>NMRA01000363.1:51610-180376 GCA_002633005.1 Phoronis australis | reverse complement strand
TCTCTCTCTCTCTCTCTCTCTCTCTCTCTCTCTCTCACTAGGAAACCTTTGCACCCCAAACAAACAATTCGGGTCAGAAAATGTTTCAAAGCAGATTTTAAAGATAAATTTGCCATTTGACATCCTGCAGCAAACTGAAGAATACAGAGCTAAAAAAGGTTGTCAAAGAGGTCTCATATTAAATAAGATACCAGTAAAACAGACTTACACAGAGGCACTGTGCTGGCAAGTATGATGCAAACCATGATGAGACTAAAACAGAAAGAACATAAGTCTACAGACATTCATTATCAACAGAGGGCACACTCGCCTGCAGTAATTCACCACCATCAGGAGGCAGGCACATTTGTTGGCAGCAAAACATTAGCAGCACTTCTCCAAAATGAAAGCCAAAAATATCTATGATACCCTCACCTAGGGCCGAGATCTAATCTTGGTATTTAAAATCGGACTTAAAATTATTTTTTGAATTTTCCATTCTAGTTTTATGCAAACATAAGATATTAAAATAATTTATGCAAATGTCTCTCCACTCTGTTCCAAGTTTGCATTTGATGACAATTCTAAATTCGAGATAAAAATTGATTTTGAGAAAAAATCAAAATTTTGAGTTCAGACTCTAAACTTATAGCCTCAATGATGTCATTATGTACAACCTAGGATTAGACAGGCATAATAATAGACACTGATCTTGGGTTATGAAAATGATAATTGCAGGCGGTCTGGTACACATTGTACCAGACGTGCGCAGGCCGTGCATGTGGGCCCATTGCACTGATCACCTGGAAATATTCTTGTGCTTTATTAGTATATAGTTAAAACCGAGCTGAGGAGCTAGAAACCTGACTCAAGGGTCTAGCAGTGCGTCCCAGTGGGACTGGAACCCATGACCTCGAGTAAAGAAGGCGGGCAACATCACACTAGACCACACCGCCTCCTCTCATCTTGGGTTGGCACATATGAAAAATTATAGAAAATGGCAAAAATAGTTTTGAGTTCAATCTCAAGTAAAAAGAATAAAACCCCCAACAATAATATTTCCAGACTAAAAGTATTTCAAGGGGTGTATTTTGTCATTATGCCAACAATGCTCATTGTTATCAGTTGCAAACCACTGGCTTTTGTTTTTCCATAATTATTCTTTTCCTACTAAAAAAAATTTAACAAAAATGCAATCTCGCAACATTAAGAATACATCATGTGAAACAATTTAATGAGCATGGGGTTTTCAGGCCATAAATTTCAAACTTGATGAATTACTTTTCTCCACATAAAGAAGACCGAGATTAAGTAGCTAAGGTGATGCTAAGAACTCAAAATATGTCTTACAAAATCAGGTTAATTACATTTACTAATCTTATCACACTTTTTACGAGTTTTCTATAACTTCAAACTTTATTTTTCATTTTTGTGAGTTTTCCAACCACAGAAATTATTTTTTCATTTTCCAGGTTTTTGCATGGGGAGTGGAAATCTTCATTCATAACTCAGGACCCTCAATGCCTCAAATTTGGGGCCAAATATCAACTCCACTCCCCTCGCAAATAAATGTAACAGTGACTTAATCTTTATTATTTAACTTAAAATTGACACTTGCTTATTTGTGAGGCATAGAAGAGTGTTGTACAGTAATAAAAACAGTGCATTAAATAAACAAAACAAAAAATTCCCCTCTAAGCACAAAACAACACGAAATATCCCCTCTTAGTAAAAAAGACAGCGAAAATTCCCCTTTAGAAGATACAGGCACCTTTCCCTCGGGAGAGCGAAGGCCCTCTTCAAACTCACCTCATAGCTGGGTCGACATACACAACCCAGCTGCCTTCAACAAACCAGATGATAAGCGCACTGATACAGACGACCACTGAACCCAGCGCATCACCCAAAACATGCAGAAATACACCTCGCATGTTCAGCTGAGTGCTGGATGCTGCAATGAACAAGCTGGCCACTGTACAAGTAAATGAGAGAAACTGACCAGAGTATAAAATAATAATTGCAGGCGGTCTGATACACGTTGTACCAGACGTGCGCAGGCCTCGCATGTGGGCCCATTGCACTGATCACCTGGAAATATTTTTATGCTTTATTAATATATGACCAGAGTACAAACAGCACATGGTGAACAGACTTTCACCACAGCCTCTTGTATCCCACAAAATACAACATTTAAGTGCTCCTGAATGCATAATGGTCAGCACATGACACGATTTTTCATCAAAGACAATGTACACGACAAAAATATATTGTGTGGGGTGGTTCATCAATTCAACAGATTGTCGCCAATAACAAAACGTGACGTCTCCCGACAAAAAATTTCATGTGAGCTGGTATTTATAAACATGATACTTAAGTCACAATGTTGAGCTTGCTGTCTCGGTCTCTTTTTGTAAAGAATGGCTTTTGTGTCCCCTACGTGTTACCATATCTTTAAGTACTTAATCTCAAAGGTTTAATCTAGATAAAAAAAATTCAAAATAAGTAAAATGTAATATGGCATAATGTTACCTCTTTTCTGCTGTCAAACTAAAAGCCTTTTTGAGCGCAATTGTACCTTGGCAGAGATCAGAAAATCATCAACTATGTCAGTTTATTCCAGTGACCTGAGTTCCATATGCATCAGTTATTAGGAATGAGTTCTGAATGACGGCTATCTTGTCCTCGAAAACGTATTGATATCAGCATGAGCCTATAAGAATTGCTATTTTGTTGTTTTTTTGTTTTTCTGAATTAGATTCTTATAATACAAATTTGATAAATAAATCTATTATCCAAATTTTATCTGTTCTTTGCATATGACGAGTTTAAAATAATTTTTATTATGAATAGGTCGCATCTCCCACAGCTAGAATTACTGGTGCCCTGACTCATCGTGAGGGTATATCAAATTTCAGCAACAGTGCCCATTCTGGTAATAAATTAGAATGAAAACCTTAATTAATTTTTCTATATCGGCAAATGTCTTTTCTTTATTGTCATTTACGATGCAAAGTACCAGCAATTGTCGTATGATTACCGACAGTGCATTTTGTACTTTAGCAGCAAATCGGCACCGCCTTTACTTGCCGTTAATAACATAAAATTCACCTGAATTTCAATAACGCGCACCTGTGCTTGATTTTTGCTGCTCGGACATCACAATCGGTGAACTTTTCTTAGCAGGTACCTGATATGTCATTTCGTCAGGAAAATAATCACATGCTGATTGACTTAAATTTCAAACTATTAGACAAAACATAATTTAAAACATGACAAAAATTTGCAATCCATACTTTTGTTGCCTGGAAATCAATTTATATTCCGCGATTGAAAATGCAAACGAGAGGAGTAGTGAATTGTAGTCTATGACCTGACTGTTGGTGATGGGAAAATATCGTAGTGTTAGGAGCATGACCCAGTATTTTTTAATCTCTTAGTAACATGAACTGTGGAGCTATTATTAATACTATTTCGCAACATACCAAGTTTTTCTTTAGAAGTTATTTTGCCACCAGTTGGTCTTCTACAAGAAATAGGCCATCGCTCACTGTTGGCCGTCGCTCATTGTTGTCCGTCAGCCGCCGAACATAATTGTCGGAGACCACCGGTATCTTACTTTTTCTCTGTCTACATCTATATTGAATACTTTCACAAGTTGTCAGAATATTTTTACTCATGTGAAGTAATTCTACCTAGTTATTCTGATATTGCACGTTCTTTGTTATGTTTTGTTTATACTGTTTACCAGAGTTAACTTACTCTCTGCAAAACATGTTTGGCTCTGTCGAATAGACCGCCTTGCTACTCAATTGTTCCTTTAAATCTCACTTCGGACTTAGCATCAAATTAAAATGGTGAAGTTCCACTCGGCTCCAGTTCGTGACAAGTTGAATTTTTATGAATTTTTTACCAACCGATTTCGTTAGAATTAACCTGTAGGCACTGACGACTTCGTTATAACATGTTCTAACCACCTAATAAGAGTTAAAAACGTGTGCTGCTAGATCTTTAACTTCACACAAGTAATGTGTTGTTTTAATGTCACTTACAGTGTTTTCCCATTTTTATGGTCGGACATTAAGTGACTCAGATGATTCTAGGTCACAATAAGCATTCAGCAATGGAGCCGACATCATACCTGGATGATACCCTGCCTCGCTGATATCCTACATGGCTGATATCACACCTGGTTGATATCCACCTGGCTGATATCCACCTGGTTGATATCAACTGGCTGATATAATACCTGGCTGATATGGCTGGTATCCTATCTGGCCGATATCCTACCTGACTTAGCCTTTTTCCGCGCCTTCTCAGTGGCCACTGCTTTTTCGTAAAGCTCCGCCTCCATAATGGTGACACATGACAGGTGACAGTTGTCCTCTCCAGCCTCGATTACATCCTGGTCTTCTTGCTGTGATGTAATGTCTGCTGTAAGGTTTGCCGTTTCTGCATCGGTAGCAGGCGGCAACAGGTCTCCATGATGGATAGCTTGGCCGTTGACAGCAGGCGAATGGACATGACTATCATAGTGAGAATGGTCACGGTTTCCACCATGAGAATGCGTGTGGCTACCTCCACCACCGTGGGAGTGGCCATGACCTAAAATAAATGTTACAGTTGACATTGGACTTGGGTGTCCACTTAAGTACGAGAACAATGCCAAGCGGTGAAATGCACCTACCGAAAACGAGGTGCTTCTAGGCCGGGTTGCTTATTTGTATCATCAAATGGCCACTAGATGGTGCAAGAACGTATGACCCGAAAACGGGAAAATGCCATTGCTTCTTTTAATTAATAGTAAGCTGGTACTTATCAAATTTCATTAAAATCTGTCAAAGATCTTATGAGGAAAGAAAACAAAAAAGATGAAATTGCTCTAGGAGACACAGCGTTTGATGCATCCGCTTAAAAGTGGTCATCTGTAGTAAGCTTTATATAAATACATTTATTAAATTTAATAAAGATCCTGCAATGGGTTTAGAAGATACAGTTATAGGCGTAAAACAAAACAAAACTACCACAAGGAGGCACCACAGTAGTCAAAGTCATCATCGTCAAACGTCCTCTTCACACTGAGAACATATACGCCAATTTTCAAAATCACCATTATTGGTTTGGTTGACAGAAGGTAGATTCAAAAAACAGCAAAAATGGCCACTAGGTGGTCAAAATACCTCGATTCATTCCAAAAGCAGGAGGATAGTGTCATCTCACTAAGAGATGCCTATATTCCAAATGTTATGAAAATCCGTTTAGGACCTTTGAAAATACAGACTGAGGTAAATGTAAAGAACTAAAATTGCCACTAGGAGGCACACCGGGAGTCAGAACTGTCCGAAAGTCGTGGTCGTCCGTTATCAACATCTTAGTAAAGATCCTGCAAATGGTTTAGGACATACAGCCATGGGTGCAAAAAAACTGCCACTAGGAGGCGCCACAGTAGTCGAAGTCAGAAAATCATGAGCTGTCCTCTTCATAGCAAGAAGTCAACATACATGTCAATTTTCATAATCATCCTTAGAGCGGTTTGGTTGATAGAGGGGTGGATGTTAAAAAACAGGGTCGAAAACAGTAAAAAAATGGCCACTAGGTGGCGCAAACTAAAACGAATCCATCCAAAAACAGTAGGATAGCGTCATCTCAATAATAGATGCCTATATGCCAAATTTTATGAAAATACGTTGAGGACCTTTGAAGGTTCAGAGGTAAGCGTAAAAAAATAAAAATTGCCATTAGGGGGCACACCGGTAGTCGGATCCGTCTTACAGTTCATTCATGCCGTCCCATACATGAAAAGAACACGTAGATAGAGCAGCGGACACCAGACGGACGGAAATGATGGCATAATGCCTATAAATATGTGAGTGCATGACTACAGACATGCACATAATGAGCAGGCTTCGATGAGAAAATGCTCAGCTACGCAACTTAGGACAATGGAGGCAACACATATCAGCGATAGCACTGGGTAAACGACGTGCACCTTTTTCCCAGGCACCAGCTGTGTTAATATGTCATAAGCCCTGTTTACATGACGGCGTTTACACCTGCGTGTACACCAGAGGACATCAAAATGTAATTTACACACGCCAAAATATACACCTGGCACATGCGAATGCTATTTAAATTCATGCACGGGTGTAAAAGCAAGACCAGTCCACCAAATCTGTCATAAGATTACAAATTATTTCCGTAATCTCATCTCTTCCTTAAGAAACTCCACTTCCTTTATATGTCCAAAAGATACTCTGTTGTCATGTGCGGCTTGGTAAGGTCTTTTATTGAAATGCTGTTTATGCTGCTGCTGTTGCTGCTGCTGCTGCTGCTGCTGCTGCCTGCCTGCTGTGCTACTACAAAATTATTTCCATGATCTCATATCTTCTTAAAGAACCATCACTTCCCTTTAAATAGCCAGAAGATCCCCTAGCTGTTGACATGTGCGGCTTGGTAAGGCCTTTTAGGGAAATGCTGCAGCTGTCTGCTGCCTGCTGCTGCTGTCTGCTGCTGCTGCCACCAGAACTTAGTAAATGATTACACTGGATGACTCAGGCAGCACAACCTTCAACCCTCTGTTCAAGTCCACACAGCCAGTTGTGACTCTTATTTTACATGATAAACATCATAGTTCAAAGAGAGTAATGCACTGCTTGCAAGCGATTGGTTTTTGACACTTCAAATGTCATCCAATGCAGTTCGTGATCAGCACTTTAAAATGACTTAATTAGAGCATAGGGCTTTGAGAATTAAACCAATAATGAACAACGAAAGTCCTAAAAAATTTGGTTTGTTGGAAGATCATTCATTACTTACAATCATGAAGGTGAGACTGAGGGGACATAACTTACCAAACAAGAAGAGGCCAATCACATTGATGAGAAGTCCAGCACCACCAACAATCAACATTAACTGTGGGTTATTCACCTTGTCTGTCATAACGAGACGCTGTAAACGCAGTTGATTTATTCGTGAAAAGCTATTAAGTGCCAACAGGTCATAGGCCTACCAAGAGTGGGTCAGGCAAATTGGCGGAGTTGTCAGTGGAGACAGGGGTAGGAATAACACCCGTCTTCGTTCAGGCATACTATGGCACATGGCTGCTCCCAGCAGTCAAGTTTAGATACATCTAAGCAACTGGCAACTTCAATAAATGTCACAGTAAGGAACTAGATCAGAAAATGGATGCTTCACCGTCTAGTAATGTACTATGACACCATCACTATGGTTTACAGATCCATTGTTTCCCAAATTTGACACTCTTGAATTTTTTTTCGGCGCATTTCGGTTCAACCAGTCAACTTCATACGACCATTGGCCCATCTTGCAAAGCATAACATACAACACACATCACAAATGTTTGNTAAAAAATTTGGTTTGTTGGAAGATCATTCATTACTTACAATCATGAAGGTGAGACTGAGGGGACATAACTTACCAAACAAGAAGAGGCCAATCACATTGATGAGAAGTCCAGCACCACCAACAATCAACATTAACTGTGGGTTATTCACCTTGTCTGTCATAACGAGACGCTGTAAACGCAGTTGATTTATTCGTGAAAAGCTATTAAGTGCCAACAGGTCATAGGCCTACCAAGAGTGGGTCAGGCACATTGGCGGAGTTGTCAGTGGAGACAGGGGTAGGAATAACAGGCATACTATGGCACATGGCCGCTCCCAGCAGTCAAGTTTAGATACATCTAAGCAACTGGAAACTTCAATTAATGTCACAGTAAGGAACTAGATCAGAAAATGGATGCTTCACCGTCTAGTAATGTACTATGACACCATCACTAAGGTTTACAGAACGATTGTTTCCCAAATTTGACACTCTTGAATTTTTTTTTGGCGCATTTCAGTCAAGTTCATACGACCATTGGCCCATCTTGCAAACCATAACATACAACACGCATCACAAATGTTTGTCCGACTGGTTGGATAGGAGTCGAGGACTCAGGTAGGCAAAATAGCTGACTATCAGCCGATCGTACTGCCAAATCATAAGGCCACCCCCCCCCCCAACCACCTCTTGATTGCCAACTGGCCATCAGCCGACCCAACTTTAAGGTGGTCGGCTGTTATTTTCAGGCTAGAGTTTCAGTTGCACAATAGGTTGTCAGGCTATTGTCACATTGCGTGTTGGTCTCTGCACTCTGCACAGGGTGAAATAAATTAACCCAGTTTTAATTGATGTGTCACTGTTTTGTGTAAGACAACCAGTAACTGAACATTGGGATCATGGACAACGCAAGTAGTTTTGAATTACAAAACGTGAACGTTTTCTTCACATACTGGACTTCGACTCATGACATTAGCTATCTGGCATGTTCACAAAAGCACTAAAAGTAATTGTGCATATGCAAAGTATTTTTGCATTCCAATTAATACAAATGCAGTGAATACGGTATATTAAAAAGTCCACAATAGACTTTCAATAATTAACTAGTTTAGTTGATGCACTTTGAGCCCGCATTGTCGGTACGTGAGGACTAAAAGTGTATCTGCATAAAGAAACCAAGTGTGCGTTTTCAAAAGTTTCCAGAGTCATGTGCATGGTCAGAGCCGTGCATAAATCAACCGTGACGAACTACATGTCTTTAAATTTAAATAAAGTTTACGGCATACCGCTTACGTTCTTACTGCACACATCAATATTGATTAAATTAAATTAACCAACTGTGTATAGTGCCAAAGTTTGTGTACAATAGTCGTACACATGTCAGTAACAATTCTTTACCCTGCATTGAGAGCAACAATTTCGGGGCATAGTATTTCAAGAATTTATTTTCCTGAGGATTTTTGGAAGAATGCAAACTAAAATGCTACAACACTCAGTAATAACAGCCTGGATTGTGCATTTGAAAAGCGCTCTCGTCAGAAATAATCACTCAACAGATGTTTGTAGTGACCTGCAATTATATAGATAACTTTTGTTTGCCTTAAATATAGTACTGAAATTTACAATACATAAACACTTAACTGAATAAGGGGCATCGTGGCACGTTACCTCCGAGTACAATTTCATTATAAGGTGCCTACATTTTGAGAACCAGTTAAATGCCACATATTCAGAGGATAAAATTGGTTCTCAAAATAGTGGGCAAAATATATGTGACAGTTGTCCAAGCAGTTCTATAGTTCTTTAATGTTTCAACGTTTGTAGATGCCTGGTGTAGATGGCTCAGGGCGGTACTATGTGTGGCTTACTATGCTCTTTAGCAAGACTGTAACTATCTGCCTTGAATTGTAATGAACATCAAGCAGTTGTAAACGTTTAATTCAAATTGTCACGCGTGCTTCGACTGTACGGTTTGTAATCACACATTTGCAGCTGTTAAAAAAACTGACGAATTTTAAGATGCTTTGATTTGTGCCTCCCAATTCACCATCCCAGTATGTATTTTTGTAACAGGGGATCTGAATATATCTTACCTCTTCTAAATGTAAACGAAAAACGAAACCAAAAGTAGAGAAACAACTTGTAAAGGAATTAAAACCGAAACAACGTAAGTAAATTTATCAACCGCCGTAATAGAAATTCGTACCGCTGCTATAACACATTAAGGAGCGTGACGTTTCTGTACATTTTCAGTCTACAAATTTGAAATCAGGCTCTTTTGAGTAACTGAACAGTCGGCAACCAATCCCCCATGACAAACTAAATTTGTTTCGAAGCCTGCGTTGAAGACCTGAATATTGTATGTGTTTCTGTATGGCATGGTATTCTTTTAGTGAATCAATGCTTTATTTTCAATGCCATCAATGAAACCGCAATTATTACCACCTGGATTTTTTTCTCTAAGATGGGAGAGTTGCAGCACTGAAGGGCTGTTACTCCAAAGATTGTACTTTCAGAGAATTAACCCATGCAGTAAAGACGGATACAAAACGTACAGTACTTACTTCCACGGGCTCAAAGGCTGCAACTTTGAAATAATGTGATTACGATTTTTACGAACTTAGAAAGTGACTTCAAACACGGAATGACGGATCACGGTTGATGCTACAACCAAGATTTGCGCTTGCCGTTTTCATGCGTCGATGATGTTAGAATTTGCGTTAGTGATCAACCGGTAGTTGACGTTGTTCCCAAAATAAACTATTTTTCCATAGCCAGCATAGTACAACAGGAAGATGAGAATTGGTGTTGTAAGGGTACAACTCCGAGCTACTCATTGAACATTTCCTGGCTAGATAACACCTGCGGTCGTAACACTTCCCGCGTTGTTTTTGAATTTTCATACAATTTCACTGTAACATTTAAACGTTTCGTGATTGTTATGCGTAAAAAACGCCCCATAGCGAGAGTTCGAAATTACATTTCCGCGAGACCATTTAACGTTTGACCTTACCATATCCATCAGCAATTCCACAAGAACATTTACTTTATTCTAATTTCACGCAATTTGTAAGTACATTCAATATTTCTATGTTAAATAGTCAATAGAAAGTTGATAAACAGCGGGGTTAAGGCCGAGTGGCCACTGGAGATTCTGAACAACAAACAGTTCGATGCCTTGTTTGACCAAAGTTCATCGATAAGTCATAAAATGGTAATTGCCGACAGAGGATACGCATAATCCGAATTGGTCGTCTAAGCTAGGCGACTAGTTTGCAGACCCAATTGCAGACTGAAGAGGTGGCTCAGCCGACGATTCCAAGCACTGGGACCATTGCTAGTCGGCTGCTGGTCGGCTAGACGACCAGTTGTCGACCGTTCGTGGACTGATTTCTGATCGGTCGGACAAAATTTTGTGATGTGTGCAGTATTAGCATTTATGTACACATGGGCACACATTTTACATTAATTTTGACAACAGATTTTAATAAAAATTAAACAGGCTGCTAAACACTTAAACACAGTTGGTTTTCATTATATTTGCAAAAGTACCGTCGACTATCTTTCTAATAGGAGGTAAATAGTTTTGGCATTCATCGTTATGTAAAGGACACACTGATAAAAAATTAACTTCATTTTCAACAACATTTAAGTCACAAAACCCTTAAATTGTGAGCGTAAAGCACGTACATGCTCCTTGACCTACTATTGACATTAAACTGGATTGAGCTCATCTGAACCTGGCTCGATACAACATGAACAATTAGTCTTCAATAAGCGACACATAATATCCAACTACTAGATCATTTTTAACAATCTGTATACACCGAGACTGGTCTGCTCCAATAGTTATCCATTCCAATGTTCAGATTCCACATCTTAACACCTATTTCGAAATTCGATTACAAAATCTCCTTTTCAGCTACAATTTGGTTAACTTTAACACAATCCCAAAGCCAGTGCTTTATCTTTAAACCCCTGGCTATCTTTACCATTCTCTGTGACTTCATATTACAAAGCAGAACATTCTTCACCAATCTTTAATCATTCCGACGAGTCTACTAACCCGCAAATGCTACCTACCAAATTCCTCATTTGCTGTTTGTGCAGGTAACCCTAACAGAAATTTACAGGTTCCATGAACCAATTTCATATCCTTGCCTACATGACAACCCTCCACCTCAAAGAAATAAATTACAAGTGGTATATGTGTAACTGGTACAAAAATACAAAGTTCTCATAATAATTAATGTCTCTTTAGCACAAGTAATGCTTTACAAAAATTTTCTGCCTGGTTCCTTTGAGCAGATGTCCGATTTTTACTATATAGTGAGTACTTAATAAGTAACTGTAATTTAGCGTTACCTTTACGTAATTACCATTTAAAAACCACTTGTATCGTCACAGGTAAGTTAATACAATTATTTTTGTTCTAGTCATATTTACTGTCAATTTCCATTTTTGGTATCACCTTTCTAACTGGCAAATTAGCAAGACTTCTGAAGAACAAATATACATGAACTCACTTGTATTGATTCCACGGCAATATTGAAGCACAGTGCCACAAGAAAGACTGCATTAACCATGGCCCCTAGCACCTCAGCTCGCTGCCAGCCAAATGTGTTTTTAGGTGATTTGATCTTGGACACCTGTAAAGGAAGCCATAGATCCGTGCTGACTGACCACCACTCCAACGATATCCTTCACAAATAGCTGTTACATCCATTGAATATTTTTTCACAATACTGGTTTTTAGCAAAGATTGCTGATAACACCCCATAATATTGGCACAAGGATTATATTATTGGAAACGATGTTGACCAATGAGTAAATAGATGACAACTGAATACACTGCACATGGGTGTTATCACATTGCAAGTGTTCCACAGTCGTATCAGAAAGATCTCGGCCAGATTTCCTGGTTTCTCAGTATAGAATTTGAACACCAAGAGGGCGTCATAACTATGAGTCAGTCTCAATATTTGAGGAGAGTATTGGAAAAGTTTGGAATGCAAGATTGCAAACCAAAATCCACTCCATGTGACATGAATATAAACAAGCTGTGTAGCGAGCAGTTTGAGCCAGGAGATAGTAGGAAGCCTTATTTATGCTATGACAGCAACAAGACCCGACTTGTGCTATGTTGTCTCCAAACTGTCTCAGAAAATGTCATCTCTAATCACATGACCATAGTAAAACATGCACTTAGGGATGTGAAAAGCACCACTGATAACAAACTAGTGTTTCCAAAGTCAGCTGGTACTCTTAAAATGATTGGATTCTGTGATGCAGATTGAGCCAACCGTGAGGTAAAGCACGATGGGTTGGGTTTGTGTTGTCTGATCAGGTTCCACTGATTTCGTGGAAAACAAGAAAACAGCAAACGGTAGCTCTCTCGACTTTTGAAGCAGAGTATATGTCAATATCTGCTGCAACACAGGAAGGCATTTTCTTGAAAGCTTGAGTGGTTGTAGAGTGCAAAAGTTCAGTATCCACTGTGACAGTCAGAGTGCTGTTACACTGACCAAAAACCCCGTTGTGCATCAGAGTTCCAAACATATTGATATTCGATATCATTTTGTCAGAGATGAAATCCAGAAAAATGCTATGAAAATTGAATATGTACCTACTGATCAGAATGTTGCTGATTTATTCGCAAAGCCTTTCCCAGGGGACAAAGCCATGAAGTTTAGAAAAATCCTCCTGGGTAGTTAAGCTGTGTATTTGTAAAACTGCTGTAAAGATGCTGCTTGGCTGCCAGTACAAGAACTTGGTGAGGAACCGAATGTCATCATTGCTTTCAACAGGGAAGCTCGGGAATGGCCTCCTGGAGTAGTCCAAGCATTGTGCCGTCAGCAATGGCGTGATCTTGGCGGTATCAATGCCATCATTGTAGCAACTGATGGATCCTTCGATGGTGAAACTAATCGTGCGGGATGGGGTTATCAAATACGCTGTGCTAACAACGTCATTGCGGAAGGTAGTGGCTGCCACCATGTATACACAAGCAGTACGCGGATGGAGTTTGAGGCTATACAACGTGCCCTACCAAGCTCTCACTCCTAAACCTGGAGAATCACACCATTATCTTTGCCACCGATTCCATGGCAGTGTTGATGAAAGTTCAATCTGGAAACCTCCCAGCCAACTGGGGTGTCTTTCGATCACGCCACCCTCATCATGTAGTGATCTGGTCTTTCGTACCTGGCCATGCCGGTGTCTTGATTAATGAGCGTGCAGATTACCTCGCTGGCTCATGCACCACCAACCAACCCCTCTACTTATGTTCGGCTGAAGTTAAGCTGCTGGCCCGCAAACGCAACCCGACCTCGAGCAGACTGCATCCCAACTGGCTGAGTTCAATGATAGCAGCCGACTGCTCGAAGCCGGTATTATTTATGGCCATGCTGCGAAGAGTCACAAGAAGAGCCGTACCCGAGTGCTGTCAAATCAAATGCTTACAGGCGACGTCAGCCCTGGAGTTCTGCGCCTTCTGCCGTCACGGGGATGGTCTGGGGAGGGGAATAATGCACCAGCATATCCCCAATGATCCTGTCCATGACAGGTATTACATGTATTACTGTAAAACTCTATGTTATGCCTTGTGAGTTTGGTATTACTGTAGATGTTTCATCTAGGATTTATCTATTTTGAATGTCCTTATATGCATGTTGAGGATAGTGTAGATCAAGTGGGGGTGTTGAAGGATGATCTCCATGATGTATTGTAAATTGCATAAGAAATTGTATAAGAATTGCATAAGAGATTGTTGTATAAACATTGCAGAAGAATTGCATAAGAAATTGTTGTATAAGAAATTGTTGTATAAGAAATTGTTGTATATGAAATAATTAGTTGAATCCTCTGGCTTTGGAATGCATTGATTTCACTCTTTTTGGTTTTGCTGTATCTTGCCTTATATGGGCATACTACTTGTGTATATATTGATGCGATCATAGAATAAAACATACTGACAGACAGTTTCTTATAAAGAAACACGGTGTTCTTCTATTAACTGGCAGACCGTCAAGTCCACTTCGTGCACAATGTCCCACCAATCATCAACATAATCTTCACCGAATGTGCGTATTTTGCCTGGTCTCGTGTACTTGCATACTACTACAAGACAAATTTCCTAACGAATGCGCATTTTTTCCATACGGTACACAGGTCTGACATAGTCCACCTTCATCAACGATGTGTTTGTAAACAGGTGATAATGGTGACAACATAAATATTTAGACATCAAAAGCTAAATGCAAGACAAACTTAGCTTTGGCAGATCTAGATTATCACAAGGAGGGGATGGACCATAATGTACAGTAGTATCACTCACTGAAAAAAGTACGATTCCGCGTTGTCAGCAAAAAAAATATAAACTTGCCATAAAAAAGTACAAAAAGTACAATTTATTGAACATACCATTAACTGTGTTTAAAAGTACAGCATAAGTTATCTAAATGTAGTGTTTTAAAACACTTTAGTTGTCACGGCCCAAGTGCCCAATTGTCCGTCACAACCATGCAGCTTGAGAAGTTGCTGCTCTCACAGTCACCAGTACAACATTCCCGGTTATTCTTGACCCACTGCATTAGACGGTTACTACTGCCTAACAGTTTTCAAAAAGTATAAAGTGGCAGCACCGTGCAGGCCAGAATAAAAACATTTTCCTGAATGCTTAGTACACTCTACAACAAACAGAAACTATGTCTAAAATCAGGACAAAGGTAGTTTCGCAAAACGGCCTATTGATCACTTCATGTCAAATTTTACAAGGTCAAGAAAATGTCAGTCTGTCACTTTGAATGACCTACCCTAATGGAGGCGAATCCAACAACTAGTGCGACGACATCAGACAGCATATGGAAAGAGTCGGCCACCAGAGCAATAGAGTTGACTACATAACCGATGGTGATCTCGACCACGAAGAAACTGGCTGTGAGACAGAACATGCAGATGAAGCGACACGACTTGCCCTTGTAGCATGGCTTCCCCATGATAAATGTAGTCACAAACAGGTCTTAAGTGTATCTTCTTGCACCAAACTTCACTCTTCACTCAAGACTGTTGCTAAAATTATTAAAAGGATTAAGCATGAAAATGTGAGACACGTGTAGCAGCCAATGTTTTTACTCATACTGAATAGTGCTATGAACACACCTGACTGATTTTTTATGTTAAGGAACAGGATCATTTGCCATATTTATATAACCGGTCTCAAATAACGAAACTATTCAAGTTATTCATAGATGTGATTTCTCGCCTCCAATTAAGGCTCGATTGAGCAAATTACTTTGTTGACTGAGCAAATTGTCCATGCTTTGAAGTAACAGTGATCTGTCAACTCTATACCCAAGCTCAGCAACCACATCTCATCAGCGTAGGTTAAAGTTGCCAAATCAAGCCTTCGTTGTTACACTGCGAATGACAAGATATCCTTGACACTATCCCTTTAAAGTGCTTAAAAACACCGTTTTTACCTTGTTAGGGGAAGTGACTACACTTGTCTGTCAAAATCATTAAGCCTTTCTTTGTAGCGCTGTATATGACAACCACGCATTCAAAAAAAAAATAAAAAACAGAAAAAATACAATTTTAATTGAATGTTGTTGAGCTCCACGGACACGAGTGTGACATATTCATGAACGTATCCAGCACAACTGTACCATATCCACCAACACGCAAGTTTCTCGTACAACCTAATGTTCCATAATGCCAACGCTTTTCTGAAAGTGTAAAGATTCACAGTGTGTTCAAATACCGAGTTGTCACAACCACCGCAAACACAACACCTAACGATCCTTTATTGTACCAAAAACCATAGGAAAACGAGTAGCAATAATTGACGACCAGGCATCACATTACATACAATGGGGGATGACTGTATGCTGTGACTGATTATCCCAATTCCCATAGTATTATATCAACCAATAAATGCTTGTGAATTGGGATTGGCTAATCAGAAGGTGTTTGCAGGTATTCCGATTTGAAAACTGATCAACTGGTGGAGCTGTTTTTTATTCATGTTTTTCGATATGGCATTGGTGTTTTTAAGCACTTTAATACAACTCTTATGTACCATACACACTCGATCATAACAAGACTTAACCTGCTACAACAGATGGATGAAGAGTCATTAGTGCCCAGCTGAGATGGTATTTACCGGTAGCCCCATTTGGCAGTTGTGGATTTTGAGAACCAAGCAATACCAGTCAATAGGATGTTCAATGGATAGATCAGATTCTTTCCACGGGCCACCAAAAGATACTATATAGCTGACTGTAAAATGTCCCGCCTTCCTCAAAGTAAAATGTGGCACCCGCAGACGGAAAATGAAGAACGTTAAAAGTTACCGGTATTTGGAAATTCAGTGTTTCCTCCATGTTATCAATTTGGCAATCCTGATAAAGCACATAACTAAATAAAACAAACACATGAGGCATAATATCTTTAATAAAGTCGCATACACTGCTAAAAACAATGTATTGGATCAAACTTAAGAATTTAGTATATGTATCATGTTCTGTTTTTGTTGATAAAGGAAGTTGTTACATCCGAAAATTTCAAATTTCAGTTGATCCATTCTTGTTGTTTTATTTACCGATTTATATTCTTCCTTTCTTGAAACAATAGTATCGTTGGGAGGATCTGGATCGCCTTATTTAGTTTCAGATATATATTTTCTACGTTATTTATCATGGATGCAAACGTTATGAAATGAATAGAAGTTGCATTTTATTACCAACCACCAATGAGCACAGTCATACTCAGTGCATTGACAATGTGTTTGGATAGAATACATAGTCTTAACTTCCGTTGTAGTTGGGTGGTTTTCGAGACTCAAAAACTAAAAGACGATAAGCATTTAATGAGGAAATTACAATTGTGATTGGTTTGTGTTCAAATAGTTTATAACTTATTTTTTATTTTTAGCAGCACAGCTAAATCAGGCTAGATACCATCTTATCAAATTGGGGCAATTATCAAACAAAAGAGAACTGGACCTCCAACCATAAATACTGCAATGTAAGATACTGACTACACCGGTCAACCGCGCACTAACTTAATCGTTTGTTTGCCATCCCATCGAACAAGTTGGGATCAACTGGAGAACGCTGTCATGTTTAGGATTCGACCAAAACCATAACACACCTAGATCAGAAGTCACTGATGAATGCACTTAAAACAAATGACTATTACCTGTAAGAGATAAAGCCAAACAGTTGAAGTAATACACTGAATTTCTGCAGCTCAAACACTTGCAACGTCTGCTCATGGCTCACAATCCACCAGAGACAGCTGTCACAATCCTAGGGACCTGACAACAAATTCACTTTAATTACCTTTTTGTCTTAACAAACATAAGAATTTTATAGTATTTTAAAATTTCTTTCTAACAAAAAAAAATGTTTCTTGCTGTTGTTTAATGACCAATAGGCTTTTGCTTTAGTCCACAGTAAATTGGTGTGACAAAAAATTAGTTTTTCTCAAACAACTTTCATCAATAATACTCTAAAAAACAGCATGATATTTTCAGGACACAGTAATCATTGCACTTTCTGTGTGACTAATATTTTTCTGCAAATTTGAATTTCCAAAATGGTTGCCAATATGGCCGCAAATGGTGTTATTATTCAAGTTAATGAACCATGTGCGATAATTTGTCAGATCATACATCTCTTTATGACAGAATGATCAAGAAAAGCATCGTTTACTTGAAATAGCTAATATTTCCAAAATGACAGACAAAACAGCTTCCAAAATAGCTGCCAAGAACACTTCTGCAATGGTCATCGAAAAAATCAGGTAATCCTGCCATGTAACATACCAAATACAAGGTACAGTTTTATGAACCGTCCAAATATAAAATTTATCAATACAAGAATTTATTACTGAGAATGACTGCCAAAATGGCTACCGGTCTCCGCGAAACATGAAATGTGCATCGGATGTCTATCATATCATATCACATCCAACTAACTGACCAAAATTCTTTTAACTGAAGAGCTCCTGACCAATATTTTATTAAAAAACATTACTTTTATCAATGGCACACAAACATGTAATATAACTTAGCCCGGCATTAGATCACTTAACTGACAACTTTCTGTTTTCAATAGTATCTTTTTGACATCTCAACTGTATAGTCAAATGTTTCATTTGCAGTGCTTTTGCCTAGAGAAAAGATTTGAGTTCTTGGATCATCATTTTCTTGTACTTTTATCTTCTTTGTAACATACTAACCGTCTCTTTAGTTTTGTTTCCCAGGCGTGCGGGTGTAATAAGTACATTGTGTTGAATAAAAGTACGAGATTTTGAAGTGAGTACAAATGTGTATTGCTTCAAACTGGGCAAATCCTGTCATTGTCACAAAATGAATTACGTATTAGCACAGACAGCTTCCACATTATAGAAATGTGTTGAAGTCTGTGACAATTATTCAACTGAATGACCAAATTCAGGTTCTGGTTCTGTTACCTCGCAAGATACAGGTTCATCACTGGAGTTAGGAACAAGACACGATAAGTCTCCATGCACTTCTCTTAACTTTGGTAGCTGCTTTCACTGACAGTGACTGGTACTTCTTACAAATAACTTACTTTTTAAACAGCAATGTCATGTTATTTCAATTAGCAATTTTCCAATTACCACCAGGTTTGCCAATAGAAGGCATCACTGCCTCCGTTATTACGGCACTGTAGGCATACATGGAGGGTGCGACCATTTCTATTCAGTCTTCACATGGAACAGAGCTGAAATTTTCTTGAAGAAACTGTCTCTTTGCCACTGGTTGGGTTGGAACAACTTTTTTCTTTTTTGAAGGCATCCTGAAAATATGTAATAAAAGTAAGAAAATCTTGTTGAATCAGAAGGGTGCAGTGTGAACAGTCAAATTTGGTCCCATATTAGTTATCGCCAGGGGTCGCTGTTATCGTCAACAATTAAAGGGCGACGTCATCGCTAATAGTTGGTTAATATAGTATACTCGAATAATCACCAGTCGAATTAGAAATAAGTTTTAAGTCAATTAGCACAGTCATGTAAATGTTCCCAAATTGTCACATTAAAAAACTTAGCGTGCACGCGATGCATCAGTACTACCTTGTGATTACGTTGATGACAACAGTGTTACATACAGTTTTCTTTGGTGTCTTTTAACTACCAAAGCCGCGATATGAACGGTTCTGTTAACTTCAAAGTATACCTTGACGCTCCGCTCACACCGGAGTTAAGTCAGTATGAAAGGGCCTATAGACAGCAATTAATGGGAACTTGCTTTTGGGCAAATCAAATCTCTGAGAATGCTCTTAACTTCGATAACAGTTTTAAACTCATCAAAATACACAAATAGCAATGGAAGTGTAGGAAATAGAATCTAAATTCATCTATGTGGTTTTTGATGTACACTCACTAGCCAAGTCAATTAATTAAAGGGGAATTTTTAATCGTAAACAGCGTCACTGAAACTGGTCTCCAATGGTCAGCAATTTGCCTGGCCACGGGTGGTAATTTGGGGTAATTTTAGGTAACAGAAGTGGTGAATCGAGGTGATTGAAATTCAGTGAACAGTTGTAAAATAGATAGCAAAATAGTGAGAAATATATTTGAAAAGAGATAACATACCTTTCATAATGCAATGGGTCAAATAGCAGTAACACCTGCAGCGACTTCTCAGCCATCACTTGGGTAAATGAAGAGCTGTACACAACAAAAATGATGACGAATGACTACAGAAATTTGTGATCTACATCAATAATGGGGTTGTCTATCTTCCTGGTTTCTGAAGCACAGAGAGTGGCAATTCTGAGGCCACCTTAAAACCATGGCTGTGATATCGATCATCACTACGCAAAAAATGGGAAAAGCCAATCAGCGGTAACATGTGATTTTGTCTCATTCCTATCACAATCAGAGCGATTTGAATGTCACGTGTATCGTTTTGCACTCGCACATTTTCGTGCACAGAAACAGGATGAGCAAACCGAAATTGAACAAAAGCAAAATAGTCCTATTTTCATGGTTTTCAGTCAGGCTTATATCTATTAGCATACTAAATGGTGGAAAATGAAAAGTATGCCAGCAAAGTATTTAAACTTTTATTTTTCTATAGATATCCAATACAACAAATATATGAATTGCTTTAGAAATTGAAATAATGAGAGCCCTTCATAACACATTTTCATCCTCCGCTAAATCTTTGTGACTTATAGTACTGGGGCCAAAACTTTCAGCTACGAAATGGTCGTTACTGACTGATTTTAATAAATAATATTGATATCAATCTGTTCATTAAGAATTTGTTCTTTCAATCCTGCTGTACACTTTTAATTTTTTTGATGAAAATATGAGAAAATGTAATGTTTTTACTAGACCTAAACTCGAACGTAATTGGTCAAATGTATTAAACAAAATCATGTTAAAAAACAAAAAGTGGCCCAAATTGGTGAAATGTTCTCATTAAACAGTATATTCTTAAAATCAATTTACTTTCAGTTTTGGGAAAAGCATAAAGTGTCAGCCACACACAGACTTACCCTTACAGGTTAGTCCTGGAACGAGTTGTCGCTGGGTTTGAATGCTGTGTGGACGCTATCTTAACTAGTGAAATTGACTTCGCTTAATTGTGACAACTTACTCCACCTTATCGAGGTGGGGCAACTTGTTCAGTGGTAATTTGGGTTGTACGTAATGGGTGGAAGACCGTCTGCGCTGTTGTTGTTTCTACCAATGCGATACTGAGTTGTGGGGAAAGTCCACGGAGAGCCGCCTTTTTCAAACATGAAAAGGTGCATTTGTGGAGGTTGTAGTAACACTGAATGAGAACGTCTCCGTGTTCAAATTTCCTAAATATGTGAAAGTTGCACAGAAACAGCATCAGCTTGTGCACTGCACGAGAGTGTGGAACATGCAATTCAGCCAATGCACACTTTCTTCAGCATATTTCAAGGAACCGTGTTTCCACCAAACACAAACGGCGTTGAAGTACTCGCCACCTTGTAAGTATATTTTGGAAATTTTATAAATAATGAACAAACTGCTTCCATAGGACCAGTGACGCCGGGCCCTCGACTACGGCTTACATCGCATAAGGTGTTTTGGTCGTGATAGACCGGCTCGAAAATCCTCGAGTACCTCATGTTCAGGTCGGCCGAAATTTCTAAGTAAACCACATGCCTTTATTTGGCAATTTCATGCTAATATACATTAGCTGATGGCGTTAAGATATTATATAAGAGTTGACTAACGAAACAACACGTCTGTTTTCATTCTTGCGCTTTCTGATGAATTTGAACTAATAGAAGATTCAAAATCTTTATAAAATTTTGACCTTCGTATGTGCTCTCTCTCCGTAAATATTGGTGAAGTTTTAGCTGAGGTTGCTTTGGTCAGATCTGTCGAATTTGAAGTAACTTTTAGTATTACTATGCGGTAAAGCGGTTTCCTTTGTTTTGAATTTTGTATCTGTTAATAATTTAATTTACACTTATAATTTCAAAGTAACATGCTATAAACATTCCCACTAAATAAGATTGGCCCAAACCCTGCCTATCAAGGTTAACGATGGGGTTTGGCAGATTGAACTACATGTAGACCGTATTTATCCACCTTGGCTGAGTCGCGCTCAGCTCACGATCAAAGGGATGCCGCGAAGCTGCTCTATTCATCCAGTCACGAGCGAGGATAATTGGCTTTGCTCATGCGGATATGATTAGCTGATTACAATCTAGCGTAGCAGACTGTACTTTTTATGGAGAGAGTTTTACGTAATTTTTACTGTAATATTTGAAAAGAGGAGCGAAAACAAATATGAGTACAACTTTGTGACTTTTTCAAATCGGTCCAAGATAAGAGATTTTGCAACACAGCAACACTCACGACTACTTTCATTCGGCGCGCACGAATACAAAAATATGGGACCCAAGTTATTTAGATTTTGGAACACATGCATTGCAATATTCAAAATACGTTTATTATGAATCATACAAGCTGTAAAACGACGTTGTTTAATTTCATTGTGCTCATTCATTGTCATCTGTCAAATTGGAAATATCCGAGATGTGATCTGCGGAGTGCACGTATTTGTACAAAACACGTGATGTTATGTTCCTGAAGTACGAACAAGAGTCTTGGTAAAGCGAGTCGCATTTTCATCATACATGTTCCTAAACACTCGAGCCTATGTTTTCACTCAATCTTATGTCTTGCACAACGTTCATAGTCAATACCCTCGTAATGTTAGTCTGAATTCGACGTCAAAAAGTTGGTAAATCCAAAATTTTACATGATCAGAATTCTCGAAGAAATTGCACAGCATCCATAGGCAATTACATCGCCCTGGATGCCGCAGGCATACAGGGGCAGTACTACATCCTCACAAAAAGTTACGAATTTCAAAATGCAGGAAAAATCAAATGAAACATGCATATACGCATATGCAGTTATAATTAACATATACCATAAGTCGGGAGATGATTCAGTCAAGATAATTTGAACAAATCGATACAAATCTGTCGTAGTTTGCTCGAGTTTCTCTTACCGGGTGCCACATTTTGAGGAAGTTACGTGAAATCACGCATGTTGACGAATAAAAATCCAAGGGACACAAATCTTACGAATTTCACCTGAAACCTTCTCATGCTATTTTGCAAGTGTCACACGCCAGCGTCATGCGATTTGCTCAGTCTCGCGCTACCCTTTGCCTAACTCACGTGACTCCGTTGAAATATACTTTGTGGTTATCGTGCGCGTAGTGAAAAAGTTAACGGTGACCAAAAAAGTGGAGTTGGAATTCTTCGCCAAAGTCACTTTTATTCTAGTAACTATGTTTCATTGAAGATATGTGTAGAACTATAAAGGACCACTGAAGAAAGTAAGCGCTTTCTTAGTGATAGTTTTAAGTGTGGAATGTATTTTTTACGAGGTGAAAATTCCTAATTGGTGGAGGAATTTGGCCAACAGCCCGTTTAAAATACACAGGACAAAATTTGTACATAAAGCTTTGGGATCGTATTGTAGCTCCTAAACGGCCAACCAAGACGCTACGTGTTGCCTAACAAGTCCATGACTTCGTCAACCAAATCTTGAACATCTGATTAGGTACAGTCAACAAAGCGATTCTAGTATGTTTCCATTTGCTTGGACGGGAGACGGCATTTTTCACTCAGGGTGCAAATTTAGGTTTTTTTATGTTATGCAATCATATTGACAGAATTCATTCACCTTTGGCATATATTTGTATGATGATCTTGTTTTAGCACCGGTACTTATGACATTTACGCCTTTTAAAGTATGAAAAAATGTTAATTATGGCCAAAGTAATCCTTGATATCGCTGAAAATAGCCAGAAATCCATCTTTATTTTGTTTCATTGAAACATTACATGTTTTTAATACACATGTCATGTAATTAAATCACACACTTAATTCAAATTTAATGTTTTTCATGATTCTAACATGTATTTCTTGTTTGTCTTCAGAAAATTGCAGGGATCTGAAAAGTCAAACACAATATTCAGGCAAACTTGCAAAATGATGTCAATGTTATGCAAAACATGTAAATTTGCATGTGCTCCTTCTCTTACAGCCATAGACCCTTAGATTCACGCCGACAAGAGGAGCGTTTCATTTTAAACGAGGCTCCCTATGATAGCTCTGGTGGCTTATCTGCGTAGCTGTACTCCGCGTTGCGTAGAAAAAATACGGACACTCAACTGTCTGTTTTACAATCCCTAAGGACGTTGGGATTCGGAAGCGTTGGGTCCTTGCCATACGCCGCGACGAAGGAAAATATGTCCATGTAAAATTTATAACTGTTTTCGAATCACAATTTGTCACATCTCGGATGCTGCCATAGCAACAAGGACCGGAGCATCTTCGGCCAGCCAGGCTGTGTTTTCATAACTTTGGGTTGAAGCGCGATGCATTTTTCTTTACAAAAAGGACAGGGCCCTCAATCCCTCAATTTCGGGGCCAAATATCGGCCCTATTCCCCTCTCAAAAATATTGAAAATTCACGTGATATTCCCAGCCCCACAAGGCCTAAAAATTATCTTAGTGATTGAAAATTTCTCTCCAACGGTTCAAATCACCCGTGTGACCTCAGAGGCGGCAATTTGAAAAAGTACAAAATCATAGGCGGATTTAGGGGGGGCCCGGGCCCCTGCCCCCCCCCCCTCCTTGACTGCCGCAAGCAAAATAAACCAGCAAAACGTGAAGCGGGAGGACTATACCGAGTTCAAGCTAGGACCGGTAGCAGACGAGTGGGGAAACACGTTCCGTTTTTTTTAGTCCAACGACAGATTTCCTAAGCAGAAGGTATACATCCTCAGCGCCCGCAACTTCCGGGCCGCCTACGTAGTACATACAATCGCGCTTTGCCCGCTTCTCCCAGAATGTCGCCCTCTCCCTCATGGTATCCTAGATCAGCCACTGAAAATGCTACTTAAGACAGAGCTATGAGAGCTTGCAACAGGGCGGGGTGCTATTGATGGTGATCGGGAGGTCAGTAGATTTTTCACTGACCCATCACTCGGCGAAACGTTCCAATATCAGAAGGCCGTACAGGCACCTTTCCCCTCGGATATGAATGAGACCTCTGAAGAAACATGATAACTATGCTTGTTCCAGGGGGGATCCAGGACTTTGAGTTGGGGGGGCCAAGGCAGAGTATTAGCCAGGATTTTGCCATCAGACATTCGCGATCCTGAACTGCCAAATGGAATCTGGGAGAATTTTGGGCGGGAGGAGCATGGCCCCCTTGGCTCGATCCCCTCTAAATCCGCCACTGTGTTCTGTTCAGTTAACTGAAATTGAGCTCTTAAACGAGGTTATGCTTTGGACGAAAGAATTAGGTGTTTTAATTTTAAAATTCAACTTGGTCAAGATTGATGTTTGAAAAATATAACACATGAAATAGACGTAACTATTAAAACCAGGAAAGCAGAATTGATGGTCATATAATTCTTATTTTCAATTGCGAGCCTGGTTTTATTGTAATCAAAATATATATTTAATAACATCAAGTATTATTTCAGATCAATGGCAAATCGACTGTTAGTACCGGTAGCGCCTACCTCACAGGACATGGGCTATGCTTGAAGCTATTAGGCCTAATCTTGATCA
This sequence comes from Phoronis australis, assembly GCA_002633005.1. NCBI lineage: Eukaryota > Metazoa > Phoronida > Phoronidae > Phoronis > Phoronis australis. The sequence goes on along the minus strand of NMRA01000363.1, from coordinate 154,937 downwards.
ACAAATGACTAATTGCACATGACAGTAAAATGTTATGAGCCACCACTGTCGAATATATCTTCAACTCGTCAACAATACGACCAGATGACCTGGTTCGTGTAGAAAGCATTTTTATCAAGAATTTATTAGAAGAAATGTAACCCTGCATTCAGCATGATACCTAATCTGTAACACTACGATTGTCGCAATTTGGTCTGTTTACTTTTCATGTTTCGAACCTAGTTTTCCGGAAAAAAGCTTATATCCTTTTGCCAGACAATTCTTTGGTGCATTGACTTGTTCTTTAACTGTATTTTTCTGCGTTTCTGAGGTTAATCATTAGACACATTTTTAAGATTTAATATTCAGGTTGGACTCCACAGACTGGGCATTTAACTCATGCAATGTAAATTTCCGCTTTGTTTATCACAGTGAGCCTCGCTTTGGATTTTAATGTCCGCCGCGTGAATTGGGTCTATGGCTGAAAAAGAAAAGCATTACTAGTGTTTTGAACTGTTTTTTAAGGGTTGATGGTATATAGAATTTGAGTTAGAAACCACATATTTGAACCATGTCCTAGTGATTGGATTCCTCAACCAATTAAATATCACAATCACCTAAGAAAAACTGTGTATTCTCCGTAGCCATGTCTGAATTCCATTAAATTCTTCCATTAATAAAAGATTTTTGATACTGCACATTGGGAATCTTGAAGCTATTTTTGGCCCACAAAAATTATTAGACCAAGCCCTGGATTTGAATTGATCATAAGCAAAAATGTCTTTCGTATTCTCCGTAGCAGCCTGTATTCTCCGTAGCCCCCAACTTTGAATTGTTGGTACATGGTTTGAAAAAAAATTGTATCTAGGTGCATGTACCGAGGAAATGGGAACAAATAATCTCTCCAAGGTAACGATACCAATGATGTATTCTCCGTAGCCCACATTTCTTATTTTTGTTATTTCAACAGGCCAAATCTTAAAAACTAAATGAGGATACTTCACAAAAATTTAACCTGATATTCCATATGTCATGTTAAATCTAATAAAAGAAGTTTCAAAGCTGAAATTAAAAACTTCATAAAATGCCATTTCTGAAACAAAAGTGTGCACCCTGAGTGAAAAAATGATTGCCGAGAGCAAGCAGAAAACAATGTCTATAAAGACTGGAAAGTCGAATGTTAGCAACTATGCCATTTTCAGGATTGTCACAAATCCATTTTTCCTGTTAAAAACTATCTATTCTTTAAGTTCGGAGCGAATTGCAAAAATGCCGATGTCCGATGTTGTCTCTGGGTAACTAGTTGGTACTGAAAGATTCACCATTCATTGCACTGGTATTTGCATTTTCGTTGACTGGCCGCGTTGTCACCACAATCCGGATCTGTATCTGGATTATTTGTGTGCACCTGAGTCAACATCTGTACCTGGAGACTCTTCTTAAACAATCCTAGAATCCTTTTTAGGCCTTTGTGCTGCAGACGACATGACTAAGTATGTAGAACGCGCATGTCAATCACGATGAGAAACCGCAGACAATACTGGCTGCAAAATCCCGGAATTACTCCCCCCCAAACTGCAAACCTCGTGCACAGATACAGTGAAGAATTGTAACTGCTTGCCAGTTTTTCACAGGGTGTAATCATAAATATTGGATCAGCCAAAGAAACCCAGTGAGATGAGTTCCAATTCAATTGGCTATAGTGACAATGAGAAATGCACCAAAACTAACCAAAAGTGTTCGTCTAAATGAGAAATGCACAAGTAACAACCAACTGAATAAAAGTTGTCAAAAGCGTTCCATTCATCAGGTATAAATTGGGTTGCCGGTTGCACCGTCTGGAGGTGCGCGGAATATTGAAAAATGCGCTAAGAAGGCACTTTCTGTGCACTTAATTTCTTATTTCTAAAATGACTGATGGCCTATTTACTTGAGCGACGGCTGACCAGCACTGAGATAATATCCAGAAAGTGGCCGGATCATCATTTCAAGAAGCTTTTTTAAAGTTTTGCTGGTCTTTTTTAATTCTGACCCTCCCATTGAACCCGTCTGAAATAACATACTTGCCGTCCAAAAGTCGGCCGCTGTGTAAACCCTTGCTTGGGTCAGTCCGATTGTTTTAACCTTTGAAACATACTTGTAGCAAATAAAATCTTTTTTAATGCGGATGACATATATATGTGCATGACTTCCATGTGTAGCGTGGAGTGATATGTAGCCTTTCTATACAAACCCAAACTGCATGATCGAGTTTCTCGAGGTCTAGACGTTAAGACTGAGTGCTCTAATCAGAAGGTGCAGCAGGGGCACGATACCCGGTGTCAACAACGAAGTTTTTGTGTAACATCCAATGAAATAAAATTGTGAATTAAGTAGCCTAGTAATACTCCGAATTTCAGAACCAAATAATCGTGGCGAGCAGAAAATGCTTCAAAAATTAATAAATGTAGAGACCCGAATAAGCTCCGTATAGACACAAGTCTGAAATAAGTAAATAATCGGGCTAATCGGAACTGAGATGAGAGTAGAGATAGTAAATCTATCGACAGATTTAGTAAGTCTATATCGATACACATAGTAAGTCTATCAATAGAGTTACTAAGTCTAACGATAGAGTTAGTAAGTCTATCACTAGAGTTAATAATTCTATCAATAGAGATAGCAACGGTGAAAAAAAGTTGCCGTGCCGTCCTTTTACAGCCACCGTAGAATTTCTAAAGCTGCTCATTTAGACTCTTTGCAAGTGTTGCTGATAAAACTTGCAATTTCCTTTGCTCGCCCTAACAGACATGTTACAAATGATTTTCATGCACATCGAGTTCAATGCCGCTAGCACCTCGCTAAAAGCAAGATCTGTCGAGATTCCGTGAATATTAATGTGCCTAATGCAGCACGTGACTTTGGCTAGACATATTGACCTCAGTGTGACACGTCGTGTAAAATACTGTCCTGGATTTTTCTGTAATTTAGGCATATATGCATATTTACTCACATATGTCGTAGAGTTATAGCTAACAGATAACATACAACCGAGATATCCAATCTTGCTGTGTCGTAACTTCTCTTAACCAAAGACACTATATGGTAACTACAAAATCTTTGTCTTAACTTCCAATAGGTATAACTTTTGGGCTCGACTATCACGCCATGTTAGAATGTCGTCTATCATTGCGCCACCTGTGGATAACAACTACTTCGTCTACCTGTTAAAATAATTAAGCCCAGCTTGGGTATTCGGGTATTGTTGTCGGGAACCCTGTTTTTACACTTAAGTAAAGGGGATGTCAGTTTACTGGGTTTTTTTTCGAACAGATACGCTCCTATATGTCACACTGTTTTTATTTTTATCGCATTCCCGCGAAATCATGACGCCGAAGCTAGTGCGTCCGATTTCCCCGGCACTCAACATTCATTCTCAATGAATCGCGACAAATGATGAAGTCAATGTTCAGCTCACTACACAGAATGTCCGAAGTCATGAAACAAAAAGAAAAATATGTCTAATGAGTGTGCTGAGTCTCATGACAGTCAACAGTTTACATGGTAGGTGTCACAATGCACCACGTATCTTAGGGTTCCATAACGAAAATTACGTGAATCTGAAAAAACGACAATGTAGAAACAGACTCTTTTTTGTTATAATAACTTGTCTTATCGAAACAAATAATTGCGTTTCGGAAACTCAGTGAGACATATTCAAAGAGAAAGCCAACGGTTTTCATAAACAAACAATAAATTTTAATTACCACCATGTTTGAAGCCAAATCTCTCAAATCGTTTACGAGACCTCACAAGAGATATTTTAGTAATTTGTAGTACACAAAAAAACGGCGATGGCATTATTTTTTCAAATCTTCACCTCATCTGAAAGTGGCTGTGTGGCACTGCTTTTCAAGAAGCGCGCTGGAATTTTTTTTTTTGGAATCATTTACGAGACGTGCATAAACTCAACAATAGTGCGTTGATTAAAATGAAGATGTGGAAACTAAATAACTCTACAAAGCTATGGCGATGTGCGAAATCAATGCACAGTTTTGAAAGTTTTTGGCGGATATTCAGTAGGAAAAATTTTGGCATTTGAAATTAGTTGCTTATCATTTACGAGCCTTCATTTACGGGACGACAATTTTATAATTAGGTCAAGTCCAATTAATTTCTCTTATTATTGACATATGTGGCATGAATATAGGTCAATTTTTCAAGAACGAGCACGTGCGCTTCAGCCGACATTGATACTGTCTGAAAATACTCGTTAAAGGAGTCAGCAGAACTTTTGGGTAAGTTTTCTGTAATCCACTTTTATAATTCGCATGTTTTAGTGTTGTTATTGACGTACTAAAAGAAGTGACGAAATGCTTCCTGTGAAACATACTTTGATTAGAATTTGCTTGACGTTGGTCTTGATAAGTTCTTGTAAAAAATGTCACGTAAATGACATTCGGTGATCATTTTGTTTTATTTTCACCCAAATTAAATTCATTTTAAGTAGTAATTGAATTATTAATCTGTGACGATACGTAACTTAAAGAAGCTTACCCGGCAAAAATAGTGATGACATCTTTTCATTTTATTTAATACCTATTAATTAGAGTTTGTCACCTTGGTTTGCGTTGCAGAATGGCAAAATTCAAGTCGCAGCGGGTGAAATAGTCTACGGAGCCCGTAAAAAGGCACAACTTGGTGACGAATGGGTTAGAACAGAAACTGAACGAGTTACGGGTCTTTCGTACCAGTGTCAGAACTCAGTGACAGAAGTACAAAAAGTTGGAAGACAAGAAAACAATAGAGTGTTAGCTGAGACCAAAGAAGTCAAGATGCAAGTGAAGCAAGGCGATTTTGTTTTTAAACATGAAGGTCGCTGATATCTCGGACAAGCCGTGGACACAGATGATGTCGACTTGCCTGTGGAAGTCAACTTCGTGCAGCCGTCCAGTAAAATGAATGGATTGCTTATGTGACCGAAGGAAACAAGATTTGGAGTGGCGACGGAAAGACGACATCCTGAAGCTCGTCCTGGACCTAGCACCTTCCGCAGAGCGTTCAAGGCGTCAGAGGAATTGCTGGACTACCTTGATTTCTCCTGATGAAGTTTAAAGCTGAGTTAACATTGCTGTTAAAAGGTTTTAAGGACATTTACGGGACATGGCTTGTGGCGGACGTGTTAGATGTCAGGCACAGCAGCCGGGTCAATCAGCGAGCGGAATCGTTGCTGAAAGTGATTCAGGAATTCGTCACAAGCCAAGGCTTCGCAGCATTGGCTGGAATATATAAGGGACATGTGGAATCAGTGTGAACAATGGTAGGCCGTACTTCTACGACTTAAGTTGATTCAAGCCTTGAAAATATTAGTCTAATAACCGTGCTGTCATCGCACCGAAGGTAGCACCCACCCATCCACGGGTTAAAATGTGACATTCTAAAATAGTTGTCTTTATCAGGTAGCGATCTGTTTTGAATCATCGAAACTATATTTACCTACTGTCTTTCATGTACTGTTATTTGGTTCATTTCCTTGTGTTGCTATAAGGCCCTCAAGTTACAAATTAATCAGTTGACCAATTAGTTAATTAATCCACCCAATTAGTAAATGAAGGCTTCATTATTACACTCTGTCTGAATACCAATTATTTATCATGTTAGGTGACACTCTTGGTTTTTAGAATTAAAAAATATCTTTCAAACCTGCTAAGCACGCAAAATGATGATTATTTATGAAGTAAATTAGTGATGTTTTGCTTCTGGTGTGATCGTGCATCACCAAGAGCTGTTGAAAGGCTTTCTGATGATATGACTCTTATGTAATTCGGTTGAAAAACGGTACCGTTGCGAAAAGTTTTAGTGACAGTAAAAAAGGAGATTTCCTTATTCGTTATCATTTATTCTAGGCATACAATTTTGTATGGTATTAGAACTCGGTTAGTATTTGACCACGTGGGTATATTTTAAGGAATTGCAAACTTTCGAAATTATTGCAATAGGTCGAGATGACTTTACGATACGCCTATATTGGCTACGCAGCGCTGGCTAGCTGTAGTACCAACGGCCGGCTTCCGAATCGCAAGTAGGTGAAGTTCCCGTTTGAAAACGTTTGGGCATTAGACCGCAAAGTAGTCCGAAAATATGGAAGACATTTGTTCGAAAGAAGTCGACAGCAGAGCGTTCCCGGTCAAATCATAACTCAACCAAACAAGAAGCAGTTACGGGAGATTTCGGGTTGGAATTTAAAATGGTTGATATATATTTACTGTTAGTACAGTGACGTCCTAACAAGTAAACACATAAGCACAGTAAAAATAAACTAGACATAGTTCGACAAAGCTTTCCCAGAATTATAAGGTGGTTTAGTCGCGAACTTTTATTCCCATAAACCGAATTTTTGTAGGAGTTTAATGTGACGTTAATGCGCCTAGCCTCTATTTAATTTTTTATTTATGGAAGGATTACAGTAAGTTGTCTCAATTCTTCTTTTCTTCATCCTCGCCACCATCGTCGTCATATTCGTCATCTTCGTCATCATCTTTATCGTCATCTTTTTGGTTAATTTCGCCAAGTTTCGCTCCTCAGAGCGCTTTCATCTCAATTTCGGCCACACCTGGCTTGATTTCGTCGAGACTTAGCCAGAACTGAAACTGATTCTAGTCGAAAAGAAATGGATTTTTAGTTTTATGGGCTGAAGTTGTAAAATTCCGACGCTGTCTAGTTTTGCAAAGTATCCGGTATACCATGTGGCATATATAATAAATTATTTTAACTTTTTGCAAGTTTCATGTTTACAAATACTTTTATGAAATGTCCACGTTATTCTCAGCCATACGACGATTGTTGTGTACGTATGTATGAGTTGTTATATCGCTTTTGGAAGTCATGACCCCCAGAATCGTTAATTAAAACAAGGGCTGAGATTGTACGTTTCCAGGGAACTGCTTCGTGCCGTATGAAGCGCCTTGGATGCCAGAGATAAATTTGAAAACATATTCCTCTTTCTTTGTATATGTCCGATTAAAGTTTTATATTTTTAATTTCATTTTTATGCATCCGGAGATGTGGTGTGAAATTTGACTTAAAGGTACGATTCCTTCGAACTATATAAAACGCAAATTATACATCAACTGTGTAACCAAAGCAAGCACGTCTTGCTCTGGCCTTTCCATAGGGTGAAGGAAAACGATTTCCTTTTCCAAACAGATCATCCACGACATTGATAAATAAAGCAGGGTAAAAAAGTCAAAAATTTGTACAATGTTCGCTTTCCAACATTTGACCGGTTCATTTCAATATATGACGAACTATAAGTTCATTTTGATGTGTTATTTGGTAAGGACAGTTGTGAGACCAATTTGCCTGTGGTAATTAGCCCATTTCATGTTATTCATACTTAGGCAGTGTGTTGAGAGGAAATGCCCTATTACTGACAGTGTTAACTGTAGTGTGACAGTGGGGCGTAGGCGCGCACGCAGGCGCAGCCAACCGCCTTAAAGTTTTGGTATTTGAGAACGTAGCGCTTACGCACAGTAAGTTACGTTCAGTGCTCGAGGTGATACGGTGGGCTTTGGGCGCCTACTTACCTCTAATTTTACCACTACAGTGGTGGTTAATTGCATGCAACACACGAAATACCATGAAGATTCTGCACATGATACGAATTACCATTTTACTTCCTGCAAATATATAGGAGAAAGAACACGTGACCTTGAACTGAAAGTTACCCTTTGTACAATGTGCGGTGCCTTGGAAGATATATACATTTGCAATTAGTTCTCGCTGTGATATGTATGGGGGCTCGGGGGCCTCTTGGCAAAGTGGGCCAAATAGTCCTCCCCAGAGAAACAAAAATTCCTGAAAAGTAGAAAACGTCGCAAAAGTCCACTAAAGAGGCAGGAACTACCAAAATTTGGCGAATGCACAATTCATAGCTCTGAACGTACCCCGTGAAACTTAGTAAAAGGTCCACATTCTAAAAAATTCGAGTCCCCACTTTTTAGGCTGGGTGCACGCATGTCTTTTTACAAAAGATCTTTGTTAAGACGGTCGTGGGCACGTGATTGCAAAACCGACGCGGCGTTTGTATGACGTTAGAGTGAACGGTTAAAACCGATGTTACACCCCAGACACAATGACTTCGTCACTTTATGCAACTGTTGATGTTGAAGTATTGTTACTATAGCTTTCAAAATAAACTGGACAACGTCGAGGGCCCTCTTGGAAAGCAGTGCTATCACTGAAGAGGCCACCCTCATTTTAAATATCACAATAATAATAATAACGTCGATTTCGAGTTTCGGCTCACAAGACTGCAACTACCTAACCATTTATTTTGGACTAGAATCCCGGTTTCAATTCTAGCTAAATCTTTAAAAAATTTCGCCGGGCAGGTGTGACTTGATAAGTAGCTGGACAACACAGGCGTCAAGTCCTTTATTATGTATAGTCAGTAACCGGCCACGTCTCCATCAAATGAAATGTCTTAGAAACTAATACAGTTACTGACACAGTAAATGAATTTTCCAACAATTTAGACATTTCAATACGGTGTGTCTGTTGATGAGTAACTCTTTGATTTACCAGTGTTTTCAAGAAGTCTTTTGACTTCATCTGCGACAGTAGCGTTTGAATTGAATTTACGCTGAAAAGTGACTCTTAACTTCCATGATCGGAAATTCGTGAGACAGGTTCACTGTCAATGTGACTTTGGTTCATGAAATAATTTTAAAAAGAAACAGGCTTTATCTAATTTTGACGTGGGTTGGCACGGAAATGCATGATCGTGAATAGATTGACCAAAAATGCCTTAATGAGTTTTGCCAGGCCTTGGAAGATTTTTTGGCAAACCGACCTCAGCTTAACACAGACTGGTCTTTATTCTTTGACATAAGAATGGGTACGTCATTTGATTGAGATTTTAAACGTTCTGTGCAACCGACTTTTCTCTTTTAATTCTCGTTGTATATTGTTATCAAACTTAAAGGTTTTACTATTTTTAATTGCTTTTTTAACTCCACCCAAGTCATCTGCGGAGTAAACAAGTCTTGATTCCATTTCACTTCAACTAAATCAGAGGTATTTTTCCAAAGTCACCACGGTCATGATTTTGAAAATTTATTACTCATCTGTACCCAGTGGCGGATATAGAGGGGGCTAAGGGGGCCATGGCCTCCCTTCTCCCAGATTCCATTAGGCGGTTCGAGGGTACGAATATCTGACGGGCAAAAAAGCCTGGCTATTATTCTGCCCTGGCTCCCCACCCCCCAACTCAAAATCCTGGATCCGCCCTGTAGGCTACTCGAGACTATTGTTCGACTCAAACTCAGATTCGCGGTGGTTCGAGTTCCCAATACCGGCTCATTATTAGTTGGCTCCTGCTGGCGCGCAAACACCCCCTTATGCATTATTGCGCAGGACAGCGGCACAATTAGGGTTGGCGACAGAACTGAATAGAAGTCATTTGGTAAAACAAAGTTCAGTGCATGACTTACTGGAAGCAGACATGCTGTGCGTGAACGTGGAATCCTGCTTAATCTCGAAGATCGCGTATGCTTGAACTTGGAATTGAATTCTTTGTTCAGCGTAAAGAACTTTTGTAATTATTGGCCTCATGATCACCCATTTTCTCCCTAGCATAACTTGAGTCAACGGGCGGAATATGTTCAGTGTTAAATCAATTATTCTTTGGTGAATAAGATCGCGAATAGTTGAAAAATGATTGGTTAAAATTTACGTTATTTTATCAACATGTTATTCGATTTAGTGCAATGCAAATTTTTATCAAGGTGATTATTTGAGTGAACTTGTCAAGTTTCCATGTGTATTTCACTCAAGTTCACGCATACGCGGTCTTGAGATTAAGCAAGATTCCAAGTTCACGCACAGCAGACACACGTGGTCAACTAATTATACTGAAATTCTCTCGCAAGGTGATCAGTGAAGTTCGTAAATCTACGGAACGCATGCCTGTCCGGATCCGGTTATGCTCACCCCGGCGTCTTGACTTCGATGGTACCACAATGCTATTGTTGTATTTCTTAAAAATACAATTGACGTGAACTATATGACGATGAGCCAGAATTTAAGTACTGATGGTAACATTCGGTAGATCGAAGTTTTCCAGGGTTTTTGTAAAATTCAACTAATCTTTTGTCAACTACATGGCGACCTCATTCACCAAACAATTTTTTTTAACCAATCACAAATTCCTCCTATTCTTTGACACAAGTTACGGAGAAGGAGAAAATGAGTGATTATAAGGCCAATAATTACAAAAATTCTTTACACTGAACAAAAAAATTCACCCGATTGCCCAAATAGATGTTCAATTCCAAGTTCACGCATACGCGGTCTTGAGATTAAGCAGGATTCCAAGTTCACGCACAGCACTGTTGTGAATTAGTCTCGACCTGCACAGACGAGAATAAAGCTATCCGTGACGTCACTTTGTGAGGCCCGGGAACCAGATTATGTTGTGAATGTGAAATTCTTTCATTGTGTGGCGTCATGCGGTGCTGTCTGTGTTCGTCCCTGTGTGTGTGTCTATTGTTTTCACGGTGAGCTTGAATACATTAAGTCACATGACTCTGGGCACGATTTTGAAATCTGTCTGGGGTGTACACCTCTGGAGTGAGGACGTCTTTTGGCAGTGTGTTCCGGGCTTGAGTTAGTTGTACAGCGAATACCTACGTGAAGTCACCGTCTGACTTCACGTAGGTATTCACTATAAGTCTGGACTACCTGCTTGTAGGCCGCGTTTACTATAGCACTGTGACAAGACTTGCACCGTCATTAACAACTGAACTAGTTCGTACGTGACCTGGTTAGTCGCCGACGGTGAGGCCCATGTACCTGGCGTGCGTTCAGTAGACGCTAGGACCTACGCTAGGACCTAGCTAAAATCTAGTCAAAGTCACGTGCTCTCATTTAAAATGCACTGCAATATCTCACGTAATCTCCCGAAATCTTGCTTTTTAGGGAGGTCCTAGCGTTACTGAACGGGAGGCTGGATGCATGTGCTACCTGGATGCTGCCCACTGTTTCGCTGATTCGCCGCCAGGTTCGCTTGATTTTACGATGTCGAAATCGTCTGGCTAAGCTCTCTTTCCTTGGTGACAACTATGCAAATAACGCACTGTATGTCGAGAAGAAAGGATGGGGAATTTGACTGTTTTTGAGATCATCTACGACAATCCGCAAGCCGTGTATCATGCTGGCCAGCCTATTACCGGTCATGTTACCGTCGAGTTGAATGCGCCAAAGAAAATGAAAGGTCTGTTGGCCGGGTGAATTCATTAATCAATTAGACATGTGCGTATACGTCTTCACTCAGTAGCCTACTGAGTAGGCCTAATGAGGCAGGTACAGACTTAGTGTTATTGTATTGTCTCTGCTTCATTTTCCTTCAGCAGCGCCATTGTCATTTGTGACCACTGACATACACGGGCGGCGCACCATAGAGGGTTTTCAATGCCGTGCGCTACCCATGCTATAGGATAGCATACTATACTAACTATAGGCATATCCAATAGGCTATAGTCTTCAGATTATCGGGAGGGGTTATATAGGCCTACTTCTGACCCATAATCATTAGCCTTGACCATTCTCCTGAAGTGTAAACATCAAGGAATTTCCACTTTGGCGAACTAATCTCGAATCACGCTCGATTAAACTTGTCAATCAATTATTTTGTGTTGGTACACATTACTTTTTGGTTAAGCTGGTCAGAGCTTGAACATGCACATTTAGGAATCTACTGGTGAAAGTTAAGTCTAATTTCTCAGAAAGTCAACCATTTTTCTCCATTCGATTAAGTTTTTTGGTGAAAGTATTTCATACGTACAAAACACATCCGCTTCACGACATTTGTTAAAAGTCATTTGCAAATAGTATTTTTCTATCGATTAGCATCAGACGTGCTAATGCAGCAATTTCTGGATTACGTCAGCTTATCAGATGAAGGCAGACAATATAGAGCTAGAGCTGCAGGACAATTGTAAACATCATGGATTTGCCACTGTCAAACTGATGGATGTCTATCCCGACTAGTTGACCAATTCATTCGGGCCTGATTATACTCATATTCCACAGCAGGGATGCGTAACAATCACGCCGGCACTTTTCTGTTCGGATGTAGCGGTCCCACTGTGGATAAAGTCGGCAAAAAACTGTCGATTAATTAAAAATTTAGTTACCTCATGAACTTATGGCTAAACAAACAGCAGAGAGAATAATTTCTACAAACACATGGATGCTAAAATGATACTATGTTACATGGATAAATGTGGTTTTAATGTCTGAGGACCGCTGCATCCAGCTAGTGCCCACATTAAAGGCACCCACAAGACTCACTCAAATGCCTATAGCAGTCATTGGTGATGACGCAATTTTGTCGTGGTCTGTGGGTCACAGGTGGTGACAACGTCTTGTTTTGTCACTTTCAGTGAATTTAAAATCTGTCGAGCATAAAAGAACAAGGAGTCCACATTTGTCATTGCATTAATTGTCACCTGCGATGAGCATCCTCCTTTATAATAAACTGAATCTCCTTTCTACTGACAAAGATATGACATGCGGTGGATATGCTTTTTTAGACATGTTTTAGTATTACAGTCATCAAGAGCACTGTGCTTGCGTGCAAGTCCCGAGACATACACAGCCCTTTGGTCAACAGATATTCCAAATCATATGTAAATTTACATAATTTCTAATTTTTACCTATTTGCATAACAACAAAACTCGAACATCTCAGATTAGACATGCAAGAACAATAACATTTCACTGTCCATTGGTTGGAAGTGGGAAGGCAAGACAGGCATTACGCAGCCTTATGGGTGCTGAAGTCGTAGGAGTTGGTTCGTCCTGCATCCACTGTGAACAAATGTAATATGCCTAATGCACAAGATCTCATGGAAAATCCAATACCCAAAGAAAGGTGGATGGACGTTGTAAAGCCAGTCATAACACACTCCCACAGTGACTTTGTTAAGCAGGCCTCTGAACTGAGAAATATGACGGCCTCACTAGTGTGGGCATTGGAAAGCCAATGTCATGTCTGGATGTCAGTCAGCAGTAGCCTATATATGGCTAAGGGGCTACTTAACTCCAGCAGGCCAAAAATAGCTATGCAGTTCCAGGTAGATGCTGTGTGCTGTCCATGTAAAAATGGTGATGAAACTCGCTAGCATTTTTTCTGTACCTGTCCGACAACTATTGAATAAAACCAGGCGGAATTATGGAACCATGCAAGCTTCATCAGTGTCTAGGCTTTCCCTCAAGAGGGAATGCTGTTAGCATTCCACAATATCAGGAACTGGTCAACGGAAAAAAGTTTGTCCAGTAGTGTACGAGCTGTTTAGAGAAGTGAGCATAAATCTTCTGGCAGTTCTTAACAGATATGTCAGTAAATAGATAATACCATACCATTGTATGCCACTTAACTTATCACTGTCCAGTATATGCAACAGCTTATTGTACTCTTGCGTCAGTTGCGTGTGTTTAAAATTATCTTGTTTATGCGCTGTTGTTCAACAGTGAACTCTATTGCACTGTGGTTTAACTAAACTGTGCTCAATTTAAAGCAACATGTGACCTTCAAGAATCACAAATATTGCTTATAAGGATAAGTGGTTCTATTACAAAGCTTGAATATGTCTCAGACGGTGTTGCATATACTAGTAAATAATTATGGAGATGTATAACAAGGTACCTACAAAACTACACGATTAATGGACTAATAAACACGGTGCATGAACACAACTCACGGACCTGCAAACACCGTCCACTGACTCACAAACACGGGAACGGACTCACAAAATACAATCCATTCACCCAAATACACGGGACACGGACTCACGTTCATGAGGAAACACAGTTAATGGACCGCCAAACAAAATGAAGATGTTAGCTGACCTAGGAAGCGGATGAGTCCGTGACCCGTGTTTGGCGGTCCGTTAACCGTGTTTCCTCGTATATTTGAGTGAATGGTTTGTGTTTTGTGAGTCAATTCCCGTGTTTGTGAGTCAGTGGACTGTGTTTGCAGGTCCATGAGTCGTGTTCATGCGTCCGTGACCGTGTTTATGAGTCCGTTAACCGTGTAGTTTAGGTACCTTGTAAGGCAGAGCATATAACACCCTCTGTACTGGATGGATTTCATTGATTGTTTCTTAGGTTAGATTCTACTGTCGCTTGATTTAATCTTGTTCAAAGACCTACACAGCTGAGCTAACTAGTTGACAGACCGAAATCACAATCTTCAAACTTCCATTCAAGTTAACATCAACGAATCTCCCCCATTGAAGCAAATGGTTCTCAAAGATGGTGTTGCACCGCCACGCTTTAAAGTTTACAATATCCAGTAATAAATTGTGTGTGGCACTTTAATAGCAGAATGATGTTGGTGTCTTACAGGCATTCATTTGCGGTTTCATGGAAAGGCCAAGGTGCACTGGACGGAGACACAGACTGTGTCCACTGGTAAAAGCACAACAACTGTTACACGATGCTACTCGTCCAGTGAACTGTACTTCGATCAAGTAGTTGTTCTCTTTGGTAAAGGTGAGCGTTTTGAACCAAAGTCATGAAACATTGTTACGGGCAAAGGGCTCCTCACGTTTTTTGAGTGCCCTGAACAATTTTTCAAAATATTTTCTCGTAGCTGTTTTATGAGAAACGTGAGTAATTGTATGTCTCTCATTTGCCATAATGTATTCGGAATTGATGTTCAGCTTTTATTGTGTATTTTTGTGTAACTGAGGGGTCTAGAAAAAAGTTATGTTTTAATATGTGCGTCGAACATTGCTTTATCATTTTGGTCTTGAGAGGGGAAACTAGTAGTCTGCATAGTGGCTTAGAAGTTTTCAAATGGTTGCAAATTGTGGGTGTCATCCTGGGTGTCACCATGGGTGTCCTTCACATACAACTGGCCTCTTGAAATTGATGTGGAACGCCAGTGAAAACAGTTATTTGAGAACCCTGGTTTTAGTATTCAACTGTCTCCGTTGGCTGTGTAGGAAAACACAGCTTAGACTCCTAAATCTTTGACGTGTCCATGCTTACATGACTGACAGTCCATACTGATTGCTGGAAGGAACTAAGCAAAAGGGCATCGTCCAGAAAAATAAAAGAATAAAATGTTACCATTATCAGTCCCATGTAGAACATGAAGTAGGAAAGACACTAACACTGTTGTTCATCAGTACTATGGACACCTGTTCAAGACTAATTTCAGTCACGCTATAACAACTTGCTGAATTGTACATTTTTGTTGTAATTTCAGCCCCAGGTGAAGGTGGTCCTGACCCTGAGTTACCCGCTGGTCATTACACATACCCATTCCAGTTCAATCTAACCCCGAATCTTCCCTCGTCCTTTGAGGGTCAGTGGGGTCATGTACGCTACTATGCAAAGGCCACCATAGACAGGCCATGGAATTTTGACCACGATACCAAGAAGTGTTTCACTGTATTGAGTGTTCTGGACTTGAACAGGGAGCCTTTAGCTCTTGTAAGTAGTGCCGTCAATGCATGCAATTGTGTGAATGACCTTATCACGTTGAAGCTTTAGAGTGTTTACAGATGGCCAGAATACTGTAACCTGGTTGACATAGCCAGGGCACTGGGTCTATTTTTAATGACTAAATTGGAATCATTTTTGTCATTTTCAATTCTACTTTTTGCAAACTTGTGACTGTTATGTTTTTGTGCTAGAGTACAAAATACGGCATTGTAATCCCAGTTTACACCATTACGTTAAAGGTATAAATCCAAGTCTGAACTCGAAATCATGGGTTTTTACTTGAAAATTCTTGTGGTTTTACTCCAGTTTGTAACTCATTTAGGGGTCATCAACAACTTTTGGACACATATGACTACCACTGTGTCGCGTTTTATTTTTTTACGATCTAAGCAGGTGTTTTCCTATTAAGGAGAGCATTACTGACTTGCCATGCGCCCCGTGGGGGCTATTTTATGTTTACTAGTTAACTGTTGCTCCATTTAGTGGGAATGTTTGAAATAGTGAACATCCCTTGTATCTGCGCTATACGTGATGCATTTGGAGGACGCATAGTAATGCATTGCCCTTGTTCTCATTAATTTTAATTTCTTATTTGTACCATCATGATCGATATCTCCAGTAATATTTTGGATTGAGTAATTTAGTCAGCTTCTTTAGTTGTAGTGGTGCCCCATATTCTAAGTTAGTCGTATCATGACTTACTATATAGTCACAAATTAGTCTTGACTAAAGTTTTAGGTATGACTAAACTGGGGTAAGGGGTTGTATTGAATCTTGCTGTGAGCTGCTAATTTAACTTGACCTGAATAGAGGACAGAATTATTCTCCCACAATGCACCTAACTCCACTGTGTCTGTCGTAGAACCCTCAGGAGAATTCTGATGAGAAGTTCCTGTGTTGTCTGTGCTGTAAGAATGGTCCAATCACTGGCTGCATCTCGCTTCCACGTACAGGCTATGTACCAGGGGAGTCCATCACTGTTAACGCTCACATACGCAATCACAGTTCACGGAAAATGGACAAGTCCAGTCTTAAGCTCTCTCAGGTTGGTTGGTTTACATCAATTGAAATCTGTTTTGAAAAAAGATTTACCATAAAGTCTCCCCCAGTACAGGTAAAATTGAATTGTTGGATGTATTCCTTTGAATTCAGTCCACAGCTGCTTGGGCTGGTATAACCCCTTATGACCCCTTATATCATTATGTGCCTGTGACTGTTTGCAGCCCAGCAAGTTGGGTTTGTGTATTGGCAACGAATGCGGGTGATTGAAACTCACGATTTAGTTGACAAGTTTAGTTGGGTTTTCTCTTGAATTTGCACCTGTACTAGGTCTGTCATGCCACTTTTGGATATTTATGATATTACTAAAATTGATGTTTTTTATAAAGCTTCTAAATATAATTGTGAAGATCCACAGTTTTTCAAAACATTGTCTTGTGGTATCTGTGGTGTAGAACTTAAAAACAGTAATGCACTTATTTCGCACTACTTTTACAAAAAACAAATAATTCGCATCCATAGTATTAACTGCACTTCTGACCACAGAATTGTAAGTTTTAGTCTCAGATTTTCAGAGTCACTTTCATGAGTCGCCTTCTTCAGCTGCTACAGTAAACGCCTAAGACAACTGGACAAAATAACCCGGATTCACCTGTTGTGGTGGCTGAGTACAAGTGGAATTCACTTTGAGTGGCTTGAATGACACTTCATTGTGGAGAAACGATATTTCGGCATATACAGTGCTGTTGCTAAGAATGACTTGTAATGATTGCAGTGGCATCTCAACTTCTCAAACTATGAAATTTGTTTTAGTTAATACTGTATTGCTGCGCCTGTGATTTCCGTGGACCTATATTCGAAACAATGCCTTTTTGCACCCTTTTTTATTCAAGTGGTTCTTATATTGGTGCAAGCGCCTAAGTTTTGCGTGTAAGCTGAAATAATGTCCCCCACATAGGCCCATACTTTAATTCGCATATAGGCACACTCATTTTGATTACCACTGTGCCTCCTAGTGGAAATATTTTACATTACTTTACCCTTATACCTTTGCAGTTCCTTGGCATATTTTCAAGATATTTAGTGATAGTTTTGTATTACCATATTGCCTTTAAGCCCATGAACGTATATCCGAAATAATGTCATTTTTCACTCTGCCTTTTTTACTCATTGACAAGTGGTTTACATACTGAAGCATGCGCGCAAGTTTTGTGAATAAGCGCAGTTCCACACAGACACACATGCAGGGCCAAATAGTGCGACATACGGCAACCATGCATCTCCATTTTATATATTCTTAAATTATGTAGAGGAATTTCAGTAAGAGAATGTGTCATGTAATGTGAGCTGGTACATTTACTCTGCAGCTTACTTGTACAATCACGACAGAGAAGTAAGTTTTAGATAATACTACAACTGCTTTGATTAATATGTACCCCATCAGAAAATAGCCTTCCATGCGACGACTAAAACCCGCAGGACGACCAACTTAGTGGCCTCTATGGTGAAAGGGGAGATCGCCCCCAACTCGGAAGACGAATGGATCAACGCCCAGCTCAAAATACCACCTATTCCACCCTCGAACCTCATTGGTTGCAAGATCATCGATATTAATTATGTTCTCACGGTAAGGTCTTCTTTTTTCAAAGACAATAATTTCTTACCACATTATTTTAAACTCACTGCTGTGAGTATGGTACTTGTCTTCAGTCTTACATGCACCTGGAGGGTTGCTCTTCCACACAAAAGGTAGGGGTGTCACTGAGGTCGAATTACCCACCTACTGTAAGATTATTCCTGAGGGGGGGGGCAACATATCCACCTGAGTTGACGGCACATTCTTGCCTGCTCTTAGGAGAGAACACTCAGGAGCATACACATTTTAGACTGCTGTATGTTCTGTGATACTATGTGCTCAAAGGTTGACATCACATTGCAGTTAAGGTGATTAAGGACCTCAGTAAACGAGCTCAACTCCAAAGTATAATATCGAAAAAATTATGCTTTGTATTTATATTTTCTGAAAGGAGAAAAATTGAGGATTCTAAAAATCTGCTTCTTACTACTGTGTCTTTATTAATGCCAGGTGAGGACATATTAAGTCACATCTTCTTATGCAAGAAAAATATATTCAAAGCCAAATAACCCCTTTGCTGATAGTACTAAAAGTTTTTTGTATTTGTAAGTTGCAGGTTTAGCTGTGACTTGACTTGAGGCTCGTTCGGTACCAATTCCAGATTGAATGAGCAAAGCAATGGTTTCAGCCCCAAAAATTTTGGATTTGGAATTCAACATTGAGGAAACAGAGGCGAAATTCATCTTTAATTTTTTTCAAATATGAATAGTTAATAATTACCCTGGCTCCCATTTTTTCTGTTGTTTACCTGTTTTATGTTGTATTCGATTTTGTTGTATGATGGTCCTGTTCGAGGATCTCCTGCATATATATATATATATATATATATATATATATATATATATATATATATATATATCCAAATGTGTTTTCTCTTTATTGTATTACACTAATTTGTTATGTATTATTTCTCACCCCCAAACCACTGCCAGTAGGGGGCATTGTTCATCACTCAGGAGATCAGTCACCCTTGTCCATCTCATTTCAGCTCGAAGTTGACCCATCAGGTCCCAGCCTTGACCTTGACATTCCGCTCAGTGTCCTAATCGGCACCATCCCACCACAGCCTGTCGTTGCCGCATACTATGCTGGGGGTAACTATGACCTGCAGCATGCCCGCCGTGCCCTCGCTTCTCACTCAAAAGTCCCGCCCATGCTGCCAGCCGATCCCTCCATGTTGGGAACATCAGATGATGGCATGCGTAAGTAATATCAGTGATTGAATACTGTATTTCACCCTCTTAGCAGCTTATGTACAGAGTCGTTTTTAGTGTTATGAAACAAGATTTGACTTTGGCAATCGTTGATGTGTGATTCATTTGTAAGTGAATGCGGTATGGCAATAATTTTATTGTCGTGTTCTTGACAACTTTTTGTAATTAAATCTGCACTTAGTCTTTCTGCGAACTAGCTAAAAATAAAAAATGAATTAGTTGTTACACTCACAGAGAATCAATCTCACAAAATCTTCAACTTGATAGCATTCTACAATCATTTACAAAAGGAACATCAAAACCATCAGTGACTCAAGGAAAGGCGTCATTAATTGGGGTTGTCCAACCTGTACACTGCAGAAGTGAAAATAGGCGGACGTTTGCATTGCCTGTGACTTGAGTTGTAACTGAAACATAGCCTATATTTGAGGTGGATGAGCTAAAATATAATTCGCTTTACATTTTTTGTCTCGGTAGCTAGATAATCTTTCAATTTGACACTTAAACACAAAGAAAAACAGACGACTTCTGTAAGGCGCCATTTTCTCCGTACATGACAGTAGAACTAAACTCGCCAATGAAAATACTTACAATCGCTAAAGAGGTGCCACGGCCGTTCCATACACTGTAATGCCGCCGAGCAGTTGAAAAATTGACATTCCTAGAATCTTGATTGGTTCTCCAGCGGACTCCCTAAAAACTTGGAATGCAAAATGTTTTAAATTGTATTTTATTTTTGTCTAGTTGCGCCGCCACCACCACCACCATCATATGAGTCATGTGTGTATGGCCCTACCAATGTGAAAGATGAGGATGACAACGACTATACAATGGGAAATTTGGAGTATACACCAGCATACACGTACTATGACTGGAACAAGCATACTGTATAGTGATCACATGATCATATACGGTGGGTAATTTGGAGTATACAGTAGTGCACTGACTTGAACAAGCGTACTGGTTATGGATTCAATGTTTTGGTAGTAGGTAGCTTGGAATGTACAACTGTGTTACATATACATTCAGGGAATTTCTAAACCCTCTCCACGGAGGAACCATGGTGACTATTAGAGAACAGGGACTGAAAAGATCTCTGGTCAGAATAATTTTGCATGCCTGGCTCGGAAGCGCACAAAAAGTGCGGAAATAATATAAACTTACTCAGCATAATATTTTTGAAGTTACGCACCTGCGAACTAAGGTGTTGCCACGAGCATCTGTTTTGGGCTTGGAAGGGGTAACTAGTCTGCATAATGGCTTAGAATTTTGCAGGCTGATGTAGGTCATGGATGTCATTCACGCACAATAGGTCCTTTGAAAATCACATGCCAGGTCAGTGAAAGCAGTTACGAGCCCTGCTCTCAGTCATAACTGTTCCAGTTGGACTATGTAAATAAACACAAGTAGAAAAGAGTTTATGGTCCTGGCTTAGAAGATTATTGTAACCCCTATGGATTAGTGAATAGTCAAGCCCAGAATGTCTGACAGTTCCTCTTGCATCAGACCTTGTAAGGTGGTTGCTGGGGAAAATTATGTTACATGTGTTAGCCATGGTGTTTTCTTAGATACAAGCAAGGTGCAACTTTGCACTTGAGCTGCTGAGCTGCGGAAGACTGTATACGTACTAAAGTGTCCTGCAGTGTGGTCTAGCGGTGACCTTTAAATTAGGAGTCGGCAACTCTACCACAGGCTTACACTGCCTCCTACGTTCTACGTTCCATAAACGATTTCCATCACAATCTTCTGGGACTCTTTTTGGGTGCAAAAATCCTTTTGGGTAATTGAAGACTCCTGGGGGATATTACGGAAATCTAAGGCTTGGTACTACTGATGAGATTAGAAGATATTTACGGTTTAGTGGTTATGTAACCGAGATACAGTTGATAGTTATAAGTTTCCACCATTTTATGTGTATTGGTTTTCGTGTGAGGGATGGCATAAAGTGATAAAAAATATATGACGAGAACACTATTACCCAGAATGCCTTGGTGTGAAGGACTGTTTTGTTATATAACTTGCTCTAAATGAGCCTTTATTTATAGGATTCGTTTATGAACTCTTTAAGTCCACCAAAGATTATATAACATGTTTTGACAAACATTTTTAATAGTGCTCTACAATCAGGGGAATTTCCTCAGTCCTGGTGTGATGCTATAAGATGTCCTTTACATAAGCAACGGGATGTCAATGACGTAAATAATTATTGTGGTATTTCACTTCTGCCTGTTCTCGGGAAAATTTTTACGAAACTTATAAACGCTCGTCTGACAAGTTGAACCAACGATAATGACTTATTTAACGAAGCTCAGGCTGGTTTTTGAAAGGGGTATAGTACAGTAGACCAAATTTTTACCTTACAAGGAATTGTTGATAAGTACTTGCTATATACGTGGATTTTTCTCGTGCCTTTGACAGCATTTTACATAAATTTATGTGGAATAGGCTTCAAAAATAGGAATTCATGGTAGTGTTTTAAAATTAATGAAAAGTATGTATTCAAAGCTAAGGGCGTGTGTTAAGAACTGAGCGTGGGTTAACTGATTTTTTCAGTAATAATATTGGTACTCCTCAAGGGTGTATGCTAAGTCCTTTTTTATTTATTATGTATTTGAAAGAGTTTGTTGATTACTTAAAAGAATCTTTAATTAGCGGAATTTTTGTAAATGAGAATGTGCCTCAAATTTGTATGTTGCTATACGCTGATGATATGGTTGGTTGGGCAGAGACAGCATTTAAACTACAGCAACAAATTAATGCTCTGCATGAATACTGTCAGGATTGGGTATGAAAGTCAATCTTTCAAAAACAAAAATAATGGTATTTAGAAAAGGCGGATGATTGAGAAAATACGAAAAATGGCATTTCAGAAATGACAAAATTGATGTCATCTCATCATATAAGTACCTGGGTATTTATCTTACTCCTAAGTTAGTCTGGACGCAAGCTACCGAAACTTTGTCTCACCAGGCACAGAAAGCAACTTTTTTAAGTAAACGTTTTCAGTCAAAATGTGGACGACTTTCATCAAACATTGCACTCGAGATTTTTGGTAAAATGTATACCCAATCATTAGCTATGGAAGTGAGATTTGGGGATTTAAAGAATATTCTAGTATTGAACGCGTCCTACTGAAATTCTGTAAGCAACTGCTGGGTGTTGGAAGTAACTGTTCAAATCATGCTGTCCTGGGAGAACTGGGAAGGTATCCAATTTATGTAAAGTTATGTGTTAAACTGATCAAGTATTGGTTTAAATTGTTAAAAATGCCGGCACATCGAAATCCAAAATCTGTCTATGTCAAGCTTGTCACACTGGATGAGGCTGGTAGGAAAAATTGGGCTTCATCTGTTAGGAATTTGCTGCAAAGTTATGGTTTTGGATTGGTATGGTACAATTAGGGAGTTGGCTGCGAAGCCTCTTGTCCTATTTGAGCAGTGAATTAAAGATTGTTTTTTACAAGACTGGAGCTTTGCTGTGGAGAATAGTTCAAAACTTAATACATATTCCTCATTTAAAATTGAAATGGAATCCTATCTGTTGCGTGATATTCCATATATCTTTTTAGCAGCTATGGCTAAATTACGCTGCTCCAACCATAACTTGATGATAGAGAAAGGTGGAAGGGCTCTTGTGGACCAAAAATACCGTGTGTGTTGTTTCTGTGTGTCCTTAATTGAAGATGAATACCATTTTATGTGTTTGTAAAATGTACTGTTCTCTGAGAACTGCATTTATACCTGAGTTGTGCTGGCATGAACCAAATTAACATAAATTTGTAAAGCTAATGAAAATGCCTGAGCCCATTGCTCAGATTAATCTACAGTAATGAAATTTGTATTTCACGCCACTGCTCTCAGGGAAAAGCTGCTCAGCGTTATCCTGTAAATTTTATGTAACATGTGGGCCAAGGCCTTAAATGTTGAAATACATGAATGAATGAATGAATGAAAATTATGTATTTTTTTAGTGCTTTTACTATTGAGTAAATATTGTCGTACTGAATCTCAAATATAATTATCCTCTGCAACATGGGGTTGTTTGGAGCTTCTGAATTTCTGACATACATGTAAGACTAAGTCACTATTCATCAAACATGTCTCTCGTTTTTGATAAGAAGTGATTTCAAGACTTGGAAAGAACAGTTGGATGTTATTGTTCAAAATGACTCACTGGTCAACTGATGCTTGGACTCTAACAATATCTGGGACAACAAAATGGGTAAATCATCGCAGTATATCACGTAGTCAGTGTTGTTTAGAAGCCATTTTACTATTTTGTCAAAGCATTCAAGGTGTCTGTTTTATATTCATGTACTTGTTTTTATTCATTCCTAGTCAAAATGATAAAATATGTATTTTATGAACACTTTTAACCATATTTTCTCTTAGTTATTTCCTTCATGTTTATCTACGCTGTATTGTGAATTGTACTGCAAGGTCTAGCCCACTTGTTAGAACTGGCAATATCCTGAAATGAAAACTTTGAATGTCAGGTTGAAAGTTTGCCTTTGATTACTCTAATTGTATCTTTATCATGGTGATTGTATTCTGATGTAACTACTATGTGCATGTGGAAATTAAAACTATGCAGAATTTTTCATGATTACTCCCTTGTGTTGCTGACTGGTACAGATGCAAACTATGTATAATATTCATACACTTATACCCATAACGCTAAATCGTCGTGAGAGACCGTATGGAGTTGGTATATGGTGCAACTCCGGACGGTATGGGCTCAACAGAAAACCACACATCAACTGTGAGTCTACACCAATGTGATAAACGAGAGTCGTTCTACATGCAGGGTCCGCTGGACTCGAGTTATCATTATCTCTTTTGTGACACAAACTGTGTGACTGGGCTAAGCTTTTCCAAACTAGTGTTTATAAACCAGCGGGAGTGCGAGACCCATTAGGTCCCTGTCGAGTCCTCGCGAGAATTCTACGTGATGCTGCTGCTCTTAGTCTCAGCACACTTTGTCAGGACAAAGCTTTGATTCTGGAAACGTATCGTTATAAAGTTGTTCTAGATATTAGAAATTGCTGAATTAGTGATGGACTTATCTTTAGTGTTACGTGACGGACGCTGACCAGCTAAAAATTGACCCTTGGACGACCATATCGTCCGACGGTTGGAGTTAGCTAATGCGAACGCAATACTGTAGCCCAGGCATAGAATTCAGTCCAGCTGCCTAGGCTGCTTGGTCACCAAGCCTACGTAATCCTTTAATGACACTTCATTATGCCATAAAACTACGTGCCTGTCGACTGTTGGCAAAAAAACTAAAGTTTATTTAAAAAATGTACCTGCTTAACTGAATTTCTCTCGAAAAACTAAACAATTTAGGCATACAACTTTGAATTTTCTTTCTAGGCCAGAAAATAAAGTTTTTTATTAATATAAAAATTTATCGCCTTGTGTACGAGCAGAGCGTAAGAATTTACAAAAGGTATGTTGTAATTCGTCTCTCTGCCTTGCCCCCCCTCACTCAAAGTCCTGGATCCCCCCTGGAATAAGCATAGTTAGCACGCTTCTTCAGAGGCCTCGTTCATATCCAAGCTAGGGAAAGGTGCCTGTAACCTAGGCCTTCTGAAAGCGGAATAAGTTCGCCGGGTGACGGGTCAGTGAAAAATGTACTGACCTCCCGATCACCCCCGCCCTGTTGCAAGCTCTCATAGGCTCTGTCTCGAGTAGCATTTTGTACTTTTTCAATTTGTCACCTCTGTGGTCTGGTGATTTGAACCGTTGAAGACAATCGTTATTTTTTCTTTAAAATTCAAAGTGACCCAATTATTTTCCAAAATAAGCATTTCTTTATGTAGGTTTTATGTAAAATTATTATTGATACACGGGTTCATAAAACTTCACAAATTGCAAAAACCCATTGTAGGAACGCTTTAAAACTTGAAAACGCATGTTCTTGACGGGCAAATATATTTTCGTCAATTTAACACTCAAACGCATGAGTATTTTCTGGGACGTAACAAAAAAACGTGTGTTCCCAAGATTTCAAATTAGCGGATATTTTTCGAGCGGTTTTCAGACACTTGATGAACTCACGACAAAATGTTGCCCCCCCCCTGTGACATCCTAGATCCGCCACTGCCAGGAAGTAGAACGGTTCAGCAATTACGCTAGAACGTACGCTTGGACCTCGCTAAAATTCGGGAGATTACGTGAGATATTGCCGTGTACACGTATTTTAAATGAGAACATACTCAGTTTTGTGTAGATTTTTCTGAGTAGCCTCAATTGGAGGGGGGGCTCGAATTCTTGACGTCATGGAACTTGTCCTAACAAAACAGCGGGCGGACAACCCTGGGTACGCGCATGAGACACTACCGCTTTACACAGATCTATAGAGGTTAACACTGAACTGACCGCAGAACGTTCTTGCGATTTTAATCAATACACATCACCAGCCGCTCCTCTTGAGATTTACTGGGTTTACTGGTGTTCCCGCATCAATGAACACCGTGACTGACCAATGAGATAAAAATTGGCTCTTTGGCTCTGACGCCGCACGCCAGCTCTCATAAGTATTATGTTGCCACATATAGTATTGGTATTTTAACGCCACACAGTGTAAAACAAAATTTAAGTCGTCCAACAAACCGGCAAGTTTCACTACAATGTCGCTGGTGGCTTATGCAAGCAGCGATGAAGGTGCCAGTGGTAGTGAAGAGGACTCAGTAGAAAGAAATGAGGAAGGAAAAACAGAAGTAGCTCCGAGACACTCGGCATCTTCCTTTCTTTCGTCCCTACCCGCTCCTAAAACGCAAGCACAGCCACAGCCAAAATCTGGTCCTGGGTTTTCTATTTTAGGTATGCTTGACTGCAAATGTAGCATTTGTCGTTAATTTGAGAAACATGGGTCACTGAACTGGTCCAGCTGGTTGCACATTACTGCAAACTTGTTCACTGACATTGTAATTTAACTAAGTAATTGACGACTTGAGTGTGGACCATATGATATTCATCGTAGTGACTGATACAGTATAGTCAGGCTATTCATTGATTTGCAATGATAACTTTTCTGGTGGATGATAGCTTGGGTACAAATGTAATGAAAAAAGCTATGATTATCTCATTTTCAGCATTTAGTCATAAAATGCAAATTAATACACAGGTGAGTGAGCGGCCTTACTGCAAAACTGTATACTAAATAAACTCCGAGCTTTGCGCCGATGTGGGTAAAAAACTGGTCAAATCAAATCTGATACAAAACAGGTGTTATTCAGTGTTGTTCTCAAGTAAGTTTTCATCAGAGACCCACTTATTTACCTAAGGGTGCATCCTACATGTGAGCTTTAATCCGGGTGAGAATTTTACATACATAGTAACATATTACTCAAAGTGTGTAAAACGTGGCAAAAACGTGTAATCCATATAGAAAAATTTCCATGTAAAAATATGACACAAATTTATGTGTAAAATAGTGCCATGTTCCTGTGTAATTTTCATCTGTTATTACACTCTACGTCTCTCATGAAATAATCATTACCGTAAAAATTCTCCAGTTTCACAGTGGATCATTCTCTAAGATTTGGGACTCTAAAATTCAAGCTGAAATTGATATTTTTTCTGAAGGTTTTGACATAGATGATTTTGGCGTTCTTCTTATTTTTTGAATATCAGATACAACGTTTTGTATCAACAGAGTCATAAAATTTATTTGGCAGTTCATAAAATCATCAAAACTAGCCGCCAATACAATGTTTTTGTACGTCCCTTTGTGTGTAACATCGAGGTGAATGAGGGCTTAGTGCTTATCGTACTTCTTGAATTTGGGACAGCCACTATTGTCTATTTCTTGAATTTGGTACAAGGTCCAACCTTGGGCAACATACCTTCTCGTTGTCCCAAACTAGAGAACTTTGCAATTATTTTAAGAATGAATTATTAAATGTCAGCAAATCACAACGATATCCACAGACATGCTTTTGGAAATATTGAGCTGTGGGATATGGATCGTGGCAATGATAAAAGTGAGTTGTCTGTTAATGCTTTTAGTACAATTTTAGCCTCATTGTCACTTTTTTCATAGATTACATCATTCAAAAGCCCTTGAAATATATTACATTTCAATTACATCATGTTTATTTTTCCTGATTAAATAGGTCCAAAGAATGGACTGAAAAGGTGTTGGTGGTTGGTACACTGTACGGTCTACACCTTATAGAGTGTGGATTTTCAGGCAGATATCATCTTACATGTGACTTGTATGTCATCATCCTTTGAGTAATATTGCACTTGTTGCACTGTGTTATGTCTTGCACTGTCTCCCAAAGGTCTGCCAGCCCCAAAGAATCCTGTACGTGATCCCATGGTCGACGTCATGCCTAAGGGAAATCACAGTGATGGATCAACACCCGGTGTAAAAAAGAAGAACACAGTTAAGATCAGCCTTCCGGATTTGCCAGGTGTAAGTCGGTTTCTGTTGTTGATGGGGTGGGGNGGGGGGGAGGGGGGGGTGAGTGATAACATTACTCATGGGATCTCTTGCATGAAAAGTGACTTGTGACTTGAGACTAGCCAGCCAGCTAGCTGTATGAAGACTATTGTCAAAATACAGGTAGGTGCCAGTGTGTGTTAATCTTCTATAGACCCCGAAATTACACACATCCAAGGTAGTTCTGCTCGTCACCTTGCCGTGAAACTTGTATCAACATGTAAAGCTAAAGACCGGACTGGGTGCATGCAAAATCTGGGAGTCAACCGACACTCACCTTGCCCATTACAACCGTTTAAGTGAAAAACAATGCAATAAACGTCATTTTCGTGCGTGATTCTCGACTTTTTGTAACAATTAAAAGTATGTCGTCATTTTGAAAACAGTACGCTCGTGTCAAGCGCATGCGCCATTTCCTAAATTTTTGCGACAACTTCGCATCAGCATAATTTCCTCTGAAATTCAGTTTTTGGGTATCGAAATTCTAAAAACTTATAATGAAGTGAAACCAGTTCCAATAATTTATTGTGATGTGTACGCAACCTCATGAAAGAACAATAGTTGATTGAAGAATCGGCGAAAAGAATCTGGCCAATAGGTGACGCAATATTTCATGGTGCCGAAAGCCGACGCAGAAATTTGCTCCACAACTTTAGCAGCACAACAACGGTAGAATGCCATTTTTTCCAACGCCGTTAATAATTTAGTTTGCTCAAGGAAGACTAGTTTTTAATGACACTAATTCTGTGTCAGATTTTATATGGCCACTTTTTCACCCACATCGGCGCAAAGCTGTATTATGTAGTATACAGCTTTGTACCAAGGCCAACTTGAGACATAAGTCAGAAATTGGGTCTTAGGCTCCCACTTCTCAATTCTTAATTAAAATGTTTAGCCATGTAATTATTACCAGATCACTGACTGTTTAGCCATGTAATTATTACCAGATCACTGACTGTTTAGCCGTGTAATTATTACCAGATCACTGACTGTTTAGCCGTGTAATTATTACCAGATCACTGACTGTTTAGCCATGTAATTATTACCAGATCACTGACTGTTTAGCCATGTAATTCTTACCAGGTCACTGACTGGAATAATTTCTACAAATCTCATTAACTAGAGGCTATGGGTATATATTCTTAGAGACTGAACTTTTGCTATAATAATGAGAATGAAGTATTTTTCAGAAATGGTTTTTGGAGAGTGAGACCTAATGCCTGACTTGAGTCTCTAAGACACTTTTCATGAAACAGGTGGATGGTTAAATTCTGCTGATTTCATACTCCACTTTTTCCAACATAGTGTCGTGAAAGCAAGACACATAGTTGAGTCGTTTTTGCATTTTATCCTGACTGGTAATAGTTCAATAGAAAACACTCTACAAACACCTCTGTAGCATTATGAATGCTTGCCCTAATTTCTAATTACAGTGTCTAAAATGGGATAGACTAGCCTTGGCAGGACAGAAATTCATTTTTTTTAATTCACGAACATTTCAAGGTATTTTTGCGTTGTTTGGGACGTCATTCACAGAAATGGCTTATTGGATTCATATAAAACTTTCACATACTATGCACAAACACTAGCTGGAATTGTGAACATTTACATCAAATGAAATTTAGTCATATTACCGAGACCTCTGTTTTGCTACCTTTCATTTCTGTTAACGTTTACTAAAAGACACGGTCGTGTGACTTATTTAATGGCAGATTGGAACAAAGTCATTAATCAAATTCTACAGTCCCTCTGCTTTTAGAAATAGATACTTTTACTGAGTTAACATTTATAGTTTTGTTGATATTTGGCTTAAAAAGTGTACATGGACGACATATGTTTCCAGTTCAAGTCAACTGAAGGGTTTGTAGTTGCCCTTGATCCATGCATTTCATCACCATTGCCGTTGAATGTGGTTCCCTGTGTGAATTTGCTATGGACTCTTTTTGTGTTTGGCAGGCTGACTCTGATGAGGATGATGATGATGAACCAGTCAAGAAGAAACCCAAGCCTTCGGTATGTGTGCCTAGTATTTGATAGATGTATAATTGGAACAGTATGCACGTTTGCTTAGTAAATAGTAGTTGTATATGTGGGACAGGGTGTATGGATTCAATGGGATTCACTGAGAGTTATGTTCAAGTTAGAAGAAATCCGACTAGAACAACCATACCACGGAACTTTGCTCAACTTGCAAGTCGTACTTATGCAGCCGCATGTTTGCCCACTTGTTGAATTTTAATGTGACATGCGCAAAGTTACACATACACGTGTCGAAGCTTTTGTGGACTTCCCACTACTTAGCTTAAAGTAGGAAAACAAGCTACCGTAGGTTGTTTCCACGACCACTTTGCTTGTATTTATAATACCTGCTGAAATTCTTATTGTAACCACTAACATCCTATATTTTGAATTATACCTTACTTCATTTTCTGGCTATGCCATTCTCAGGGCTTGGAATTTTCCTGTTTTGAGAGGGTTTTCTCTTTTTTGATTTTGATTTCCTGACCTTTAATTTGATTTCCAGTTTCCTCTTTTTTCATTTCGTTTTTTTATCATTATCATGAGTCTATTCATGCAAAACATTTATTTCAGATAAATTTTACAACACAAAAAATATTTCTTTCTCACAAGCCTATTTGTTTGTGGAACGATACGTAAGCTGGAAAATTTCCTAGTCTCTTTTTGTCATTGGTCATTCCAAGCCCTGCAATCTCCACATCTTACTTGAAGGTCAAAGGTCATACATGATTTTGTCATCCAAATGTGATGAATAGTCTGCACCAGGTGATAACAAGACATTGCCATAACGGTTTTCTTGTTAACACTGCAGTGGACGTGGAAATTTATTCTTGGACAGTTTTACTGATTGAGTCTTCCACAGTGTTTAATTTGAGAATTAGTCTTCCCCCAAACTGAAAACCAGTCCGTAATTTTGGACACCATTTGTGTAACAGAAAATATTGAATCTCTTTTGTTTCGAGAGTTTCGGGATTGCTTTTTGTTTTTTGGAAATTAAATTCGTAGTGTCCAGTTTTAAGTAGCATTCATTGGAGTATATGACCTTGTTGTCTGTAACTTACAATGATGGGCGTCATCACAGAAGGGAGAAAAATTTGAACTTGGAATATACTTACCAGTTACCAGCAAAACATTGTTTGCGTTCAAGATATTACTTGTCTCAAAAACTTTTTTTATAATTGTTCTGTAATAATTGAATCAGGGCTTGGAATGACCAATGACAAAAAAGAGGAAAATTTTCCAGGTGATGTATCGTTCCACAAATATATTGGCTCATGTGAAAGAAATATTTTCGTGTTGTAAAATGCAACTGAAATAAACATTTTTGCATGAATGAAGTCAAAATAATGATAAAAAAGACTCGAAAAGAGGAAACAAGAAATAAAATAAGAGGAAAATTCCAAGCCATGTGAATTATGAATGTCTCACAAATGCTGTAACTTAGTTAATGTGTATCATTTTGACATAGCATGAATCACCCACTGTTCCAACCTGTCTCATTCTCTTTCGATTTTTGACATGTCATCTTATTTTAATTGATGTATTATAGGGACTTTCTGGTCTAATGTCTCTCCTGCCCCAGCCAAAGCAAGCTGTTACCAAGGAGACCAATCGACCTCTGATACCCTACAGTTTGACAAAGAAGCCAGTGCCACCGGCGCCATCTATTCACAGGAGTTCAGCAAAACCTGTTCGCCCCCTAATGGATGCTGATGATACTGATAATGAGGAGGAGGGGGCAGGGACATCAAACTTTTTCTCACTCGGTGAGCTCGAGGGTGCTGAATCTGTTGTGGCTGCTCCAAGCAGCAATTCAATAGTGAATTCACGAACTGTGACTGTGGCACAAACAGATGAAAACTCTGCCTACGACCATTTGAGTACCACATCAGTGCCACCTGTTGAGTCCACCTATCCTTCGTCTACAACAGATAGTATCCCCAGCTCAGACTCGCAGAATCAGTCGGCTGTGTTAAACCTGCCTGGTGCTGACGCACCTTTAACATTTAAAGGAGGAGCAACGTCACAAATGTCTAGGCCTCAGAGGCAGTATGGTTACATGAGTTGTGAAGTGGACACTGGGTATCAGGAAGATTATAGCTATAGACAGCCACAGGTATTTGACTTGAAAAAGGCACCTCTGTGCATGTGGAGACTTAGCCAGCGAGGTAGCTGTGTATGACTGAACATTGCACTCAAGCTATAAGTTGTTGTCTGTGAAAAGTTGGCAATTAAATGTGCTTTTGCCCCTAGTATACTAGCATTTGACTTAACAATCCAAAATGTATAAGAAGTTTCTTGGAAACCATAAAAACATAACTTGTGCAGCGACTTGAGCTTTTCATGATTGGTGATAAACTTTGCATGAAAAAATTCAACTTTTAATACGAATTCTTATCAACCACTTATATCATATCGTGCCATTCACATGAATTGTTATCTTTCACTCACCTCATATCATGCCATTCACACGTATTCTCATCAATCACTTATATCATATCATGCTATTCACATGAATTCTTATCAATCACTTATATCGTACCATGCCATTCACATGAGTTGTTATCAACCACTTCTATTGCATCATGTCATTGGCATGAATTCTTAGCTAGTGATGATATCTATTCATAAAAAAGTCTTTGTGGTCAACCAAGATTGCCTGTATGTTAAAGTAGACCCCGTCTTTTCCAGGCATCTGATGAGTCATCAAACTACGCCGGGGATAGCCAGGATGTTAGTCAGTATCTACAGGATGAACAGGTAAAAGAATTTGATAGAATTATTAAACGATCACCAATATTTCTGTCCTCTGATTGGCTGAAAGGTGGTTTTACAATTTCTGGTGTAGCGTGATCGTGACCAGCTTAGTGTGGAATATCTTTTTTCATTCATGGGTCCGTGACGGCAGATGTCACTATTTGTGATCTGACCTATCAGTCGCTGTTAGTAGAAACCACTAACCCTGACCACGAAGCAGTCTATGTCAGTACATCGAAACTGGTGGGAACAAAAATCTAATATGAAACGAAAAAATCAATGGAAAGAAACACCGTTGTAGGCCTATTCCTTTGGTGTATCAGATCACATGGACTTCATTGCCTGGTTGTATGAAACAGAACCAAACAGGGACTGCATCTTTTGCATATTTGTGTCGTTCTTTATGCATAGATGTGATCTTTTTTATCTTCTTATTTTTACTATGAGCTCCACTTTGGCTTATGACATTTTCTAAAAGTGATAACCAGAAACTGAGCCCTTAGTTCAATGAAAAACAGTAGGGACTCGGCCCTTAAATTAGTAGGTTTGCATTAAAAGATCCCTACTTACTTTCAATGATATTGAGAATATTCAACATAGTTTTCACTCTCAGATTGTATCAAAGCCAAAAACTGAATTAGCAATGAAACTTAAACAGCACAAGAAAGGACAGTCGGTGTTTCCTCAAGTACATGGTAGATTTAGGGACCTTTAGAAGTCTTTGAAAAATAAAATGTAGGCAGTTTTGGCAATTGTTTTTGTCCGAAATTAGTGAGAGTTTATCATTTTATCACAGTTTTCCAGTAATGCTCTGTTTGACTTTCTGCAAAAGTTTTCGTGAAATTACAGACGAGTTAAGCTAGATGAAGACAGGATTGTTTTGTATTTTGTGTTTGAATTGTTTTCCCTATCACTTGAAACTGATAACCTTTCGTCTCAGTTTCTCCGGTTACAAGGCAAGAATCGGCGTGGCAAGGAGGCCATAAACATCATTGATGTCAATGCTGCTGATCAGATGGCCTCTGAGATACAGATGACTAAAGGTAAACATGCCGTGTGTTTGTGCTTGTTTCTTTAAACAACGTGAGCTGTTGAAGCTTTGTGGGAAAATGTATTCAACACTGGATGAAAAAAAAATGATTTTTGAAGCAGACAACTCGGAAAAGGTGCTAGCCACTTTAAACTATACTACTGTACCTTTTCACCTATTTAGCCCCCAATATGGAAGACAAGCGGAATTTTATTTTGTCCAAAAATACAAGATTAAAGAAAATTTTTGTTAAACGTTGGGTTGGTTTGATTTATGTAGATGTTTGGATATATTGTTTTCTACTTGTTCACTGTTGAACTGGTACATGGCCTCTGCCCTACTTCTTGTCGTAAGAAATTTGTTGTAAGAAACGTCATTTTGCTGAACGTTTTGAGTAGAATTCAATCAGAAAAAGGCACGAATAAACAGCAGATGTATGGCTGTTTTTCTCAAAAGTGATAAAAACTTAGTTCTACCTTAATACTGTACTTTGCCCTATTTAGTTGGATAAAAAGCGAAACTGAATTCACCCTTTCACTCTCATAAAATCGGTCTCATAATATTCCTGTGATAGGATTCCATTTCTTGTACCAACAAAATCTTGAAAACCGTAAATAATCTGAGAAAACGCTGCAGAGTTTAGTCGACCAACCCTAAAATTGCGAACTTGAAAATGATGCATGTACGCATTGCTTGTGAGCTGGCTTATTCGATAATTTACGATCAGATGAGCGTGGTAATATTTTTTAACCCCAAAGTGCTTCAGATAGGAATAAAACAGCAACAGCTAAAGAGTGTTTAAATGAAGCTTTCAGATGTAGCCATGGCTATGCTCTGTAGAAGCACACCACTCACGATAAAAGACAGACAAGTGATGTAACTTGCTTCAGTTGCAATGCTTGGTGACATCTCCCGAAGACTTGCACCATGTTTCATTTTGTATTGTAATTAGTATTTTTTATCATACTGGCCGCTGTCCTGAAAAGCTACCATTTATATTGAATTTGTCAAATCAGACAAAATGAATTGAATAAATAAACTTGTTATATATCGTATTATTCTTTGGTATAATTAGTTGCTTAAATAATGCTTATGATTACAGGTATTAGTGAAGAAGATGCTGGTATGTCACGGTCAAAGAAACACAAGAATGATCTGCCTTCCACACAGCAGAGGAGGAAACATCAGATCACATACCTGGCCCATCAGGTAAGTGTGTGCTTCTGACGGGTATTATACAGGAATGGGTGGGGTTGAAGAGGATGACACAGCAACAGGTGGGGCTGAAGGGGTCACACAGCAGCGGGTGGGGCTGTAGGGGTCACATCGGAATGGATTGAGCTTAAGGGGGTCATACAGGACTGAGTGGGACTGTAATGGTCATACAAGAACAGATGGGGCTGAAGGGGTAACACAGCAACAGGTGGGCTGAAAAGGCCTCACAGGAACAGTTGGGATTGAAGGGGTTGCACTGAGGTGGTTGGGGTTGAAGCAGTCACACATGAATGGCTGAAGGGTTTTCAGAGACATGGGTGGGGCTGAAGGGGTCACACAGGAACGGGTAGGGCTAAAGGCGTTGCAGAGGGACGGGGGAGGCGGAAGGGTCACACAGGGACAATTCCTCTGAAGGGGATCACACATGGACGGGTGGCCATGTAGGTCACATATTGGCTTAGATAAGTTATCTACTGTAAGGCTATTGCCAGTCAAGCATAGCATTGATCTCCTAAAGTTGTGTGCGATAAACAATACTTGTCTGTCTGTTATACCTTGGTTTCATTGCTACCCATAGATCCCTTTGCCATAGTAACCACAGTGCTGCGTGATCACATCATTTGCCCTCACGCCACAGTTATGGTCAGCTCTTCTTTTACTAAGCCAGTTTTAAACAAAGGAACAGTCGACCAAATCACATACGACAAACAGAACCTCCTTCAAAATTCAACACAAAGCTTTTTTAAACTATTCTTGTTTATTAATCTAGCAATAACAAATCAAACCTCCTGACTTTTTCTCAATGGTTTGTTTTCAAACAAATCCAGGCCTAGTAAATTGACAGTCTTTGTAGACAGAAATGGTGACACTCAATTTGTCATGGTTATTTAACCCACCCTGTAACAATATATTTGCCTTGATGATAGAATGATGTTACAATGCTTTTACACTTTGTGTTTCCAGGCGCAGGAACGCGAGTTTGAGTTGAGGAACCAGTGGGCATCTAACAGAGCTACAAAGAAGCAGACGCAGGCAAAATATGGCTTCTAACCCTGACCAGTACTTGTGATGTCTGCAACAAACATTCTGATGTGCAAATTATGCAATTCATGCCAAACAAGCCAGATAGGCCTTTAGGTTCACCAATAAAGTAAATGTTTTTGTCCGAGCAATGGAGGACTTGATGTTTACCAGGTGGCACTGATGAAGAAAGGGAACAGAAGGATGTTCACCTGCGTAAGGGTTTCTAAGTGACCTGAACGCTTACGTTTCTGCCAGAAGAGACTTTTTTTACTGACACCAACAATTTAACTTGGAGTTGGTCGTTATGTTTTTACCTCATATTTTTGTTAGCATTTCTAACTTGAGATTGTCATCTACAGGCTGACTCAGGTTTACAATGGATATAATTATGGTTGACCTGTATTATCAATGCTTTAAATAGTTTAAGAATGGTTGAAAAATTGATAGCTGCCTTGTGTGACACAATTCTCTGCTGTAGTTGCCGTGCAAAGGTTTTAGGCATCAGTTTTTGATTGAATGCAGTAATAATGTAACCATCAAAAACAAGCAGATAAAATTTCATTTCTGTGTCATTGCGATACATTAGTTAAGCTAACCAGCTCGGGAATTCCTCTTGCACTCTAGCGTCATGATGGAGAATTGCTCTTGCACTCAGTCATCTTTACGAGATTGCTGGGTCGTGTTGCCAAGTAATTTTTTGCTTTTACTACAGTACAACGTTGCTTACAGTGTGGAGGATGAGGTGCAATTTACAGTATTACTGAGTTATGATAGCGTGTTATGAAGGTCTTGTTGTATCATGAAAAGAGCAGTGAAAGTCTATTTTAGAAAGCTTCAGAATTTAAATGTCCACACATGAAATAATGAACCAGCCGTGGTCCTAAAGTACCAGATGGAAGTACAATCATGTGCTTACTTATTGTTAACTTTGGGCACACCTTTCTGCTGTAAAGTGTAGAAGTTGAAGAACTTTTTATGCGCCCACATATTTATATGTGGCCGTCATCTCCGTCCTTCCGTCCGTCCATCCGGGCTGCGTCCGTCCGGCATCCGGCGTCTGCTGCTCTATCTCCAAAACCCTTTGACATACGTTCATGAAATTAAGCACATATGTTCCATTCATGAATGGGACCGCATGAGCGAACTTTCAGACGGATCCGACTACCGGTGTGCTCCCTAAAGGCAATTTTATTTTTTTACGCTTACCTTTGTATCTTCAAAAGTCTTGAACGGATTGTCATGAAATTTGGTGTGTAGGCACCTATTAGTGAGATGACGCTATCCTCTTGTTTTCGGTTGGATTTGACACACTTTATGCCACCTAGTGGCCATTTTTACTTTTTTAGAGTCTGTTTTTTGTGTCCACTCTTCTATCAACCAAACCACTCAAAGGATTATTGTAAATATTGGCATGTATGTGCTTACTATGAAGAGGATGGTTGACAATGATTTTCCGACGATTGCGACTACTGTGGCGCCTCCTAGTGGCAGTTTTTTGCGCCTATGGCTGTATCTCCTAAACCGTTCGCAGGATCTTTACTTAATTTAGCAAGTGTATTTATATGATGTTGACTACGGAGGACGACGACTTTCGGACAGATCTGACTACTGCTGTGCCCCCTTGTGGCAATTTTAGTTTTTTATGTTTAACTCAGTATCTTCAAAGGTCCTCAACAGATTTTCATAAAATTTCAAATATAGGCATCTATTGGTGTGATGACGTTATCTTCCTGTTTTTGGATGGAATCGAGGTTTTTTGCACCACCTAGTAGCCATTTTTGCTGTTTTCAAATCTTATTTTTAGTGTCCACCCCTGTATCAACCAAATCACTTGAAAATTGGCATATATGTTCTCAGTGTGAAGACGACCTTTGATGATGGTGACTGACTACTGTTGCGCCTCCTAGTTGTAGTTTTGTTTTGCGCCCATAGTTGTATCTCCTGAACCCACTGCAGGATCTTTACTAAATTTAATAAGTGTATTTATATGAAGGTAACAACAGACGACGACTTTCAGGCGGATCCAACGGACACTGTGCCCACTAGTGGCAATTTCATTTTATTCTGTTTTCCTTTGTTTCTTTGAAGCTCCTTGACAGATTTTTATGAAATATGTTATTTTCCTGTTTTTGGATGGATTGTATGTTTTTGCGCCATCTAGGCCATTTTTATGATACAAATAGATAACCCTAAAAGCACACCATTTGCAATGCATTCGTGGGCGCATTTCAACGCTCTGCGTTGCTGTTGTTTATGCTCCACGGAAATGCAATCTTACCTCAGATCGCAGATCTTGTGCATTGACTATACTATAAGGGGTTAATCAGTCCTAGGACCAACATTATGTATATTACTTCCAGATCCGTCTTAAAATTGTACAAATGATGTTTTTGATTGAAATAATGAGGTTAGAACTTTTTCAGCAGATAGCCTCATGCCTGGCAGAAAGTAGTATCTAGTGAGGAATAAAGAATCTTTGTTGGTTGTGTTATTGCAACACCAGGGGTCGTATCTGATGAATACTCTTTGTTAAGTGTGTTATTGTACCACCAGAGGTCGTATCTGATGAATAAATACACTCTTTCACAGTGCTACGAAAGGTAGCACTGTGGTGTGGTTTATCATGGCTTCTCATTGGTTAAAGTAATGAAACCGACGTCATAACATTCAGTCATTCACATTGGTTTAAACCTGGGAACCCCTTTCAGTTAACTGTTACCTAGTATGGCGACCACCTTTAACTTGGAATAGCTATATTAAACGGGCAGTGATCGAAGTAAACAAAATCATGGGAACCCCGATGCCGTGGCTAAGCCCAAACAAATACAGTGCATTGAAAGCCTGTGCAAGTGGTGTCTATGTGATCGATAAACTTCTGACCAATCATGCGCATTGATACCCGTACACGGAATTCCGTGTGTCGTCCATCATGTTTCGACAGGGCCACTGTTGTCAAAGTATACTGAATAAAGAAACTTTGTTAGTTATGTTCTGTTGTTTCACTAGGGGTCCTTAGTTGTGTTCATAAATTGATATAGCTCATTGGTTATGTTTTTGTATCACCACGGTCAGTTCATGAAATGTGACTAAAAGACTGAAGACAGAAATTTAGTCGTAGGCTCTCATTTCACAGTCGATGAAGAAAAGTTTAGACAGGTACATTTATGAGTGCGAAAACTCCCAGAAGTAGTTTATAGAAATTATCTCAGTCATTAAGTTTTGTGTGCTTATTCTCAGAGCCTGTAATTGTTGCTCAAGTGAGATTTAATTATTTTCCACAAATAGTTGTTTAGAGCGGGGAAACATGATATGACAAGTCTTGCGGGTCTGGCTTTTCATGATGCAGATCCCTGTTTATTAACTCGTCACTGTTTTCTCATTGTTAGGGGTAACCTCTTGTACAGTGAGGGGAGGAGAGCAATGTTTAGATATTTGTCCCACCATGACTGGAACTTGTCACTTCTGGAGTCTGTGTCGTGAAAACTGGCTATGAAGTCAGAAATTTGAAGTGTTCTCCACAACAAAATTCAAATTCAACTGGAATTACAAAATTCATGTACTAGTACGTGTTCGGAAAGATCGTGCCAAGTCCAAAATGTCGCAATTTGCTAAAGAAATTACTTATTTCCCAGAACTTCAACCTCGTCATTGCATAGGTTTTCAAACTCGTCACAGCAAAATTCAAACTCGACGCAGCGACGAGTAAAAACTGGTTGTGGGGAAGTACAGAGCTGAAAGGTAACATGTAAAGTGAGCTGGCTGCCGTTATGGTAAAGTGTCACTCGGACCACACTGACGTCTAAAAAATTACGGAAGGTAATGAACGGTTTGGCCTATAATCGCTCGATTTTCCTCAAGTGTCGGGAACAACACCCACGCATATTGGTGTTCTATCTAACATTTTCTGACTTAAGTGTATCCGCGACGGATAATACTTCTATGAGTGTACCGGTCAATTAATTCCAA
Source organism: Phoronis australis (assembly GCA_002633005.1). Taxonomy (NCBI): domain Eukaryota; kingdom Metazoa; phylum Phoronida; family Phoronidae; genus Phoronis; species Phoronis australis. Next base: position 115,147 of record NMRA01000363.1, on the reverse strand, counting down.
ACTTATGGAAGGGCCGTCATTTGTTTCCTGTTTTGTCGCGGTGAGGCAACTACAATGGCACGAAAAGGCTACTTCCCGTATCATTTGACGTACTTGCGTTTGAATGTTTAAATTTGTTTTCTTGTGTTGCTTAGAAATTTATAAATCGGTAAATAAAACAACAAAAATGGATCAACTGAAATTTGAAATTTTCGGATGTAACAACTTCCTTTATCAACAAAAACAGAAATAAAGTAAAATCAAACACAAAATGACAATTGACATATAAGATATGGTGTAATGAAAATGATACATTTTTGCGTAAAAAATTCAATGACATATTTTAAGAAGTTTTTTATGTTCAATCCATGAGGTTCTATTGTATTCAGTTTGTCTATCCAATATTGTTCTCTTTTAAGTCTGTGAGGGGTACTGGGGTGTTGGAGTTTTTCTATTATTTGTACAGAAAGATCTTGAATATTATGGTTTTTGGAATTGAAATGATTACCTATAGTATCAGAAATGTTTTTATGTATTATGTTAAATCTATGATTACGAAACCGAGTTTGTAGATTATGTTGAGTTTGTCCTACGTATTGGATAGAACATTTTTTACAAGTTATAATGTAAATAATATTGTTGGTGGTGCAATCAGAATAAAGTTTTATTTCAAAGTTTTCATTGGTTTGGGAAGACTGGAAAAAAGTGCTATCGTTGATGAAGTTACACATTTTACAACTAGTTTTGTTACATTGTGTGTTGCCAATAGGTTTGTCAGTTTGGTGTATATTGTCGATATTAGCTTTAACTAAATAATTTTTAATTAATAGAATACCTTTCATAACTATGTTCAATTCATGTTTAAACGGAATTAGCCACGTCTTCAAAAAACATCTTTCTACGCTGCATATTTCCCCTCTAATGAAAAACCCGGCTATTTCCTCATCCCCCTATAATTTCTTGGAGAAAATGTAAAAATCTAAAAAATCATGGATTGAACATAAAAACTTCTTAAAATATGTCATTGAATTTTTTACGTAAAAATGTATCATTTTCATTACACCATATCTTATATGTCAATTGTCATTTTGTGTTTGATTTTACTTTATTTCTATTTTTGTTGATAAAGGAAGTTGTTACATCCGAAAATTTCAAATTTCAGTTGATCCATTCTTGTTGTTTTATTTACCGATTTATATTCTTCATTTCATGAAACAATAGTATCCTTGGGAGGATCTGGATCGCCTTATTTAGTTTCAGATATATTTTCTACGTTATTAGAAATTTATATAATTATCAGTTCAATACATCTGGTGATGAAAGCTTTAAAGAGACATTGAAACCCGTTTTTCTGTCAAAAAACAGTTTTGCTTGAGCGACTTAAATACCATGGTGAAATTGTCAGTCCTTGAATTGGTCCTTCGGTTGAAATTCCTCAGTGAAATTAGAGAGGATTTCAGAACTGAGAGCTGGTTATTGCTGATGGCCGAGCTCATAAAATTTCAGGTCACCGGGCACGCCAATTTAATGAAATGTCAGTTGTTCCCGAGCACAGAGATCTCATCTAAGTTGAGAAAGGAACAAGACCAATTTTATAACTGGAAATATTATTTCACGTTTTCTACGCCTTACTGGCGGAACATAACTCCACTATACTTTTCGTTCAGATATTTAGACACCAAAATTCGTTTGATGATTAATGAATTAATGAAACGTTAACAAATCAGTTGTTTGACACCGTGTTTCCAAAAACGTGACTCAAATATCAGTGACTACCTTCCACCAGTGTCATGTTGAGAGAGGATACTCAAAACATTGTGTTTTCAATAAATTTAAATCGGCGTTAATTATTTGGTAATGTTTTGTAAAGTTTTTGTCATCGGTAACGGCTATAAACCCATCTTCCAGTCCTTTCAACAAGCAAGCTTTGATTGAGACCACTAACTGTTAAAAATTGGCCTAAAATTGTTTACGAGTCAAATTTATAGGTGTGGTTTCGGGGCTTCTCAAAGGGATAAATTCTGGCTGAGAAAATACTCTACAAGTTTACTTGTCACGCCCTGTCAGAATACGCCGAGCGCATCGCAACAAGGTACTGTCAGTTCTTTGCATGAGGGACCTAATGTCACTTCTCATCTGAGCAACTCAAACATGCGAGACCATTTTTTTAGCTGTAAGTCATCGAAATCAAAAGCAAGTTTCTTCAACGGAGCCCGATTTATTTTATTCACCATATTTTATCATTGCTCAAAATGTTTCTCGGCTGACCATCACATCTCTGCAGCTGTGAACGGCTACTCTGAGGACAAGACATGATTTCTCATCCGCCATCATCTGGCAGAAATTAAAATTGCATTGATTTGACTTAACCTGCACTCACTCGCATAGACTTACAATACTTTTACTATCGATCAACAAATGTTTGCTCTATAGAGTTGTGCTTAGGGAAATTTGTAGTGCACAATGTAGCTGTCGGGTAGGATGTACACAAATCGAGCAAGAAATTGTTGACAGTTCGCGTTTGTAACCACGCCTTTTGGTTCAGCGACTGTCGGCTAACAACTATAGCGGGCTCACTTTGGCGGTCGTGAGGGAAGAGAAGGGCGACGAGCGTCATGCACCCATGTCATGTAATAATTCTCCTCTTCGTGGTGCAGTTTGTACCAGGTATGTACATGTGGACAGGTGAATTTAATTCTGAGATCAAAAAATGGGAACTAGTCTCGTCGTTGGTTCCTGAACTATAATGGTCATTAGGACTAGTTTCAACGTCACATACATGTAGGCATTTTCTATCTTTAAAAGCTGTTTGAATTTCACTCACTTTAAATTTACAAGCCGACGGGTGAAGACAGAAGTTCAGCATATGATAATTTTGGCGTGGTGTTTACATTCATTTTCACGAATATATAGACCAAGCGGGCATTATGAATTAAATTATTTTCTTAGCTAAGAATTTTTGGTGACTTCCAAACTACCCTTCCCAGTTGTTGATTATTTGTAGAAGAATACACGCGGGCGCATGCAATCTCAATAACCTGCTAACGATGATAAACTTGTTTGTACCAGTGCTCTGTTTTTAGATCAGTATAGTAAAACGTTTCGGGTCAACCCTCAAATAGAAACAATGATTTATTCCGAAGCCTTTTCTAACAGGTAAAAGCTTTGGCTATATTCTTCCATAATGTTTGGTTCACTAGCAGTCGAAAACTAGCCTGGCGAACGAAGCAACAGACGGACAAATAGACAGGCGGACCGACGTATGCCGGTAAATACATAACGATATTGACGGACGACACAGTATACGCAATATAATTGTCACTTGTATCCGCACTATCTCAAGCGTATTTATCGATTGTCACACCGGTACCGTTTGACGACACGACGACAGCGGCATGGGCGGTATAATTGATATGACTAATAAGGCGCGGGTGAGAACGAGAGATTAATACGTATTAAACACTAGGAACTATTATTGACAGGACTGGGTTACTTTTTGACGAACTACTACATTCTACTGCGTTTTATAGTAATCACATTCACAATCACAAATACGTACTAAGTCACGACACAGTCGATCTGCATGAGTCAGTTATAAATCGGAATGCCGACCAGCAAACACCAAAATGTCGACGTTTTTAATGTCAACTTTTAATGATAACCTAACCAACATCATCAATAGTTAAACAATAACTGTAATAATGAGAATTTTCAATACACCAGCCTCTTTTCAATTATTTATTTGATTCACCACGTTGCGTTTTATCGCATGCTTACAAACAGCAAGAACGGCGTACTGCAGGGAGAACTGTGAGAAAGTAATAGTTGAATTTTTTGTGTACTGCACGTCTCTTTATCAGTAGCGAGTCAGTTTCTATGGTGGTTTTTTAATGATGCTATGAAACCACGTTTTGAGACGAGGCAGTGTCTGCTTCCTTTGTTCAAGGTCGTGGGTTCGAATCTCAATGGGACACCACGTCAGACCTTTGAGTCAGGTTTCTAGCTTCTCAGATCCGGGTTTCTATTTTTAGTAAAACAGCATAAAAATGATTCCCGGTGATCAGTGCAATGGGCCCACCTGATCAGTACAACGTGTACCAGATCACCTGTAATTACTATATGTTCAAGAGAAGAATATTTAATTTTGAAGGGATTTAATTGCCGCTACGAAGTATAATTCAACTAACCCCAAGCTCTACTGGGAAAAGAGTTTGTTAGCTTGGAAACAATTGGCAGATCTTTATCGCTGGAGACCGCAATGACAAGTCAACACATTGCACTGAGCGTGGTCTCAAATGACAGCAAACTGCAACTTCTAAGCCAAAGTCGCAACCAGTTTTAGTAAAGAACATCTTGACTTAAAGTGGAGTTTAAATCAATTTTATTTTTCTTGGAAAACGGTCTTATAGCAGCAAATAATCATGTGTTGATTTCTTTAATATTCTACTTGACTCTTAGGGTGTTAGACCGTTTTACACAATAAACCTGAATAAAGTATTAAATCTGCGTAGATTTATCGCCAAAGTGGATAACACGGTAATGACAAATGATATAAACATGGCTCGTTGGTGATGACTGAGATCGACTTTTGACAGATATGCCCTTAATTTGTTCCGCCTTCAGTTTCCTCTCGTCGCCTCTTTGCCATGATGCAATCACTATAATAAGTATGTGAGGGATGTCATCTTCGCAATTATTGACCCTGTTTTTCGATTGTTGATTGTTATGCTGTTTTTACCAAGGTTATCATGACGTCTGCCTACAGGTGTCCGTAGTGTCAAGTGCTACAATTGTACTCGGTGCAAAGAGCCGTTCGTGACGTCAGAGCATAACGCAGTGGAGTGTGGGGACGGCCAATATTGCACCAAAATAGTCGCTTCACTGAAGTGGGGACATTTTTTTGGTAAGTTGACATACGCAATGTTTTGCGGTTGTTTTCGCGTTCTGTCGATTTCCACATTGAGAATAGTACCTGCTTTGAGATTCATTTCCATACAAAAAAGTAAACCAGAAAGATGGCAGCCACTGATTGGTCAACGAAATGTTGATTTATGGGATATAATTCAATTTCTACGCTCCATAATAAACAAAGATTTCTTACTGCCAAAACATGGCAAACGTCTTGGATGAACAAAATGGGGTCCAAGTATTTGCTTAATCTAAGGCTGAGGAAATGACCAGTGACGGATTTAGAGGGGGGCCAAGGGGGCCAGATTCAATTTGGCAATTTGGGGGTGGAAATGTCTGACGTACAAAATCCTGGCTAATACTCTGCCCTGGCTCCGCTCACCTGGATCCGGCCCTGATGACAGTGACGGTAGAATTTTAATTCTATCGTCTATAACTGCGTTTTTAAAAAAACACAGTTATATCAACAAGATGTCTTCCCTTGCAGACAGTAAGAAAGCTGACAGATCCTGTGCTAGACAAGACATGGAGCCAGGCTGTTATGAAAAGGAGAAGAGTGGATTGAAGAGCGAGACTTGTTACTGTAGCAGCGATCACTGTAACCATGGAGAAAGACATTTTCCACACACTTTAACGATTGTTGCCGTGGTAACAGGAGTTGCCTTGGGTAGTGTCACCTGCTAGGCTAGCGGACTTTGGGACCAACAAGATATGTGGAGAACAACTTAGATTAATTTCAGGAAAAAAAAACTTCTGTTTTCAGGTATTTCACTACACGCTGCTTTTATTCGGACAGCCGCGAACACCCTACAAACTGAGCCTGTGAAAAAGAATGCCGTGTTGTGTATTATAACTATTAAACTGCGGTGAATATGTTGTAATGGTATAACTCAACTTGTTTTTAACATTAAGGGCTTCACGAGGGCGCTAAATTGGATGGTTATGAATAGGGCATCTGGTGTACAGAGCATTCAAAGAGGACTGAAAGCAGGGACAGCGTCCTCATCGACTAGACGACACTGACTACATTTCTATTGTAAATTGTCAACACCAGGAATAACGCGCCACAGTTGCAAGTACGCATGCAACATTGCAGAATGGTTATGTGGGGTACGGACTGTGCCAGTTTTGGCCAACAAAAGAATGCGCAACTGAAGAATCGAATCACTGTCCTTGTTTCTTCACACTAAAGATTGTTTCACTCTGCGACCTGCTCATAGAACAATCTTGTCATGGTGTAGTTCTGGAATTCGTTGGGCGTTAAAGGAGAATGCTACCAAAAAACAGCGTACTTTGTATCAATTTAAATCGAGTAGTTCCACTCAATAACAGCAAGTTCAGTTCTTTACCTGACGCCAGACGATAGACGGAGGTGCTGAATTGAACAAATGACGTCACAGGTTCTAACAGTCTGCTCAACAGTTCACGAGGCGCTTACTGGTGTCAGGTTATCACTTGAATTCATCGTTTTACATCAACAAATCATCAAAATTCGACAAAAAATCCTTACAAATACATTGAGTTTTTAAACAAATGAGTCGTTTTATTTCGCTGTTATGGATTCATAGAAATTTTGAAAGTACCGCTTAGCTTACAAAGTTCGCCGGGGTCACGCCAGCTTACCGACGTCGGTCGCGGAAGTTTAGAATTTGTTCGATGATAAATGCGAATTATTCTTCTGACGAAAGCATAGCCATATGTGGAAATTTTAGATTTGTGAATTAATCTTCCAGTCACGCAAAGACTGAACCAAAGAAATAATGTGCATGTGAATATTTTAGTGAATTCGCCGCGAACTTGCACATCTACTTACTCGATCCCCACGGTCGTGCATGGACCGCGATCAAAGCCAATTTTCCCTTCCACATAACCGTACAGGGAAAAGGAGTACAATAACAATGGTTTGAATAATGTACATATTTCTTAATAAAGATTCCTCAAACATCTGACCATAGCATATAGTTATAGTTTCACAACAGCTTTCTGTCAGCAGACACTGAATTAGCATGCGCTCACACGGAGGTCAATTAATTGATCTGAAGCAGTATGATTTATTCATTGTTGATTTCTCAAAACATTTGCACACACGAACACTCCTAAGGCATTACACATTGTATCTACTGAGATAGGCTTTGAGGCTTTGTTTCAGTTTTATATAAACATTGGTTAGGTTAAAAATAATTCATTTTAAAATAGAACCGCTTTGCCGGCCACAGACACAGATATTTCACGGCCTCATACTTGGTATTGCTGTGTACTGTCGATAACCACGTCCTAAGCAATTCGGGTTTTCGAGGAAATCCAAAAAACAAAAAAAAAATAAATAAAACGATGTACCAGCTTTCCTCGTAGCTTCATGGTTCGCACAAGCGGGAACGATACGCCACACCATGGCGGCACACACTCACCACTGACATCGCCGCGTCGTGTACTCCCCTTCCCGACAGGTTAAAGCGACATGTTTCAGCGAGGTGAGATCGAGTGTATGCGAGGCCATGTGGATATTGGCCGATTAAGACGGTAACAAAAACTAATTATATCAGGTGGCATTCTTCTTTAAAATGGACAGCAGTGTTCTCTTGGTGGAGAACCAGCAATCATTACATACTTTCTAATTCTTTGTCGAGTCCCAAGGTTTTCGGATTTCTGATATGATGACCTGTGGCATTGCTTATAAACAAGACCAAATTTGTAGAATAGGGCAATTCAACTCAGAAAGTAATTGAAAACCCAATCCTGCATCATCCAAAGCAAAATAGTGAACGGGAACGGTGGTTACCTCCCCTGATTTTAGACCTGATCGTCAGCAGAGAAATCTGACCCTCCCACAGCATAGGGCAGAGGTGTAGAGTTAATTAAGCCATAGCTAAGAGTAGATGAGATTAAAATGTGAATTTCAAAAGTCAAAGTATTCTGAGGAGCGACACTTGGCAAAATCGAATGAAAGTTTGAAAGTGGGATTTTTTATTGCAACACAAGTTTAAGACAATACAATAAAAATATAAAGAGTTGGAACAGAAAACAAAGAGAAAAGAGAAGTGAGATAGATAAAAAACTAATAACACTAACAACAATTACCCAGACACATTGAGGAACAAGTGAATCAAACCAGAAAATCACGGACTAGAGAATTACAAATCACTGCAAGAAATGGCTAGCACACTTCTGATAGCCCTTGATGATACCTATCTAATCACCAAATTTCAGAAGATTCTGTCGGGACAGTGGAGCTAGAGCTACGCAAATGGTTATTTGAAAAATGCGTTACATCGCCATTTTAAGTCCGATTCCACTCCAAAACAATTAATAGGTCTTCAGTTTTTCATGAGATATCTGTTGTGTAAATTTCATATCGATCGGACAACAAATTCAGCCTGTAGCGCGAGTATGACACAACAGCAAAAGAGCAGAAAAGAATGGGTCAATGAAGACCAATCTCTAATAACTCGAGAACAGTAATTTGCAGCAAGAAATGGCTGGCATGGCACAAATAGCAGTTGAGGAAATCTGTTCACGTACCAAATTTCGAAAAGATCTGCCCAGGGCCCGGTCTCTAATCTTTGTACTCGAAACTATTTTTGGCAATTTCTCCGCTCCTTTTGTGTGAACTTAAGATAATTGGTTATCAGACTGTGCTCGAATACATTATAGTTTATGATGCATAGGAGTTTCTAGTTCAAGTTTGCCCTTGAAGACCCTTATATTCGTGTTACAAACTCGAGTAAAAACTCGAAATTTCGAGTTCAAACTCGAACTTATTGCTTTAATATTGGGTTTACAAACTGTGAACTAAGGGCAATAAATTATCTACCTAAGTTATTGTGTACTCGAGCATAGAATAATACACACTTATCTTGAGTTCGCCCAAAAGTAGAGTAGAACATGCCAAACCTAATTTCGAGGTCCATTTCGAGTAAAAAGATTGGAGACCAGGCCCAGGAATACCAGAAATCAATCTATCCACATACCAAATTTCAGTATCGTGACGGCGTTCTGTCGTTCAGCAACTTTTCCAGACGTGAGGGGTGCTAAACGTGCGATAACATCTGGCTCTTTTGTTAACTGCCCAGCACAGTCTTTTGTCCCGTATGATAACAAGCAGGCCAATTATCTCCCAGGCTTCAAAGGGTTGAAACCTGGCAGAATGGATTGTCTTAACTTCTGTTGTAGTTGGGCGATTTTGGTAATTCAAAAACTAAACATGATCAGAATTTGACAAGGAATTCAGAAATGCTATTGGTTTATGTTCAAATATGTTACAGCTTAACTTTCATTTTTTGCAGCACAGCCCAGTCAAGCTAGATACGATCTAATCCGAGATTAGAGCAATTATCGAACAAAAGAGAGTTGGCCCTCCAACCATTAATGCCAGAATGGAGTTAATCAGTCATGTAAGACATTGGCTACAGGGGTAAACTTCCCAACTCCTTGTTGGGCTATAGAATCGAACAAGTTGGGAGCAATGGGGAAACACCATAATGTCATACCTTCAGGAATAGCAGAGTAAAAATTGGCCATCACAGCGCCACCTTAAATTGCATCCCTTTTTGCCCAAAACAGCACGCCTCATGTTTTTCAAGAGATACATGTTGTAGGGAAATTTATTTTCGATCAGACAAAAAATGCAACCGGTAGTGTGCATATGATACACCAACAAAAGAACAGCGAGTCATCGGATCGATAAATATAGAATAACTTGAGAAAGGTAAGTGTGAGAATTTCAAGTCAACCAGTCAAAAAGGGACCTTACCTTGCATACCAACAAACAAACAAACAAACAAACAAACAAACAAAAAACATGACAGAGCGACAGTCTTGAGAGGAATTTCATTTCGCCAAGTAATGACACCGGTGTGGGTAACAGCTCTGAATAGTGTTCATACATAATGAAAGTGCGTTCTCTGTACCTTCAGTAGATCCCAATTCACTGCTTTCAAAGAACATACAAGGCTAAACAGTGGTACACAGTAGTGGAACAATATCCAACTGCCAGAGCAAATTGTTCTCGCTAGTCCTCTGTTGACAGACGCCAAGTATTCTTCCCAGCAAGCTGCATCAAAATTTTGAGGAAACCAGGTGGGTTCAACAAAATTTAATGATTGTACTAGGTCAGATGGCAGCTGATGTATGGTGAGCACTCACCCTGTGATGAGACTACTAGCGCTACCTGTGGTCACATTGAGATGTTAGCTTAGTTTCAACATCCTCTTTAGTCATGCCGCTAACAACGAATGACTTCATTCTTGACTTCGAACCCTGAAACAATGAACCACAATCAATGACCGGAAGCATATCAAAACTTGGAATCAGTAAATAAATTAGTTTTGGTTTTTACTCATGGAATGGTTTCAGCCAACTGATCTATATTTTTATTAACTTTGACATCCATGTTTTTGTCATGGCTGATGGAGACAAAATACAAGAAATCAAAACAATAACCGCCTTGTAACAGAAGGAACTGTGTGCCCATGTATTTTTTAAATATTCTTCAAAAACACAATGTAGATAAGGTTTTAAGGTATAAACCTACATTACAATTCAATTGGGAAAAGATTTAGGCCACTCTACCATAAGAAGATATTTCTGGACTACTGAGAGAAGACCTGGCAATTCATTGTCTGAGGCTAAGTTTCGGGCATAAAACGGCATGCCATGTTATTGACAGGACGGAGACATGTTTTCCCAGCACCTACAGTCCGTACAACTGAAGTGCGCACAGTAGAGACAGCATGAGCACACAGGTGACTTGACATGCTATTTGTTATTTGTTGCTACGTTGTTTTTTTGAACTTGACTGCCATCTATTTGAAAAGATGCCAATTTAGGACACAATACGGCCGACAAGTGAAATTTTATTTTCATCATTTTCCATGAAACATATGCATCACAAAATTAAATGATATTCCATGTTTAAGTTTTGGTCCACAAGTTTTGAAAACTTTTGGGCGTTCACAACACTGATAGAAGCAATGAAAAAAGGACATTTTTGGCAATTATTTCAGTCTGACAAAGGTGAGACTACCCTACTTTTTGCAAATAATTGTTGGCCAAAGCTTAGTGTCTGAAGACAGGCCCGAGACAAGTTACAGCTGTTTGTGTTCAGTTTCCTACCATAGTAGCTTCAAAACTTACGAACAATATTCTCCTACTGCAGCAACAATTGGGCAAACTCAGTGAAACCAACATTTCCATAGCTGAGTGCAATTAGAATGAACACCAAATCAAAGTCAGTCTATTTTCTTTAAGTAACAACAAGGCAGTAAACTAAATCTACATTCCTACCTGTTTAACTGGCTAAAAAGAAAAAATTGAATTCCCAAAGCGCCTTGGTTAAGAATTAAACATCAACCAGGCTTAATAAGGTTAAAATACAGCTTTAAGGTTATCTTGGATTTTAACAAATATTGAAAAAATAGTGCTTTTGTAAACCACTAAAGGTATTAAATTATTTGAAAGGCGAAATATCGAGGATTCTAATATTCTTCTTTTTAAGACAAAATTTCATGTGCAAAAAGGGTGCATTCGTTGCAATGGCCGATGTTACTAAAACTTTTTTAAATGAAAACTTTACGTTATGTTTCAAAAATGCTGTTAGGATTTTGCTTTAAGTTGCCTAGTTTTCACGTATCGAGTGATACAAGAGTAGGACTGCTGTTTTTTTTTTCAAAAATGCCTTGTCGGGAGTTAATTTGGCATAAAACCTGAACTAAGTGAATAATCAAGAATTCCTACCAATGTTTTTGAGACATAACGTAAAGTTATACTTTTAGTAAAATCGGCTGGGTGGTTATTTTGCTATGAATGTACCTTTCTTACACATGAAAATTTGACTTAAAACACATGGTCACGTGACAGTGATAAGAAGCATATTTTTTGAATCCTCGATCTTTATCTTTTCTGAAAATATACATTTATTGGTTGAGAAAGCATATTTTTCCATGTTTGACTTAGAGTTGAAGTTGCTTATTCAGAACCTTAAGTAAATAAATTACCCTTGCAAGACAAACGTCAGACTTTCTCAAACCTAGGACTTTTGACAGGTATTTCACCAACACAGAATTAGCTTCACCATCAACAGGGGGAGCTGCTATTTGAATGCTAACGCCCTCTGATGTGATGCCTGAAAATTAAAGTCCAAGTAACACACTGAAAACAATTTCAGGGGTCATTCATAATGAGAGGTCATTACAGAGAGAATGATATGCAGGTTTCCTGAGGACAAAAATTAAAGTGAGGAAGACACTTAGTGGTAAGGCAGATCAAATGGCTTAAGTATTTTTCAAGCTAATGCAACACCTTATTATTTTAAATGGTTTATTCTTATCAAAAATGATACACGTAAGAAATCCATTTTTGAGCTTCAAAAGAGATGCCATCTATATTAATGCAGAAGACCCATCCAAGGTGACTGAAAAGAAGGGACCTACCGTATATTAATATAGAGGATCCCGCTCTTTGGCCAATTTTGGACAGATTCCCCATATTAGGAGGCCCCACTCTGGGTGGTCTTCGGACGAGGCCCTCTACATTAATGAAGGGGGAACCAACTGAGGCTTGAAAATGAAGTTTTTCTAAAGTCATAGTAAGCTTGTATGTTAAATTGAAATTTTCCTTTAACCATTTACACATCAGGCACTAACTAGGAAACATTATCTTATATGTAATCCAGTGAAAATTCTTAGGCTACATCTTTTGACCATGGGACATTATTGCATTGCATCTGCATATAGTATCAAATCTTCTTGCAGCGCCATGATTGAAAACCATTATTTTCGTAAATGTTTTGGGGTGGAATCTTTTGTTTGGTTTTTAATACTGAGTGAATTAGCTCCTCAAAGAGCCGTGGCACTATAGACTGAATGGAGTTAATAGCTTCAATTGGAAAACCATCACCACAAACTACGTTTATGGTAAAAATTCGTAAATATGGGACAAAAATAATTGCAAAAACTGTGCCATATTTCTAGATTATTCACATGTTCATACTTGTATTAAATGTTAAAAAACATGCTAGAAGCAAGGTAAATTGTCTTCAAAAAGTTCTTTTAGTTGACAAAATGAAATTTCACCAGTTTGCCAAATTGTACATGTGTTGTAAACTGAAGAGATTTTACTGTATTCGTGACTAAAGTTTGTGACTGGGTGTGATTAAAATCACTGTCCACAAAGCCAACTTACATACCAGTAATGGAGCTCTCCTTTGCATTAGGTTTGGCTAGCACATTCACGGTTACAGTTCCACATGAGTTGGCTATGACTGGCCCTTGCGTAACACTATTATTGCACTCACCCTACAAAGTATGTTAGAAAGAACTTAGTTTGTTTTCTCTAAGATTCACAACTTTCCCAATGTAATGCTAGCCATAACACAAATATTACCCTCTGTCACAGCGCCACCTATAAGGCCAAAGTCAAATCATGATGATGATGAACAGTACAGCAGTATGGAGAATTATGTGGGTGAAAATCGGTGCATATGTCTTGCTTTGGATGTTTTCTCAATAGTTATCTATGACCTACAAAGCTTTGGAGTCTAGCAAATCTGTCTCTTTATGCTCAAAAGGTACTTGTAGTGACACAGTACTACTTGACGTGACTTAACTTGCCTTTGGTAGTTAGGACAGGCCGAGTAAAGCATTACTACCAGCATGCATGCCAACAATGACCCAGCAAATTATGTTAAAGCTTATGCAGTCAAAACCACCTTCTCAGCTGGCCACAATAGAAATGGCGCCGGTGGTCATCAGACAGGCCCTCAATACACTGGAAGCTTTTCGGGTAACTTTGTGTCACACTGATCAAACCGTCAAAGTCACGTAACCTTTGCGCAGAGAGTGACACCGAAAAATAGTATTACACTCATAGTCAAACACTTTTGCACTGTCCTTTGTTTAGTTGCCCAAATCGGCAACTAGCCATATTTACATTACTTGCGCCAGAGAATATGACGTGCTTGCACAAAAGTTATCAGCAATTTTACTTTGTCAGTGCAAGGCTCAATTTTCTGAAAAGCATCTGGCATATGGAGGGCAAATGGGATGACTACCATCTCTCCTTGGGCCAGTTGAGGTGGTTGTATTTTCTAATTACAATCATGTGCTGCTGCCTAGTACCCGTTTACCTGCAACAGTACTGCTTTTTTCTTTGGCATCTTGCCAGTGCTTAGGGTTCTAAGGAAATAAAGTCCTTTGGGACGTAGTGACACAGACAGCCTAGACATTAATCTTTCACTAATTAGGTAATTCACAGCAAGTGCAACGAAACGTTGACGACGAACGCAACTGTACAACAGTCACAGTTCGCAGCCTAGCGATCAATCAAACATATGCAGACGACGAATCGGCGCCATCGACATCGTGCCACCGTCCATAGTCATAGACTATATTAAATATCTATGGTGCCACTGCTGCAGCCACGACCACCGAGATCGGAGGGTGAATGACACACTCGAGAAACTGAACGTCAACACAGGTCAAAGGTCAACAAGGTGCCACAACTTTTAATTTTGTTCTTCGCCAGCGTGTTCTGTTCTCCCAGTGTCATGCGTTGATCAATGAGCTACATATAAGGTCTATCTTATTGTTTGTGTGTGTGGAGCGCCACCTATAGAGCATACAGAAGTTTGCGTTCCGGTTAGAAGTAATTTACAGAAAGCAAACACAAGGAAGGTGAGGAAAGTACTCTATGAAAGCAAAAAAATCTAAATGTAACTTAGAATTGAAATTTGTTGTATTCGAAATTACTCTATCATTGAATTCTTCTATACATTGTTTTTGATCCACACTGCGGCTGCAGATAAACCAGCTATCAAGTGCTCGAATTTCCGGATGTTGAAAACAAGTGCGAGTTTTGATTTTAAGTTTTCACAGATCGGGGGAAGACAAGAAGAAATTTGTGTTGCGGTGTGTTTTATGCTTTCATTGGTACGTTTTCTGCGATCAGATGCTGCTGTGATTTGAGAATAATCGCCATTAAGGTGTTGATGTCAATCAATCAAATTCACTGGCATTTTTTTGAATCCTGCTTAATCTCAAGATTAACTAAGCAGAAGTGAGTGTTTGCGTGAACTTGGAACCAACTTGACAAGTTCACTCAAATAATCACGTTCATGTTCATAAAAATTTGCACTGCACTAAATCAAGTTACATTTGAATAAACTAAATGTTAATTTTAACCAACCTTTTCAACTACGGGCGATCGTTTTCTCCAAACAATAATCGATTTAGCCATTCACATATTCATCTGGTTCTGTGACACAAGTTGCGGAAAAGGAGAAATGGTTGATCGTGAGGTCAATAATTACAAAAATTCATTTCACCAAACAAAAATTTCACCTTTTTGCCTAAAAGAATACTCATTTCCAAGTTCACGCAACACTCACTTCCGCTTAATCTTGAGATTAAGCAGGATTCCAAGTTCACGCACAGCACAGTGACTGCCTTTTCACCCGTTGGCGTTAGCGTTGTTCAGTGTTGGTTGACACGTTATTATTACCTGTTAACTGGCCAAGTCTAAGCTAAGGCCTTGCTTCGTTATCTTGATTTTTAAGATTATTTGGACAGTAATCAGGTAATCGTGCGTATTAGCCATCAAAATTATGTGGAAGTGATGAGAAGCAATTGTAGACACAGAATAATCAATGCAGAGCTGCTGCTTAGCATAATGTCATCTCGCCAAACGCTACCTGGCAAAATTTTCAGGTCGCCAAACGGGAGCTGAGATCACCAAATCTCAGCGGCAAAAATCGAAATCGTAATAGTTGAAGCAAAAAAACTTTCTAGTACATGCGAACTCTAGAAATGTTCTCATGGTTTGACATTAAGCCAAAGGGGTAGTCTAACTGTCGAGAACAACGAGTTAGGAGGTCTGGACAACCTCACGTTGGGACAAGTTGGAAAACTTCAACTTGTGAAAATGTGAGCAATATTTGATGTAAAAAGTTTCAATTATATTTATATTGGACATTCGCTGTAGTAATGAAATCGCCAGAAATTTTAACTACGGTAAGTCAGTGAAATGTTGTTTACAGACAACAGAGACTTGTAATAACGACCATATTATCTCATTCAAAACACAAGCTGGTTTCTGTTTATTATGTTTCATCCATAGAGTGCTTGAAACCAATCCAGTCATGAGCCTGTACGCCTTATTCTCAATGAGCGTATTTGTAATCAACAAATGCTTTTGAACAATGGTAAATTCTCACCCATTTTGGACAAAAATTACAGCTGGAAATTGTATTTTTCTAGGGTTTCTAACGTTGTTATGAATGCCTAATGTCTTTCTAGATATCGTCTGATGATAGGTGTGGTGCAGAACTTGACTATGGTAAAGCATTTATATGATGCTGTATCTTTTACAGAAAAAGTGAAAGGTGAAATTCCACCTGTTGGCCATAACGTGTCCTAAATTGGTGAGATTTTATCGTATGCTTAATATTTTGAGATCTTGAATGTTCCTTATTGTTTCCTTGTTATCTGATCTATTCAGAAATGGATGTAAGTAAATGTAACAATTATATTGTCTGGTAGACGATTAAATTAATATAAAATTACTAAATCCTAGTAAAGAAATTGAAGCCCCTGTAATTTAATTTTCAATTTTGTTACGCGTGTTTGAAATTATACATGTACAAATTTGAATTATATTTATAGTTTGATTTGTACGTATGTCTTGGCTAAATTTTCCCCATGCCAGATGTATGCTACAGAGTATGTATTACTTTAATTTCAAACCAACTGAAAAATACCTTCTTAATCCTATAGGTGGCGCACTTCACACCATGTCTGCATCGTGGGTTGATCATGTGGTGTCAGTTGACTGTGGAGAGCTCGGCACTTACCAAGGCCAGGTGACTAGTGTAGACAACACCCTACAGACGATCACATTAAGCAAGGCATTCAGAAACGGTGTGCCATATCAACTCCCCGAAGTTACAATTGAGTAAGTGTGTCTTTGTCTGGGTGCTAGTGCCTGGCATTTTATTGTAAATTATGTTTGCCTAAGTGTTAGAGAATGCAGGCTCATGGGTTTAGGGGTCAATTAAGTCACAATTTATTTCAACGTGCAAAATATCGAAAATGCTGTTTAATTTGAATTTTATCCGTCTTTATTCACCAGAGTCTGGTCCTTCATCAATAAGAGGTCATGGCAATGATACATGTTAAGCAAATGTACAGTGTTGTGTGTATGATCATTCTTCAATTATTTCACACTAAAGTAAAAGCCAAAACTTTAATTTTGCAAATAATGGGAATTTTATCTGCAATATATCCCTGGCCCTTTTGTGACACCTGGTGTGAGATGATTTACTGTGAGTTATAACTCGCGATCAGAAATCGGTCCATTTCATAACACTTTTGATCGTTACAGAAGCTAGGGGGCATGGTATAATCTCGCCTATTGTGGACACAACATGGCAAATATGGAAAATTTCATTTTTTCATACAAGACAGATAACATCATGTAAATGCTTTAATAACGTTTTAGTTCTGTATCATAGCAATCGCTAAACGGTGTTACTTGACATTTTGTGCATTTATAATAGTATTAGTTGCATTTGAGTAATAAAAAGAGGTCAGTTTAGGTAATTGTTTTGTCTTTAGGTAATTGTTTTTGTCTAAAATTGATGAGATTTTACTGTAAACAATAATTAGAGGCATTAGACTAAGCAGTGACAGATCTACGATTTCAGTAAGGGGGGGGTTTAGGATTCGAGAGAATCCGAGGCGCGTAGCGCCGAGGAGAAGGAAGGTCGCGAGAGGGTTTTCCTCCTCCCGTGTAAGATTTTTTGGGATTTTTAATAGCTAATTTCGTTTTTCTGGCGATTTTTTTTCCTGTTTTTATTTTTGATCCTGTCCCGAGGAGGGGTTTAAACCCCCTGAACCCCCCCTGTAGGTCCGCCTCTGCTAAGTGTACATATCAAATTACAGAAAAATTATGTTCGAGTTGTGGGCTGTTAAGGTGCTGTTCAAATTTGTACTGAGTTTGGCCACCTCGTTTTTAGCGCTGTCAACATCTGTGACCTGACGATACTAAAGACACCACAAGAGGTGTCTGCTAGTATGAACTCAAACCAGAATGCTCGCACACAAGCCACAGCGACCAAGTCCACACCAATGTACAGGAAATCACCTGATATAAGGAAAGTGCGAGAACAGTCACATCGAGGTGGCTCCCCCTCTGGGAGGACAGATTCACCAAGTAGAGCAGAATTTGCACGCAAGAGAACAAACTCAGGTATGGTCTTGGGGGAAAAAATGCTGCATTCGTAGTTTTTTCAGAGACTCTTGTCTGTTAAGCTTAGCATGGATGGCAGTCAAAACTCAATATCAATGTTTTGAGGATAATACAAAGTTTTGAGTTACATTAAGTTGTATTCTGAAAAAAAAGGCAGTCATGTTTTTCACCATCACATAACTTTGTTGCTTTTGGTTTAATAATGTCTTCCAGTCAATTGTTTAAATTTGTTCACAAAATCAAAAATTTCACGCTTCTCTGAATGAAGTTGTGCTGCACTATAAGCCACATAAATTTTGACACGTGATAATTTGGTTTAGCTTGTACTCACAATTGCCTGGTTGACATACATGTATAGGATTTACAAATGCAAGGCCTTTACTTCTTTACTTCAGCATCTGAATTCCGAGACTCTCCACGTCGACAGCAGTCCACACCTCGTAAAATCGAGAGTCACCAGCGCCAACGGCAACGAGAGGACTGCTTCAGCACACCTGTGGAGTCGTTCATTGGAGACTTCGACTTTGAGAAGAATCTGGCACTATTTGACAAAGAGGCTGGGTTGGACGAGTCGAACCGTAATGGTCCACGAGTGGTGAAGGGAGGCGTACCTCAATACAGGTGCGATCAGAATGTTCTACAGAGTAGGCCACCTGTTTTCAAACAGATAAAGCTGCCAGCTGGGTGCAGAGGGGCCAATACGTATGTCACAGGTATGCCATTCTCTGTCATCTAGCATGTACACCTGTTGAGGGTGTGCTGGTGTGCGAGAGATGTCACGTGTAAGTGACATGAGAAGTAGGCTTGATGTACTTTACTCACGAGCAGTCTCTTTCAAGACAACTGAGCAATGGTTAGTAAGGGAGCAAGGAAATATTATAAGCTTTGGAAAAATATCAAACAAGGTGTCATATTATTAAGTTTGATGAAAGTTGGTCAAATTCAGCTAGGTGATTTACTCTGAGTAGCAACGTATTTCCATAATTCATTGCGTGGTTATCTCAGACACCGGTCCAATTGTCATTTCATTTCACACCAGAGACATGGCACCTGAATTTTCCCAATTTCTTGCAGACGCTGATTTGGAGGTACCCAGCGTAAATGTTGTGTTGAGAGAGAGGCTACTGTCCCATGCCGAGTCACTAGGCTACACACGAGAACGACAATTGGAGACAATAGGTCGATCAACGAGTGAAATGGTACTTACCCTTCTAGGAGGAGTGCACAGGTTAGCATGCAATTGGGTATAGAGCACACACCAAAATTAATCAGACGAGATGGCCTGGAATTCATCATTAGTCTAGCTGGAGTGGCTATTGACGATGGTGAAACAGTATTTTGTCTGATTGCTTTTGGTTCTGTAGCTGGATATTTGTACTGTGTTGACAGAAGCATGTACAGTACACACTAAAGATAGTAGTACAAAGTGACTTGGAATTCTTTGTCATGGTGACCGAGTGGAAGTGAAATTATACGTCCTGGTGGTTGACTGTTGGTGGAATTCGCGTTCAGTGTAGCTAGAATGGCAAGAGAGGTCATCACTAGTCATTGAGAAAAGGAGAAGTATTTTTTGGGGTGTAGTATTAGTAATTTTGGAATAGGCAAGATGTACATGTCTTGCACATCACGTTGCAGTTGTCGAGGTATTCTTTTGTCGTCATGTGAACAACGAAACTTAAAAGATAACTTCCTCTCAACTTTGGCATAAACAGGAAAATCTTCAGGGAAGCCAATTTACTGTAACGCACTGGTTTCCAACTTTTCCTTTGTCATGTTGGCAATTTGTGTCTACCATCAAAAGGAATCAAGAAGTTACCGTTGATTGACTGAAATCACCACGGAGTGGTTGGCATTTAAAGTTCTTTGTATTCTGAGAGGGGCACATAGTCTGTGTTATGCCCTATTTTCCATACATAAATGGTGTACATAAATGGTGTACATAAATGGAACTCTCTTTTTTGCCTCTTTACCCAAAATTGGTGGATTGGTAAATGTCCACCTTGACCTTCCAAAAACTTCTTTTAAATGCCCATGCATGACTTAAAGGCGAAGGCAACCTTTTTCATGTCATTTTTAGCAAAAAATAAGGTTCGTTGATTATTCCAGACATATTTTTCACTTATTTAATGCTTTTCGTTATTTAATTAATTACTCGTCGTCTACTCCGGAAGTGACGTTTTGGGAGGCAAGAATTTCGCGCCACTTTCTTGAGAGCAGCCGAGTCAGTCATTGTTCTACCTCGGTTGTGATAAGTTCGGTCGTCGGTTGCTTTTGCTTACGAGTCAGTCAACATGCCACGCTGTTGCTGTTTAATGGGGCGAACTCATTATCGTCTCACGTACAGAGGAAGAACTGTCCCACTTGCCCGAGTGTCCCGCGACACACTCCTACTGGAGGGTGATCGGAGCACCCAAACTGCTTACATCTCACCGTGTGACTCCCTCGCCACACATCTGGCACCTTCTAAATAGCTCCAATACAAGTCCACAATAAACGTATCAAACTTAGGCTCACCGATCTGTTCATTGGATGACGAACTGTCCTCTTCACTGTGTGTCGAACTGGGCCTGTATTCACTCCCACTACTCAACGTCGCTGCAGGGTTGCTTACAGGCTCTGGGCTAGAGACAACAGCACAGGGCGAATCACTGCTAGTTCCCGGAATTGCACGCAATGGGGTACGTTCGAAGGCATGGGTGACATTAGATAAAGTGCCTCCAGTCACTGTATATATAGAGGCCACAGCTCGAGAGGCTTCTCGCTTCAAAAACGCACTTCTCTGGGTTGGCGACGGGAATCAACATCAGGGACGGTATTGTACCGGTTTCTTCAAGCGTTGTTTCTCAGGGACCTTCATCAATTCAGCGTACATATCTCTATCGTAATCTGACGGCAGAAAATGCTTGTCACCCTCGGTAACCCTCCACTGCTTTGTACGTTGCGTGGACGGGTAGCGCTGCGTTCTTCACATGAACGAGCTAGCCAAGTACGGCGAAGTGTGTCATCCTTCGGTAAGCGACGCAAGGTATGTGTGAGACGATAATGAGCACATCGCGGCACGCAGCAGCTGCGTGGTATGTTGACTGAATTGTAAACAAAAGCAAATGACGACCGAACTTCTCACAACCGAGGTTGAACAATGACTGACTCGACAGCTCTCATAGTCAGGTTATAATGAAAAGAAATTGGCTCGAAACTCTTGCCTCCCAAAATGTCACTTCAGGAGTAGAGGACGAGAAATTAATCAAATTACGAAAAGCTGTAATTAAGTGAAAAATATGTCTGGGATAATCAACGAACCTTATTTTTGCTAAAAGTGACATGAAAAAAGGTTGCCTTCGCCTTTAAAGCCCACTCGTCTCCCTGAAATTGAGTTTTTCCGTCTATAGACCTAATTCACACGGCAGACATTAAAATCGAAAGCGAGCCTCACTGCCATAAACAAAGCGGAAGTTGACATTGCGTGAGTTAAATGGCTGGTCTTTCGAGTCCAATCTGGATATTAAATCTTAAAAATGTGTCGATAATTAACCACAGAGACATAGAAAAATACATTAGAGAACAAGTCAATGCACCAAAGAGTTGTCTGACAAAAGGGTATAACTTTTTTCCGAAAACTAAGTTCAAAACATGAAAAGTAAATATGACCAAATTGTGGCAATCGTGTTACAGATTAGGTATTATATTTCTTCTTGTAAATTATTGATAAAATGCTTTCTACACGAACCAGGTCATCTGCTCGTTTTTTGATGAGTTGAACATATATTCGACAGTGGTAGCTCATCGCATTTTGCTGTCATGTGCAAGTCACATCTGGTTTAATTTGTTGATAAAGAATATTAACATCAAGCCTAGTCTAGGTCTTGGTAGTGACTACTGGGACTAACAGTTTATTTGTCATTGATCTTCAAGAATAATTGATGTCATTGAGTAAGTTTTTAAAGTAAAATAAAAAACAGGTTCGTAATTGAAAATAAAAGTTATTTGACCATCAATTCTGCTTTCTTGGTTTTAATAATTCTTACATCCGTTTCATGTGTTAGGTTTCAAATATCAATCTGGACCAAGTTGAATTTTAAAAATTAAAACACCTAATTCGTCTGTCCAAAGCATAACCTCGTTTTAGAGCTCAATTTCAGTTAACTGGACAGAGCAAGCATAGTTATTGTGTTTCTTCAGGGTCCTCATTCATCCCAGGGGAAATGTGCCTCTGCCTGACTGGGGCCCTTTTTGCACCGAGTGAGGGGGAAATCTACCTCCTGATCACCATCATTAGCACCGCTGCCCTGTTGCAAGCTCTCATAAGCTCCGTCTCAAGTAGCAATTTGTGCCCTTTCAAATTGTCACCTGTGTGGTTACAGGAAATTTGAACTTCGGAGGGAAATTTTCAATCACTAGGGGAATTTTTAGGCCTCGTTTCAACCTGTTGTCATGAAAACACAGCCTGGCTGGCCGAAGATTCACCGATCGCTGCTATGATGCTCGGCAACCGAGATGCGACAATGATATGATCCAACTTTTTGAAACATTTTTAAATTTTACACAGAGATATTTTCCAAAGTGTCCTTATGGATCTTAAAACAGACAGTTGAGTGTCCGTATATTTTCTATCGCCGTTCGAGCAACGCGTAATACAACTATGCCGATAAGCCAACAGAGCTATTGTAGCGAGCCTCGTTTTGGAACGCGCCTCCTGTCGGTGTGAATTAGGTCTATATGCCGTGGATGTTTACCCATGTGGATAAGATAAGATAATGGTTAATGTGTTCGTAAGCCTAATGACTATATATATACATAAGAGTATTCTCATGAGTTATGATTCAGGTTTTTTGTAGCATTAGCCCGATCTATGTGGCCAGTGCATGTCTGATGCTATTCAGGTATTGGAATGCATGCAATATTTTTGTTTTACTGTGCTTGTTACGTTGTTTCAGACTGAATCCCAAGAACTCTCACCAGCGCCCCACTGTGGTGTTACTGTGCGGTCCCCACAGGCAGGGCATGCAGGGGATCAACTGCGCCCGACACCTGGCTAATCGCCAGGTGAACACCCTGGTCTGTATGCCTCAGCTCGTTCACATGGACACTCACCTCAGCAGTGAGCTGGATCTTTACGGACACACTGGCGGCAAGAGGTTGACATCTATTCAAGGTATGTTTCTTGTGTAAAACATTTAGGGCAGGGAGAAATTTTTGTGAGGCTGAATTCAGTGTTGCGCAGCATTTCTCCATGAATTTTATCCAAAGTGTCAATTTTTTATTTTACCTAGTTTGTTAGAGTCATAACAATTTTCCACAGAGTCGCTGTTTTTAAAGTATGATATTGCACAGGTGAGGGTCTCAGTGATTCATACATTTGTGCTACCCGACTGCAAAGTTTATTTGTTGAAGAAAATCATCTCTGAGGAAGTGATTTAAGATTTCTGATTAAAACCACATTTCCTTCCTGCCCTAAAAAACTGATTTTCTTTGTGTTGAAAATCGGCAAAATATCAATTAGCAGTATATTAAGCCTTATTTTGAAAACGTTTAGTGCTATTTTTATTCTGGGATTTTTGTGTACTCATGCTTTGATATTGGTGAGAGTAATTATGACTCACAGCTGATTGGTTAGAGTATTTTTGAGTCACAGCTGATTGGTGAGAGTATTTTTGAGTCATAGCTGATTGGTGAGAGTATTTTTGAGTCACAGCTGATTGGTTAGAGTATTTTTGAGTCCCAGCTGATTGGTGAGAGTATTTGTATGTTGCAGCTAATTGGTGAGAGTATTTATAAGTCACAGCTGATTGGTCAGAGTGTTTTCCGAGTCATGGCCAGAATATTAATAACCCTTTTCGCACTCCTTACTACCACAGTAAATACACCAGTAAGATAGTTCACGTTTTATCATTTAATTATATTAGGTAAAGTCACCAAACTACTTCCCACTGCAGTGCAGTAGACAGTTCATGGCATTAATACACGAGATGTCGCTATTGTCGGTATCATAGTAGTGCGGTAGATGTTGCTTTTGTCAGTAATCTGACATAATTTGGTGAACAAAAACACAAGGGATACATTCTGATTAGTGCATCCAGTTGGCCCCCGCACTATTGAAGGCTTTGTGATTGAATGTATATTCGATGCTGTGGTAGATTAGAAATTTAGAACTGGTTACGAAAGTTTATGTGGTTATTGTTGTAGTCAAATTATCACTGCAAAATTAAATTGCCTTTCGCACCAGACTGGATTTCTGGCTCACAGGACTGTTGCTACCAATAGATGGTTTGGTGTGAAAGCAATATATGAGAGACCATTGATTGGCCAGAGTATTTGTATGTAACAGTTGATTTATTAGAGTATTTATGATTCGCAGATGATTGGCAAATGTATGAGTAAATCACTGCTGATTGGTCAGAGTGTTTTTTGAGTTACTCCTGATTGATCGGAGTGTTTATCGCTTATAGCTGATTGTCTAGAGTATAGTCACAGTTGATTGTACTCTTAATTTTTTCTATCTTCTGTAGTCAAATTATTACTCCAAAATTAAATTGCCTTTCACATCAGACTTCACTGGATTTCTGGCTCACAGGACTGTTGCTACCAATAGATGACTTGGTGTGAAAGCAATATATGAGAGACCATTGATTGGCCAGAGTATAAATATGTAACAGTTGATTTATTAGAGTATTTATGATTCGCAGATGATTGGCAAATGTATGAGTAAATCACTGCTGATTGGTCAGAGTGTTTTTTGAGTTACTCCTGATTGATCGGAATGTTTATCGCTCATAGCTGATTGGCTGGAGTATAGTCACAGTTGATTGTCCTCTTAATTTTTTCTATCTTCTACAGAAGCATGGATAATCTAACAATGGTGTTTTTCTCTTTGTTTTAGAACTGCCGTCAAATCCCGTTGACATGATTGTAAGTTGTCTCGACAATTCCGATGACACGTCATTGACCCAAACTGAGTGGTACAAATCAATAGTCACGTGGTCTAATGACAACAGAGCTCCGGTGTTGACAATTGACCCCCCGGAGCACCCTCTGACTATTAATACTAAGTGGTCGCTGGCTCCAGGTCTCCCACTTAGTTATCATGAGACCTCTGGTGCCCTCTATTTGTGCGACATGGGATTTGGAAAGAAAGTGTTTTCCGATTTGAACATTACATACAAGTCGCCATTTGGACACAAATTTGTTATTCCTCTCCATGTCAAGCAAGACTCCAAGTGACGGAAGTAGTGAAAAGCTTTTAAAGAAAATTTTATCATGAATTTCCATGACGTGCTTGTTTTATGCTAAGAGTTAGCAGCTTTGGTGGCAAAACCACATTTAATTAACTGGTCACGTGAACATTCACAAACTGTGGCACTTTCTAGTCACGCTTCGACCTCACAGTCACGTGATGCCATTTCATTTTTCGAAGCAATAGCCAACAGTTGTTTTACATGTAGATTTTATTGGAACCTTTTAGGGATTGGTGAACTTAATGTGAATGCATTCCAGATTTGCGATTATAGACTATTGTGTCAAGCTGCAAAATGGCTCGTAGATTTTCATCTGTGTCATCGTCAGTCGGACTGCCTCTGGGGCAAGCTTATTAGAGTTTACATTCTGATGCTGTCAAAAGTTCTGTGTGAGTCCTGCTGAATCTGTGTTGTTGTATCACCCGGCCGTCAGAGGCCTCTGTGTACAGGATAATTGTATATTAAGTTGTCTCTTGAGGCTCTGTTGTGAGGACCACATCCATGTACTGTATTAACCGAGGTTAATGCCCAGTTCACTTTTATTGGTGAATTCAAAACTCAGATTGGGGATTGGAGTTTGACTAAGCATAACATTTGTTTAGAAATCCAGAATATGCGTATACCTGAACAGTCAGTTTAGGTAACTGTGATGGACTTTTGCGCAAGAGTCAAACAAAACAGTAAGAGCCTATGGTTATGTTTTCGCCCGAATAAAGCAAGGTGCCTCAGAAACTCTTTACTCTTTCGTACTGATAGTTTAGTGAGTTTCCTACGTTTTGGAAGTGGGTGAGACAGACAGTTCCAAAGACAGAGGCTGTGAAGAAAGTCTCATTTGTGTATTGGGCATTAAGCTGAACATGGGCATGTACTAGGACGAATACGGTATTTGTGTCAAGCAAACAGAGTCCTTATGCATGCAAACATCAGACGACATGTTCGTGCTGGGAGAGATGTTGTACTGCCCACACATATTTGTGTCAAACATTCGAGTCCCATTCGCTCATTTTCAGCAGCGTACTGGAGATCAAGTTTCCTTCCAAAACAGTGATATCTGCCTTTGTTTTCTACATACCAAAAGCAGTAGGAGAAAATAGCAGGGAACCTGCTGTCATAGCAGCTAAGAGCAAGGATAATTCACTGTGGTAGGATTTCATTGATACAATAGGTCATTGACCGTCAGCTTTTGAAAATGGAATTGGAGTATGTTATAGGAAATGACATTTTTTGTATTATTGATGAAAGTTATTGTGGAATGATTTTAATATGTCATTTTACTGGAATAATGACTGGCTATTTCTATCAGTATTTTTATGTTGTGATTTTAAACCATAGATGATGCTGTTTTGGTATTTGAAATGGTGTTCACGCAACTGCTAAAAGGATGTAAATTCTGCTCCTAGCTCAACCCCAGTGTTTACCTGGTAGATATTATCAAGAAATGAATACCTTCAGGCGATTTCTGTTTAACTCTTGTTATGTTGATCAATTGAATTTCATAATTATTACCAATGACACATTTCAAGTTGAAGACATCAATAAATGCATAATTTCCTGATAATACATGTAGCTATACTGTAACAATGTAGCCTGCCTCTCTCATGAACTGCAATGGCATTCTCACGCATAACACCATGCAGCTTCTGATGAAAACTGCTTGTCCTGTATAACCAGATTCACCCTCATTTACATAATTTATGTAGCTGGCTCTTCTGAACTGAGGACACAACAAGACCTTGGTGCACTTAAAAATGCCCATTATCCCTGTATTACAGTTTTCATTGGTACTCTATCAGCGTGGCGCATCAATGGTTTATTACACTGTTATACTTAATGCGTACATCTCATCAATTAGGCTGAATATTCTTCTATTTGGACCTCAGGCGTTGCTAGCATTGCTATTTTCCTGGTTTCTTAAAGGTCATTACATTGTGGGAATGTTTAAAATTTAACCGAATGTTGTTAGTTGATAGTTGTGCAGTCATCCCCTTGCTAGATGGAATGTCTAGAGGTTTGACACAGTAAACTTTTACTCAACCACCATTTCTGTCCAGAAGTGAAAAATGTTGCCATAGATAATTGGGAGTTTTGAATGTTGATTTGTGCATTGTATTCATTCTTAGGGAAACAGCGTTATAACTCAGGACATGTTAATCGTTGGCTAGTGTTATTGTACAGTACATTCCAAAACTAAATTGACAAAATGCCACGACTCTACAACTAATCTCGCGCTGACTACTGCTATCACGTGGTCATGATGTGTGATTCTGCAATCAATAGTCACTCGCAGGGCGTCCCGCATTTTGAGAACCAGTTTGATGCCTGTTATTCAGTTCAGAAAACTGATTCTCAAAATGCTTGTGACTATTACCGGGAATTTTGGTTTCAAGTACTGGTGCCGAGGCAATCCACAAAAAATGTCTTCTTTTCCACGTGGATTTGATGCAAGTAGCTTTACAGTGATTTCAGGCAGCTCATCCCTGACTGTTGTATATGCTTTAGGCGTCCCACCCAATAAGATCGTTTCAGCTTGACGATGACGTTTTCATGTAGCAATCAATTTTTTTATCCTTCCTGGTGGCGGCACCTGTTTGTTTATTTCATTCATTTCTGAGGTTTCTACTTAAACGACTTTTAAAAGTGTTTACATCAAGGGAATACGGCATTTTTACTATTGCGCAAATTAACCCATTGATCCTGCAAAACTCGTGTCACAAAACGCTTTTTTGAAGTTAATGTATCTGGTTATGAAATAACAACGAAAGCGCTCCATTTGCTTGCGTAGACACGCTCCACCAAATCACACTCTTCAAGTGAAGCACTCGTTACTGACGTTATAAACTCCTACTCACGCCAGCTGGACACTGAAACCAACCGGCACCCTGATCATGATTCTGCGGCGCACTGGGGAACAGTTTGCCAACAATTACAACTTCAGAACCGTCAGAATATTGGGAAGTTTTGAACAAGCTCATTTTCTTGCTCGAAACCGCAAGTTTTGGGTAGACCGTGAATGTCTAGATTTTCAGCCCTGGGGAAGCTATGACTAGAAAATTTGAAGTTGCTCAACTATGTTTTGGCGATCGTAAATACCGTCAAATTTTCGCACATCCCCCAATTTCATGTGACAATGCCAGCAAGAAGACTAAATGGGTATCTGCTTTTCGTTGATCGTCCCTAACTCCCACTGTATCCCATTGGGTTCGGAAAACGTGCCTGCGTTCGGCTGGCCAGCTGTTAAAAGTACAACACAAGGTGCGTGGTTATCACTGGCAGACACTACAAGACTCGTAGCTACACGGCCCGTTCTATATCATCACAAACATTGGAAAAAACGCCAGCAGTTCGGGAGAACAGTAAGACAGCGCATTGTCTATGTTGTCCCCCGATGCGCTACTTAACTTGGATTTCCACTCAACAACTTTCTGATCAAAGGAGCCGAACTGGTTTGAAGGTTTTGACAGTTTTAAGATGATCTCCAGCGCAGCCCGTGTCTTATTCATTTTCTCACCAGACATGGAACCGCTGATGTCTATAACAAAGTAAATCTGACGATTCAATACAGCCAAAGAACAGTGATCTTTTGGAGTTAGAGAAATAATGTACAAAGAACGAGATGCAAGTATTCAACTCTATATTTTACGTTAACCAGTCCCTTGATGCCAGATCCTTGTGACGTTGAACCAGGATTGTAGACAATCTGTGCCGCAGAGTTGCCATCTCTTGCAACGGGCAATGGAGTCCTGTCGATTCCACTTGGGACCAGGTCCGGCTTTATGCCGTGAGGCTCATCAAGTTCAACATTACTTTAACTTGAAATCGGACACAACTTGCATGGAGTCAAGAAAAAGGTAGCGGATGTAGTAACACTTGAGCTCAAGCAATTGATGGCAAGTGAGTTGGAATGTAGCAGTCGAGTTAGCAGAGTGTTGTGATCAAGAACATGTCCATGTCTGGCTCAAGCCAGTGCAAGTCTCATCAGGGAATTCACTATTCCCACTGTTTCGTTTCTAGCTCGTGCTTGATCAGTAATTGCTTGAGCTATCTTCTTCACCACTACATGAACATCGCATGCGCGCACCCAGCCTAAAAGTGGGGGGCTCGAATTTTTGAGAATGTGTACCTTTTATTAAGCAAAACGGGATGATTCGTTCACAGCTGTGAATTATGCATTCGCCTTATTTGGGTAGTTCCTGCTTTTTCAGTAGACTTTTGTCTCGTTTTCTTTCCCTGAGGCGGACCTTTTTGCCCACTTCACCAAATAGGGCGGTTCGTTCGAGCCCCCGACCCCACCCCTGGGTGCGTGCATGCATAAAAAAGTTGACCTCACTGAGATCTCTATTGTAAAATTGTATATCTGTTGAAAGCTTCTTCAGGAAACTGCACATAAAACAAGGCCTCAACAATAGTTGCCTGCTGCATGATTATGACCACGGTTGTGGCAAATCTGGATTTGATGTTGCTTGAACCTTGATAATAGACGGTTTAGGAAAAGGTTCGTTTTCAGTGTGTCTTCTATGAAGAACACCGTGAATATGTGTCTGCAAGTGTCCGTGATATTTTCCTTTACCAACAAGAAGGTGGTTGATGTAGCAAACTTGCTGGGTGTCACCAGGCACAGAAAAGGTCTTGTCGCTTTCATTTTAATTATGCTGGTGGTTTGCGAGGTCAGTAAATTTCAGACATGAGTAAACGTTCTCCACAGAAAAAACGGGGTAACATAAGTACTCCTAGCACGGAGATCAAAGTGTTAGGACTGGCGAGGGTGAGACAAACGCCTTTTTACTTTTCGCTTGTCACTCCGCCATTTACATTTTTTAACATATCGATGACCTCATGAACTACATAGCATTCACTGGACTCATTGGTTGGCATGCGGGTCACCACATGACGTAGGCAAAAAAATTAAGGGTAGAAGATGGCTGACGATTTGTTTCATTGCCTTATAGAGGGAGGTAAAAAGAAGAAAAATATAACCGGCAAGACCGTTTGCGGATTTTATAAACTTGTCAAGGGAATTTGATTTGGTTATTAACACACAGAACGAGAATTTTCCTCCCACTCCTTTGGTTTAAGTCCATTTCACCGAGTGATGAAAAACACTCCGTTGGACCATCAACTCTATTAAAGTGGTAGATAATAACTGTATTGCCACTTAGTAAACACCTATACAACCCCCTCTTCAGAGTCGGATGCCAAAACACTAGGTCTTTAGACTCATGTCATTTCACAATCGCCAACACCAACGCATTTCCAAAGATTAAAAACGTCTATGAATTCTAGCCAATACTCAGCTTTGGAACAGAGCTGAAGGACCAACGAAATTTTTTTCACAAATGTGTGAAAAGGACACGAATCAAAGAAATAAGAGAAAAATACTAGTTGACTGTTCTAGAAGTAATCAAATTGAATTCACTTGATAAATTTAGGTAAGGATAAATGGTCTTACCGGTTATATGTCGCCTCTTTTTTTTCTTCTGACAACAATGAATCAAATAGTCTGCCATCTTGTACCCTCAGATTTTGACCTAATGACGTCTAATATAATTTATAGTTGCCCGAATGCCAGCCAATGAGCCAAATGAATGCTTCAATTCACGAGTTCACAAAAATGCAAATGGCAGAGTGAATTTACAAACTCAAATCTTCAAGTGAATACATGCAATCACCCAGCCTAACATATAGAGCGGGGGGGCTCGAATTTTTGGCACTGCGGAACTTTTACTAACAAAAAAATACGAGGGACTAGAAAAACGGGGAACCACTGCATTCGCGCCTTTCGAGTGTACTTTTGTCTCGTTTTCACGGACTTTTTGTTTCTTTGAAGTGGACCTTTTTGCCCACTCCGCCAAATGTGGGGGGTGGGGCTCGTTTCGAGCCCCCTGGGGTGCGCGCATGGAATAAGTTCTTTTGAAGAGCTTGATTTCTATGCAGTTCCATTTGCCGTATTGTGTGTTCACGCGACCGCAATTTCGAAGTGCGCTAGCTATTATTTGACGTTCTATTCGAGTGTGATATGCAAGCTACAGTATGACTACACTTTCAATATCCAACTGGAGTGATTAATCTATGGTATTACGCCATTTCACGTTAGGGTATGACAAGACGAAGCATTTAGGCTTCTTGTTTCTTACTATCGTTGTTAATACTCGTAGTGACCATAAAGTCCTCCAGGTTCATGTAGCGCGTTTCACCAAGTAAGTAGACGCACAACAAAGAAGCGAGTATCAATAGACTGAATACAACGTAGGGGACCGAGATGGAATACTCGTGCTGAAAATAAAAAATCAATGGTATTGTGGTATAGAAAAGATCTCTGTGCAGCACAACCCATTCATCAAAAAATATTATCTTTTAAAAGTAAGAAAAAAATATAAGACCTTCGTTTTTGTATCTAGAATTTGAGTAGCGGACAATATTTACGCTACGTAAATACGTCATGTCTTAAAGAGGCAAGGAACACGAAAACTCGTAAAAATACCTTTTAACGAGATCGTGGCAAGTCTACTTCTTGGAGATTCTAACATGAGAGTTATTCACTTTGAATGGTGCAAGAACTTCTTTAAAAATTGACAGATTCACTATACGTAACTTTTACAGCACAGACGAAATATTAACCATTTCACCTCAATACAACTTCAAATTCTCCGCCTATATATGCGCGCATGCGATCAAAGAAGCCACTGTTTTGTTCAAATCAAAGGTCACATTTTCCATATAAGGGAAATGTGCTACGTCTACGTTTTCCCATACCAAATAAGGAAACGTGCTTTTCTTTGTGGAAGAAAAATCGAAGAAGTAGCGAGCAGTTGACAGATTGTTTTTAAATTTGAAACTAAAAGAAAAATGCTTCGATATCAATAGAAATTCGAAATTTTTACGTACAAATCGCAAAAATACCTAGTAAACCATGTGAATAGAAAACGCCAAAATAATTTCGAGTAAAAAGACTAGACCCCGGGGCCAAATCTTGTATGATCTTGCGCGACCTAGACAAACACTCGAAAAATTGCTCCACGGAATTTACCCTCGTATTGACAAATGGACAATGTCAGATTGTAGAATACTGAAGGGACGGAAAGTGCCTTTGTGACGCCACTTTACAGGGTCATTCTAGGAGATATCGCCCTATCTTAACTGGTTCTAACCCTTTCCACTTCTCCATCATCGAAATTACATTAGGTGAAAAGTTTTAATACGACTGCAAAATCACCATTTACACTCTGTCTTAGAACACAGATGGTTAATAAGCTCATGTAAATGGTTTGCAGGATGCTGTGACATGAGTTCTGATTTTAAAAAGTTCGTTTTGTTGAATTTTGTTGGTTTGAACAAATACGCTAGTGCTAGGGAATAGGCCAACGCCATTTTGTTTGTCTCAAATTGATAGCATTTGCTAGGGATGTGACGTCACCATGTTTCGTCCCTATTGTGACATCGATCAACTGGTGGCCAGCAGGTAGTACTTACCAGCTCAATAACCAAGGGAGAAATAATTGATCCGACTCTGCCCACCGTGCTGCAAGTTCCAACTCCTATATTTCTGAAATCGCGAGAAAGGGGATCAGACAGGGAATTAATGTACATTTAAGGGTGTAATAGTCCATGGATGAAGGGTATGATGAATATCTGTTATGAAAAAATACCTAAAATTACTTGTAGAATCACGCGTGAACTTATCTCTAGCTTCGATATTTTTGTGCACCTATTGGCCGTCTGTGTGTTATGAAGGCTATACCAGAACAATAGGACCATTATTACAGAAACGCGTTCATATTTGAAATATAGAAGAGTAACATTTTTATTCTAATGAAAAATTCTTGAAAATGAGAACAGCATCAGCTTAGTGGACTGTCTCCACTCAAGTTTTTGAGAATAAGTTAGACGAAGAAGCACGACTGGTAATGGTTAGTTGTTTTCTTCAGCAAAGGTGGTGGGGGACGGGGGGGGGGTGCTGTTCTTCTTAGCGCACGTGAGACACCCTGTTTTCAGTCATTGATGGTCAGCAATGACGCAATTCAAGTGCTTAAAACCATGCCACCATTCAACTTGTTTTGAATTCTGATATCACTTGAGCCTCCTGTATAGCATTCAGTATCCCAAAAAACGACTTCAGTTGAAAATTTCTTAGCTTCACGGACATCACCGTGACGTGAGAACGTACCCAACGCCAGCGTCATGTACATCAACACGCGATTTTATTGTACAATCTCGTGCCATATCAGCGCTCCCCTGATGTCTCGCGGGAAAGTGAAAGGAGACAAAGCGGGGTTAAATACTTTGTTGTCACAACCACCAAAAACGAAACGCCACGCCATTCCTTATTATACTATAAGCCGCGGGAAAACGAGCAACAACTTTTGACGACTTTTTACACTAAGAGCAATAAAGGATGAGAAGTGTTGTGATTGGTTGTCCCCGCGTTACGTAACATGTTTCGACCAATAAAAGTTCGCAACTGATGTTCACCTATTTAACGTATCGTCTGGTGGTGTTTGCGGGTGGCCTAATTTGACAGTTGATCGACTGGTGGGATTGTTTTTTAATGTTTTTGATGTGAAATTGGTGTCTCTTAAAGCTTGCTTGGATGTGTTTGTGTGAATTTTGAACAAAAAGGTTAAAAAAATTTAAAATGTGTGGGTGTGCAAGTGTGGAACCAAATACGTTCTTCGACCTGGTCACTGACATGACTCTCACGGGCAAAAGGAATAAAGTGTAAAGGTTGCACCCATTACCTGATTACAGTGGGATAGTGCTCGGCTGTAGCCAACATCATCACCAGCCAGCTGCCATTAAGACCTAACTTAGCCACTAACGATATAGCTGTGACTGCCGTAGGATCCTGGTACCCTGTAACCGTCAAGTCGACATCAATAGGAAGTAATGAAGTGCAAGCCTCAACACAAAAATGGTTACACACAGGTACTAACGTACAATAACGCGTCATGTGTACATTGACACTTTGGTACCAAACTAACAAATGAGTACTAAACTAACAAATAAGTACTATTGTGGCACATGGGTAACGGTACTGAACAGAGTGAAATTCACGCTGAGCAGAAAAGTTGACTTTCTCCAAAGTTCCAATATAGTAAACTTTGGTGACCTACTCATCTTAAGTGTATTAAAATGCACTGTCTTACACGTATCACGTGACATTGGTAAATAAATCTCACCTGCCCAATCCATAATCGGTATCGTCAAGGTCCCTATGAGCGCAACAACAAAGAGCGCACCAACGGCGTACCGACGACCAATCCTAAAGAATAAGTATAACACAGCTTCTACGTATGAATTGACGTAGCGCAAGCTCCGCCCCTTTGCGAAATTTTTTAGTCACAGTACAAACAAACAATGAGTTTTACGTGACAACGTGTTGTTTGTCCGGTAACATGGCGGCTTGGAATGTATGTTACGAATGCTCCGTTCTGATTGGTCAGTTAAGTCGCCACTCAAAATCATGGCGACAGGTCAATTTTGGAGTCGGGATCTAGTCTTTCTACAACTCAAATCGCACACAAAATTATTTTTGGCCTTTTCCCTTCTACTATGGCACTAACTCAAAATGAATATCTATTACGGTGTGCTCAAGTACATAATGGTTACTTCAAGTGTGTTTGTTTCTAGTCCAAGTTTACTTTCAGAAACCCTAGATTCGAGTCAAAAACTCAAGTAAAGATTCAGTCAAAAATTTCGAGTTTAGACTCGAACTTTTACCCTTGGTGATGGGTTGGTTTTAGCACAAGATAGGATTAGACAGTTATCCACGTAAGTCATTGCATACTCAAACACAGTCTAATTGACACTTATTTTGAGTGGGAATAAAAGAAGAATGATAGAAAATGCCAAAATTAATTTCGATTTCAATCTAGGAGTAAAAAGATTAGATCCTGTCACTTACATGTAAATATTTTAACGCGCTTAACATAGTAAGTGCATTTTATTTCAGATTATATGAAAACAATAATAAACACACCAATGACTTATTGAAGCCCTGTGAAGGACTTACGGGCTGCAGACCCTACAGCCATTCGTGCAAAACTATGGAAAACGAGTACACAGAAAATATAGCAAAATAAACAAACATTAGTATTTACCCCAATGGTGCCGAAACTCTGCGTAGCCTGAAACCTTTGCCCCAGGTGAGATTTCGTTTATGGCATTTTAAATTTATTTCAGCGAGGATTGGCATTCATTTCCAATGGGATACTTAATTCCAAAACACAAGCAAAGATTTTATAGTATCTTTGACACAACTTTCAAATGCCAACTAGCCAGAGAGTGAGACAATCACATACGTCACCGATTCCGTTAGTATTACACTTTGCGTTACATCACTCCTTACTTGTAGCTGAGAGGTAAACCGAGAAATGCGGGTACATCTATGGCTGCATTGAGTAACATGTTGATATAACGGTCACCTGGCAGGTTTTTTACACCAAAGGTCAGACCGTAGTAAACATGGGAACAGGCGAACCTGGAAGAGACAGAGTGAGGCTAATACCAATACTGTGGGATTCAGCCGACATTCATTGACAGCGCCAACGGAAAACTGTGGGCTGAGCTGTTTTGTGCTTCATGCCATCAAAATTTCACCAGCAACTGACCCCTGAACTCCACATACGTTCCCAGTAAACAGCGGAGATGGAGCACACGAAGTTATAATGAGCGAGCGTGACAAAATCGTCACGGTTTATTAAGCAACAGACGTGAGCTATGACCTTAGTTCATTTACATACGTAGATGGTGCGCAGCTCTTTGTCTGTGCTGGCCCAAAACAATCTGTTGAATTGAATAAATTGCATGGATTACCAAAATAGAGCAATCTCACGCATGCTTGAAATGAGGCGCTACAGGAACCCTATTTCCCACTGGCAACCGTCGATATTGGTATCTCGTTACGGGTCTCATTTTTGTGCGTAGTCAGTTAATGCTGCTCCAGAATGGCTTCTATTCATTGTTTGGGATTCGGCAACAGCTAGTGATGGAGGTGAGCAGGAAGACTTAGCGACATGGCACTGAGTACAGTTAATAACAAAACTACTCACGATACAAGAATGGAACAATTCGTGACTGAAAGTTTTGGTGCACATACTGTATCAATATCGTCTTGTTGTTTGTCACAATATTCTTACCATATCGTTCCCAGTAACAGCGTCATCTTCAGGTGCGGCCACGAACGCAGCAGATCTAAGACCGTGTATTTCTTTCCTGTCCCAACCTCTTCTATTTCGTGCTCAACGAGGCTTTCCAGTTGCTCAAAAGTGCTTTGGTTTGGTTTTGGTCGACCATTGATCCTAGCAATGCGTTTTATAATGTTTTTAGCATCTTCATAGCGACCTCTCGTGAGAAGCCACCGCACACTTTCGGGAACAAACCTGAAAAGATACCAAAGCGAATGCACATAATAAAACCATTTGTCTGATTTTAAGCAGTAGTCGGCGAGAAGAGAGGATTGCCATAACACGACAATTAGCACATGCGTAGTAGGATCGGTAAATGGAGACGCCAAGTTTTACAAACTTGCAATGAAAATTTTGTGCTAAATGTTCCAACTCTTCCGGGAAGTGAGGCTATCTCTTGAAGTTCCGGTACTTGCCTCAAAGTATCTCAGTGGACACTGTGCAACGCTGCCAGCTGGAACTGGTAAAAGATTATATTAAGAACAGGTTAAAGATCATGATATCTCCATTATTGCGCGGAGCAGGAGGGCAAGAGCTCGCAGTCGTCCCTGCAGGTTTTGACATCAATCAGTGATTTCACTCCAATCCAGATCAAGCTCTCTTTGGCACATGTACATGTATGGATACGATGTTAAAATATATTTTCCTATTTTGGTGAATACCACGACATTTTACCTTCCTAAACTGTTAGGATAACAACAAAGCAACAGCTCAACATCACAAATGACGTCACTTACCACCATAAGGCGAAGAAAGGCACTCCAGCAAGAGAGGCAGCAATCGTCAAGTGGCGCCAGTCGCGAAGATAGTAGGCCATAAACGAAACCACCATTAGGCCAAGAGCAAAACCAGGGAAAAAATTACTGGAAATAAAGTGGATTGCCATTTTGAATGGAAACTAAAGCCATGCAGAGAAAAGATACTCCGCTAATCTCCAGGGTACCAGGGTTAGCTTTTATTGAAAATGTTTTTTAAAAATTTCAGTCTTTATGCGAACAGAGCACTATGAAAATAATTGATTTCTTTGCAATTTAAACTACTTGGGCAACTTCTTAACCAAATGTAGGTGCATGATCTTGACAAACGTTGGTAATTTGTCGACAAAAGCTAAAATTTTGCGAGTTACTATTCTAGCGTGTAAACAGGGGCACGCGTTGCTTACCTAAAGGATCTGTAATCTTTACCAACGTATTCAAGGGGTAAGACCAAATTCGAAACAAAGACGGCACCAACACCAACGCCAACAAAAAAACGAAAAGCTGTGAACATTTCAACACTTGTTGAGAAAGACGAAAAGAAATTGGCTAATATCAGCACGCTGTAGACGGCGAAGAGAGCTTTCTTCCTGCCGATGATGTCTCCAAGTTGACCAGCGATTGCAGCGCCCACTGCGACTCCTGCCATCTGCAAACTCGTGATGATGCCACTGGCCCATGATTTGCCGCACAATAACTTCCACTGGAATAAATATCATTACCTTATTATTACATATCGTTGTGATCACAAACATTAACATTTTTCGGCATGATCGCCGTTATCATTACCATTGTCTTAATGGTCGCCATTATCGCCATCATTATTAGTGTGGCATTAACACAATCCCCCTCCTCATCATCATCAACATCACCATCCTAACCATCATCATCGTCACCATCGTCGACGTCACAACGTCTTGGAACTGCTACCACTCCATTCAAACACGTGCTTTCCTCTCCAAAATTGCCCAATATCAGATAGCGTGCAGAAGGGGCGGGGGGGGCACGGCCCCGGGCACCCACATATGGGGGCATTCACTCGCTATGAATAAATATTTAGTTGTTGAATTTTGTCTCAACTTCGTTGTAGAAGCACAAATTTCATTCTCAAAATGTGCATAACTTTCCAAACCACTAAAAAAATCGATTGACAACTGCTCCGTTTGTAATGCGCATGGACCATATCATAAAAATATTTCGTTTATTGGCGAATCAGGCAACCCCAAACTTAAGTTACTCATGAGTGTTCTGAACTCA
Organism: Phoronis australis; assembly: GCA_002633005.1. Classification (NCBI taxonomy): domain Eukaryota; kingdom Metazoa; phylum Phoronida; family Phoronidae; genus Phoronis; species Phoronis australis. The sequence goes on along the minus strand of NMRA01000363.1, from coordinate 76,597 downwards.
AATTATCATTTGGGCAAAGTATGGATATTTCTTATATAATCTGCTCATGTATGGGCCTTTTCTGACTGTTATTTACTTTTTTGTGTAAAAATAGCGGTTTTCCGGAAACCGTCACGTGACTTTGACCTAGAATGACCTTGAAAGTGTCAAACATTAATTAGGCGCTCTCATGAACATAAGAATTGATACAAATATCCTGAGATTCTGTCGAGTGGTTCCAGAGACATGACTGTGTGTAATTTACGCTATTAGGTCAAATTTTGACATAATTGTGCATGCAAATCAGTCATTTTTTGCCCTATATCAGGATCGAAAAACACCTCAAAATTGTCAAGTGGACCTAAAATGGCGATTGTAGATAAACGTTGCCCACTCGCCCACTTAACGCCTGGACTATAACGTAAAAACCGGGACACATAAAACCCGGGAAGCAATGATGCATGTACATTTGTACGCTTTCGTGCAACGTTGTATTTCACCACTTCAGAATTGTATTTTGTCCGTGGTAAGTTAATTTAACTTACAAAGGTGTCCGAATTAAATCTTCTTTACCTTATCCAGTTTACTCCTTACCATAAACGACACATTCACTCCTACATGCATGGCGACGTATTCATTTCTCAGTTTCTGAACGTAGAGCAAAAGTTAACATCTCAACGCTTTCGTTGTTAGTGACCCGCTTCAAGAAAACGGGTCAACCTAATACGCATGACGAAGTTAACAAGCCATTACTATAAGAGTACACGGCGCGTGCACGCCAGTGTTGACTAAACAACTTGTTAAATATTGAGAAGTTATGCACAGTAAGGGAAAATTTTTATTTTCTTTGGATGAAGAAAGTACAATGACGTGGAGCAGAGACGAAGTATCCACACAAAATACGCACTGGATGCTTGGATAAAACTAAGCAAGCAAGCAAGCAAGAAAGAGAAGCAGAAGAAGTTGAAGAAAATGTTGGTGTGGATACAGCGGTGACCTCTTTTGGTATGGGATCAATTCAGTCAGGACATGATACTGTCCCTCCATTGTCTCATTGTCTGGATGGTAGGATGGTGACGGCGATGATTCGGATGAAGAGAACGATTTTAGCAAAGAAACCACCTTCCAGGAGATTACTTGACGATGACAATATTACAGTATGATCCAGAAAGACATCAACTTACAGGTGATCCATTTCCTGAGAAGGAAGTGACATCCTTTTCCAAACAGTGGATTAAGGAAGTTTCCACAAAACGGAGAATAGGCGAAGGGGAAACGGTGGTTGAACTCTTCAGAATTAACATGTTACAGTTTTTTTGTATTTTTGTTTTCAAAGGATACGTTGTCAATTCATGTCATAGCTTACCAAGGAGAATGTTGAAACCACGAACACTTGACCAAGAGTCCGAGTCATACACTTAGGCCTATAGTATGCATGAGGGAATACCTGAACCTCAAAGTTTAACACACTTATCTGATGAAAAAGAAAGATGGAAAACCTGAACGAATCGATGTCGTGCTGTTTCTGGCAGAACAAAATTTAGCCTTCCTAAGAAAAAAAAATTCAGATTGTTCATGTCATAAGAGCGTCTGATCAGCCTGGCTTCAATATGCATTGAATAAGAATTGCTCATATCTGAGAAGCGCCCATCCCTTCGGGAATAGCCTAAAATTCTTTACAGCTAGAAATCTCGCATCCGAGTAATTGAAACCCTGCAGTTAATTGAAAGGTTACGAGATGTGTGNTGCCTTTAACACTTCTTAATAATGTTGCCACGTGACGGCCCCTTATGTAAAATACATTTATTCTTGTTTAATGACTTGCAAGCGATCATTGGTTTTTCGTGTACTGTACATGTTGATACACTTACGAAGATGGATTGATTATATAGACGGTTTCGTTTAAATAAAAAGCTAATCTTGAAAAATTATGATGTTCTAAACTGAACTTCGATGCAGGGTGAAAATTGAGTTAATCTTCATCATCTGACTCTGAATTGCAAAGTGCACTAGATAACGTTTGCTAACCTGAAATACAACTTCAAGCAAATTTGCGTTTCCGTTGTGTATTTTGACTTAGATTCGTGAAATTTTCCCCGGAAGAACGCAAGTCAATCTGAAAATTGGTCCCACCAGGGCAACATTTTAGGAAAGATATATTAGTTTTTAATTTACCCCTCTACAATATTTACAATCCTACGGACCTCACTCTAAATGCACGATTAGCTATAGCCGCATCACAGTAGTAGATTTGTAACTCACCTCAGAAATGATAGACGTGAATTCATCATCGAAGGTCAGATTTGAACAAAGACTGCCGTCTGTAGGACAATACTGTGAACTGATGTTTGTTGCATTAGGGACGGCATTATATGTAGCATTGCCGTTCACACCACACTGCCAGGAGGGCGTGGCCCCTGCGACAATCATAATCGTCAGGCCAAAGGCGCACGTGGCATCTGACAAATTAATGAGAATACATAATAACTTCTGAAACACGCCACAGCTTCCTATTTCATCGAGTACGGTTTCAAACCTTTCTGACTCGCCACACCCTTTTGTTTCCGGGAACAGCCCGCTTTCTGCACCACCAGTGACTGGCGTCATCTCAAAAGGTCGGCTCTGGTTATCGACGGGACGGGGCATATCGATACTGAACACGACTATTTACTGCTCAACCAACACTGTTCAAGATCGACCGTCTGTGGTGAAACATGCACTCTCTGCTGCCGCCTGTTATCCCGTACGTTGAATTTCTACGACCGTGTCAGGTACGTACTTCACTAGCAAATATGAATTTTAGCGACAAACAAAAAAACAGAGCTACATTTGCATGTGGCCTGACACTTGCACTTTGACGGCTCTGTAGATGAAGTTTCTTGCGAAAGACACAATATCAGTTTTTGCTAGGAACCAGTGGTTCCTAGGTTTTTGCGAGAAATCGCCACGCAACATACATGGAACTTGTATCCCTTGTGAGTGTGGCCTCTACTGAACAAAGGAGTGTAGGTCGCACTCTATCAATAGAACATTGACTCTCAATGAGCGTTATCTGAGCGAATCTGTCTTTGTTAACGGAGACAGGCTGGCCATCATCCTATTGTGAAGACGAATCAGCAGCTTTTTTGTGCATGTCGTCATTGCCAAAATCAATGAACCGTTCAAGAACGGCGTTGTGTCGACATGTTTACTTATTAGTTTTGATCGCCTTATTATGTTACAGCTAACAAGCGGCAAGGTGGAGGTTTAACAGTCTAAAACCACGTTTTGTTTGATCAGGGTTAAAATGACACCAAGCAAATGGTTTATACCTGGGTGCCCTCCTTGGTTGTAAAATGCGGCAATTTTTGATAAGAATGACTTATTTTTGACTACTGGTATATTTACTGGTGCACATTATACTTTAAAGCGACCGTCTCCAAACAACCGAAATATCATGTGATAGGTATGTAAATGGCCAGTTGGCTGCGACGGAGAGAATTAAGCAGTTTGCGGATAAACTGCCCTATTAATTATGGGCGGAACGTTATCCATGTTGAGAGCACACTGTAAATCATTATGACTGTGCTTATTTAACAATCCGCTGAACTTGTGTTAGTCTGAAAAACATTACTCTAAAGTCATTCTCAATAACTTGGTTTCAGGATGTTGTCAGATCAGAGTCTGATGTCCGTTATTAAAATCAGTGACAGAAATTGATGTGCAGAGTTTCAACAAATCTACAGGTTATAAGTTCAGTCCGCAAGCATAGCCTACATGTACCCAAAAGCATCACGCACTAGTGAAGCTTACCGCACTTTTAAGTGGATGCCGGGTCGACACACACACACATCCGATGACAGGTACAAGCGGAAGTTAATTATCGCTCTACGCATGACAATCAACATCTGATGCGAATACGGGGCACAAAAAAGACTTGTCTGTTATGTAACCGCAGCTGATAATTATATTCACCTTGCCCCACGTTTGCGGTCGCACACCGATTAAACGTGGCGCAAAATACCCTAGAACAAGTTACCCTACCTCGATAAAGTGCAATAAGCTGTTACAAGAGGGGCAAGTTGCGCTAGTTGAAATAGCATCCATACAGCCCTTAAACCTAGCGACAACTCGTTCCAGAAGGTTTGTGTGTGAGCGGCACATAAAACAGTTGGAAATCGTTCCCCTACTCGTTTTGTAAAACAGGTGCTAAAACGTATTAGATGGTGATCGTTATCCAACTTTAAAAAATAAAATCCTTATAATCGTTGACGTTTTTAAATAAAGTTTTTGTTTTATCGCAATGGCAGATTTAGGGAGGGGCAGGGGGCCCGGGCTCTCCACCTACGCAACGCCAGACAATATCTGACATAGGCAGTGCGCATGCACATCAAGCAGCTAACTATAGACCCTATTCACGCCGACAGGAGGCGCGTTCCAAAACGAGGCTCGCTACGATAGCTCTGGTGGCTTATCCGCGTAATTGTACTCCGCGTTGCTCGAACAGCTAGAAAAAATACGGACACTCTGTTTTACAATCCCTAAGGACGATGTTCGTGTAGAAAGCATTTTTATCAAGAATTTATTAGAAGAAACGTAACCCTGCATTCAGCATGATACCTAATCCGTAACACTACGATCGCCGCAATTTGATCATGTTTACTTTTCATGTTTCGAACCTAGTTTCCGGAATAAAAACTTATATCCTTTCGTCAGACAACTCTTTGATGCATTGACTTGTTCTTTAACTGTATTTTTCTACATCTCTGGGGTTAATTATTGACACATTTTTTAAGATTTAATATTCAGGTTGGACTCCAAAGACCGGCCATTTAACTCACGCAATGTAAATTTCCGCTTTGTTTATCGCAGTGAGCCTCGCTTTGGATTTTAATGTCCGCCGCGTGAATAGAGTCTATTCCCCCGCAGAAATACACACAAGAAGGCGGTTTCCGAAAAATTTTGATCTAGGGGAGACAACTTTGCAATTTGCCGATAGCTAGTGAGAAAAAGATTGGCTTGTAGATTCATTATGCTGAATATTGGAGAGTTTGGTAAAGATTTTTCGGTGTTCATTGAAGTTTGAAGTTTGCCTATGTTGATGGTACACAGCCCATCACCCGAAAGGCAATATTTGAGCGCAAGTCTTTTTTCAATTCAAACCAGTGAAGATTATACTTCAATTCCCTTGTTTGCAGAGGTCACGAACAGTGCGACCTAGTTATCACAAATGCTGTTTTCGAACGAATTTTGTGAAAACAACGGTTTCCAACGGGGTGTTGAAAACTCGTTGGCGGCCATAAATGTTAAAAACTGTCACTTATATTTTATGTTCTGTAGCACAATTTGCTAGATCTAATGAGGACAAGTTAGCTCGGAATGTAAATGTTCATTCCTACTTGTTTCAACGAGCAGTCGTTCATGTATTTTGTTAAAAAATTTGAATTCTAAAATTATTGCACAGAGAGCACTTCAATGCAACAATGTAAATACCTTACCCTGACTTGTACCTTTAATTACTTTCATTGTATGAGCAACAACTTGTAGTTGATTATACCAATCATACAATGCACGCCCACGCCTTTAACTGAATACATTATTAACCATTAACCTATAAAACAACCTACAGTATGACTTTTTATAGAATCAAAACATTTCTGCGCTACATGTACTTGCCTGAAGTTGTTACACTCAGCAGCCCTCCAGCCAGGCTGAAACAAAATTGATTAGATGGCTTCATGCTGTAAAATTAACTACTCAAAGTAATAATAATTTGACGGAAGTGTTGGATCGATATTGTCGCTCTTGACACAAATTGTCGACCGACAACAATATATGTCGATGTTCACGGCATGCATTTCCCCAGTCGGCATATATTGTCGCCCTGAGACGATATATCTGGAGTGCGACAATATATGCCACAAGAAATCCCCTAGTTTCATTCGTTTCTTGTCTTTATCCAGTAGCCTCGCCGTACTATCCTCAATCAGTTTGCAATCTTGCTAGCCAAGTGTAGTGGTGTGACCACGTGGACAGCAAAAATTCATGACATTCAGAGGGTTTATCTTGCTGTTAATTTGGTACCAAGTATTAAGTTCTCTTCGGTCAAAACTAGGAATTTCCTTGCCGTAAAATTTAACATCTTGACCAGTATGTTGACTCGGAAATGGATGAACGGTGAAAATACTTCCTCTGCATGAAGTGCAAACTAAACTTGCTTGTGCATCTTACAAAAAGCGATATTTTCGGTAAGATCGGTTTACCCATAAACTGGCATCGTTTCCGTTCAGGACGTGTTTTGCGAGCTTTTAGCCCTAATTAGTTACTAATGACGTTTTGGATCTTAAGTTCACATGCTGTTAGACTACATGTGTGCTCTCATTCTGTTCAGAGGGGTCGTTTTCATTAGCATCAACTGGTAAATGTCGAATAACCTATTCCCTAAAGGGGTCTGCAGGCGATTTCACATCCTGTGCTGTAACGTAAGTGGATGCGTGTTCCAACAGAGTTTTGTGTTCAAATTACATAAAGTAAACCCTCTAAATCCTGTTCAGGGCCAAGGTCTAATTACGTTTGGCATTTTCTTTTCCACCCCGTTGCTACGTTCTCTACCGTTTGTGGTGGGCAAGTCCAATTCCAGAAGGCAGCCGTCACAGTTGTGTCATTGAACACCGACTGAGAAGTAAGACGTACATGTAGCCTGCAATAGGAGGTGGAGATTGTAGCAACCGAGAGCAGGCTGATCAACTCAGATTTTCAGAGCTCCCAGACGTCTTATAACTTAGACAGGGCTCTGATAAAACTGTTATTGACCTTAACAATGTTTGTCCTGGTTGGGTTGACTATGAGTTGAGCAGAATTTTTAAAGGGTAAGTTACCTACAATCCTGTTAACACAGGAGAGTACCTCGATTCTTTCCAATAGTAAGCTAACCCTTTGCTTTTAAAAGTTTGAAGAGCAATTTTACGGTTGTCGTTCGTTTTAGCTTAGACGATACGTTCTCAGTCTTTACGATTGTTCACTCAGTGGTCACTAACAACGACCAAGCTAGACCATCACCAGTTGTCAGAATGTTTTATCTCTAGACCACACGACTTTACAATCATTGATTTTGCTTAAATAGTGGGATATTGTAGCTACGTGACTGTGCTGTTAATTTATTTGCCTCCTAAATATTTGGATAAGCAAAGACTGGCCATCAAACATCTCGACAGGTATTTCGTTGTCCATTGAACTCTTCCACATAACCAAGTCAAATTAGGCATAGATCATTTAAAATGTGGTGTGCTGACTCGCAAATATTTGCATTCCTTTAAGTCCAGGATTTCACCGTTTTCTGTTCGGGAACTGCGCTGCTCTTCGTCTTCCGTCCGATAGATGTCTATCTTAGCCAATCTCTTTCGGTACGTGTTCAGTAGTTCAATGTGAGATGACGAGGCGTTCTCCTGCGTAAACACGGGTCCCTTAACTTCGAACGAAGACCGTCTACTGCCACTTGAATCTTTTCGATGAATGCTTCGTTTGATAACCGGAAGCACGTTCAATTGTTTCCTACCAGGCGATTTTAATTGTGTGTTAAGGCAGGGATCGTGGACGGTTTCGCCTGAAACCATTATTTCCGGAACAATAGAAGTGGTTGATGATCGCTTTGTTCGCTTTACTTCCAGCAGTTGCTGCGTAGCCAGTTTATCGACTGTACTGAATAGCTTCGTATAGTCTGACAGGTTTCTCATCTTCACTAAATCTATTAATGTAAACTCTAGCGATCGCCTCTTGCGAATTTTCTCCTGACGTTCTCGATACTTTGCCATTTTTTCCGGTTCAATTGTGAATATCTTTTCGTCCACTTCTGCTCTCTTGTCACTGCCTTCTTCAGATTGCTTTTTTTCAGTCATATTATCAATGGATACTTCATTATTGGTGCTAAGTCTTTCTTCACGTGATGTGGGCAACATTTTCCTACCACAGGTTATATCAGGTTTCCTCTTTTCAATCAATTCGCATACTACTTCTTCTTTTGCAGGTCTAAGCATGTCGTCAACTTGCCGCGTGTCAGACAGTCTTTCGATGTCGATGTTCCCATTGGTGCTGTTGCTGCCTATGCAACTGAGTCTTTCCCCTGGAAGTGAGATATTTTCTTTGAATATGATTTTTTTGTGCACAACAGGCTCAAGATTTCGTACTTTTGTTTGACGAATTTTTTGATACTGGAGGCAATCGTAATATCCCATGAGACCTCTTTGGGAAATGCTGATTTCATGAATGCTTTTTCTCATGTCTCGTTTATATTTTTGCACCAGTTTTTCACAGTCGAGTTCCCTACCAGCGTTGCGTCCGCGTGTGATGTTTGTAGTCTCACTTTGCTTTCCTGCAGCGCGTGGATACGTTCGCGGAATGACGTTTTGCTTGTGTTTTGCTCGGCTATCATCTGCTTCTAGAACGAAGTGGTTGACGGCATTAACGGTATCACCATCGTCAACTCGATGGTAAACCGGTTTGGCTTTAGGTGGTCTTTGATCCACTTTCATTCCGCGGACGGAAGTGGGGAGAATTGCGCCATCTGGTGGTGGAGCCATCAAACTGAAAGCAAATTTGAAATGCTTTGGCACGGGGTCTTATCTGCATCTATAAGTTCAAGGTCAAAGACTGCATTGTTTTGACATTTTTGTTCTAATTTAGTACGAGCTATGATTATATCTCTCTTTATTTCATACCTGCACTTTTGCAAATTTCATTCAAAACACCACCTGACTCGCAAAATGGCGAATGCCGTCGAATGTGCCAGCCTCAAGCGCATCGTAAGCAGTGATGACCGGACTACGTTTTTCTACCAATCGTTGTCTCTGATTGATCAAAGCACTAACAAAAATAAGCAATAATCGACACTTACTTTTCACAACGTTAAGCCAAATTAAAGTGATTATCATTTATAAAAAGTGTTTTTGCTCGTTAAACAGCAGCATGCAACTATTCCGTTGTCAGGTAGCTCGACTTCTTGGTTTCTCGTTCAGCTTGACCAGTCACTGAAGGTTTCAGTTTTGATCAATAGGCGGGTTTGCCGCTGATTAACGAGTTTATTTGCCGTCATTTGATTCGGGACGTTTTCTGCCTGGATTTAGTACGCAACTAACTTCTGTATATTGATGCGCGCGCTCATCCTGGTGATAACAGGATTACAGGGTAACAGTAAACCAAGAAGGAGACTTAAGACTGGGAATATCGTCACTTCTGCCGAGGTGAAACTAGGAATATCCTATTCATATTACTCACAGGGTGAAGCCATGATTTTTATCTCTCTCTTGGCCACATCTCTTTGCTGGAGTTCACTCAGAGACAGACATGAAACACAACCGAGGACATTTGTAACACCCTAGCCTCAAATTTCCCCATGGAAGTGAACACTTTCTGGGAATGTTTGAACAACAGTCATAACACCAATTACTCTCCATATGAAAACCACATGACGTGCTATAAGGATTAAGTCTGCACATGCGCAGATAACGTCCACCCCAAAGGGAAAATCTGAGGCTACGAAAATACCCGATGTGTTCTGGATGCTTCTAGGAAAAACTTGCGGCTACGAAAAGTTCCGAGGTCGTCCGGAACACTTGTATATTATGGTTAGCCCAAGAAAGTTTATACTCCAAGTTCGCACTTGATGACCCCTGTGTTTGAGATGACTGATAACACAACTTCAAACTCGAGAGTTCCCGTCCCAAACTTACAGACATGCTCGGGTCACCTACAGCCAACTACATCATTGTTCGATTAAACATTCATGCACATAAACTATAATGCGCTCGAACACACAGAATAACCCCCTATCCTAAGTCTGTAACAAAGAAGAACTGAAAATACCCGATCAATGCGTCGTTTCTGGCAAATCACTGCGACGACCTTTCTTTATAACGCAAAAGCGTTCACATTGTGGGCCTGCAATTTAATTATACTTACCGCGGCCTGACTGGGGGAATTCGCCGACCTCGAAACTGCAGCTGACGTCAGACGTACTTTCAAATTTCTGAAAAAATTAATACCTCTTTAAATCCAAAACTGCTATTTTTATCACATCAGTCTAAAGTCAGGTAAAAGACTAGAACGTGCTGTTATCTAAAAGAACTTGTTGAGCTGTATTGATGCAAACTACAGTTTTTGACGTTATGCTCCTTTCGGAAAAACACAGGAAAATGTTTTTACAGTGAATACAATTTGAGTTATTTATACCATTTTCTTGTCCTCTATCTATAAAATGCTGCCATTGTTCTCAGCAACTTCCAAATAGCCGTATTTAAATCATGAACAAACAAGTGAAAGAATAAGGCCATCATAGTTTTATGATCAGTACTTTGTTTCTGAGATTTTTCAAATACGCAATAGTGTATATTTAGTTGTGAATTCCCTTCTCATCACTTAAGATGAAAACCCTGGCAATTCATTTGTACAAGATTTCGTAAGGGTTGATAAACATACGGCGGAGCATTAAACTTGAGCGCATCCCCATAACCAAAACTGATATTGGAAAAATAACATTACGAAAAAAATCATTTTTCTCAGCGGATAAAATATTTCCGCCGCAGAGAAAACATTTTCGCCGCCGTGAAAACCTTTCTCTACGGAAAAAAAAACTCTCGCCGGAGCTCCGCGGAAAAAAAATTTTCCAAGGAGAAAACCTTTCCGCCACGGCGAAAAATTTTCTCCGCGCAAAATAACTGAAATATTTTTTTGGTTTACCGCCACGTGATGTCATCAGTGGGAGAAGTTGATCAGTTGACAGTATACATGTAATGGCGGATAGTACTGATTTTGTAAGTTACGAAGACTTAGAGAACGAGCTTGACCATGGGCGGCGCAGCACTGAAAAAAGTGGAGGCTATAGACCCCCCAGCCACCTATGGTGCGCCAACCATGTTGACGAGTATTACTAAGACAGGTATGGAGATGGGGGTGAAGACGACCATAGGAGAAACATGTAATGTCTTAGACGTCGTCATATCGATCGGTTGACTGCGTGTGTTTGAACCCGTACGAACTCAACCATCCGACTCACCGACGTCTTCGGCGAGTGAAGCCGATTCGGAGCCTACTCAGTCTGCGGACAGTCATGATTCCAGAGTGGTAATTAAATTTTTTTGTTAAATCACGATTCATTTTCTAACCACTTCAGTGTCGAGTGATTGTGTCTTGAACTGAAAATCTTACCCTGACTGTCAAAGCCCAGTCGCGAGTAGCGGACACAGATGTCATCTAATTAAGATGCTATCTGGATTTTATTAATGATACTTGTTTTTTGCCTTGTCCCAAAATTGTGAAAGCTTTGTACCGTTGTAATTCGTCGCTTATTTTAGTCCTCTGTCCGCCTCCAGCCTCTGTGCCCGCTGCGGTCGTGACCCCAAACTATTTGCGTGGCATCTACACATCGCATTTTCTACTACTGGATACCATGCATTCCGACAAAATCCGGCTGAAAGTGTTTTTTCAATGTCGGTTTTGGGATACAGAGGCTGAATTGATGTGATAACGTTTGTGTTTTTCGAACCAATTTCATTTTTATGCAAAAATCAACAAGAAAATCATAGGCTAAGGTGATACAAAAAGTTGAAGTAACTACAGTATCAATACCCATAGGAGTACTAGGATTTAGGTGTTCGGGTACTTTACCCGATGGTAAGCATAGGAGAATTACACCTACACTGGCCACATAATTCATCCTCTCCGATCGCCACCAGTTTCACTTCTGCCTGTCACCACAATATGGTCGATTTGTTCTTGTTCTTGTTTTGTCCGAATTTGCTTATTTTTGCCCTAATTCGAGGGCAAATGACCCCCCTGCCCATCGCTTAACACGCCTATATTAGTACCCTCATTAAGCATTTCATCAGTATTAAATTAGTCTGTCTCAAAGTGTTCTTTGTTTAGGCATAAAAAGTCACTTCTGGTCTGGCAAATACCTGAAGCCAGGCCCAAGCCACCAGTTAGCATGTCACAGCGGCAGGTTCATGCGCCGAACCTGATTCAAATAAAAACGATCTTTCATTTTTCAAGCCAGCTGGTAATGCCTTCCCGTGAAGAACGAAATGAGACTAGTTTTATAGTGATAACTGGTCTAAATCAAACGTTAGATTTTCGACGGAACGTGTGCCTATAGCAGCTTTAAAGAGGCACGGGAGGCGAAAGCTCGTCAATTTATAAACAATTCCTGACGGAAATACCATCACGCAACGTCTAGTACAGAATAGTTCACTTTCCTCTGTGAGGAAATTTCCAGAAGAAATCACAAAATTCACGATCTTTGAAATAAACGCGAAGGAAAAACGCTGTGGATACCACAGAATTTCTTATCTCCCTCCCACTTAGGAAAAATACGCGCATGCGCTCACAGTCAATTTCTTGAAGTCGCTTGAGGTCAAAGGTCACATTTTCCAGGTGAGAGAAATTTGCTACGTTTATGTCTTGCCCTACCAAATAAGGAGATATGCATTGCCTTGTGGAAAAAAATTGACGAAGCGGCGAGCAGTTGATAAATCGTTTTTTTGCAATTTGAAACTAAAACAAAATGCTTTTATATCAAAAGAAATTAAAAATGCTTTAGAACAAACCCTAAAAATACCTGGTGAACGGTATGAATTCTGTTTCAGTGGCAGAGTATCACTTTCAATATTGCAATTTAGTCTGTTTATCACGTTCCAGGCCTCTTTAAGCGCACCGTGTTTCCCTTCATCGGGTTGAAACGTAAGTGTGAATTTTTCAACGCCACGCAATCAGACGCTGTTGCCATCACAACCGTGCGTAGTTAGTGTCAAACATTTTTTAATCATGCAGTCATTATTGGTAAACCATTTATCTAAGGATCACTACAGAGCGCCTCAAGTGAAAGTTAACAACACACGCCAAGGTGTGAAAACAAGACCACCATGAGGCAGTCAGCTCACCTAGTAGCTCTGCGTCTGCGCTGGCTCTAAGTCATTACAACGCTATAGCCATTAACCGTTGTTTCGATTTTTTGCACGTAGGTCCTGTAAATGAATTTGTCTATGCTTGAAGTTATCTTTTCGAGCATTTTTATTTTTCTCATCGTTAATATCAAACAGACAGCAGTGACCAAAGTATGAGCACTCCCGGCATGCGATTCTTTTCATTCCAAAGGATACATCCAAAAGATTTTACGTTCCATGCGCCATTCCTTTATGTTTATCTATTCATTCGCCTCTAATATATTAAAACAACGCCCCCTATATTAAATTTTCCCTGAAATGAAGCACGCGTAAGCTTATTGTTAAATTATTCCAAAATTTCCCCATACTACAAATTTGAAATTTATGAGCAACGATGCTTGTTTACAACACCCTCGAAATTCCTGCAAAGAATACATCAAATCATTTTAAAAATAAGTATTTACCTTCCAAATCAATTCCAAGTTTGTAAAGTACTCTCCACGCAGGAGACTCTCAGCTGTGCTCCATTCGCGCTCACCTCATATGGAGACCGATATGAACAAAAAAACGTCAAGCCAAACAATTACCACCACGTTTTCAATAGGTCAGCTTTAACGGATTGGGAGACGTGATGACAGTGTTTGGCCCGGGATTAGTTATTAATTTGATAGAGAGGTTAAATTCCGCGGGATTCCGGGAGATATACATGTAAAGCACACCGGGCGTGTGATTATTAAACTCCGTCGGCTGATACGCTATCGCAGAAATAATTAAAATCGAGAAACAGAGCTTAACCAGTGTCATGCCCTTCACTGCACCATAACTGACGTCAGGTGTTTGTTCTTCAGAATAGGAATTTTCGATAAAGCCTGATAAACAAAATTAGCATACTAATCCCTAGCACTGCAATGAACAGCCAAATAAATACGTTAATCTAGTCTTTTACTTAATCGAAGAAACAATTTAAAAGATTAAATAATAAGTTGGTTGAAGCGTCATTAAATATCATGTCTTTGCATTTTCCAGACTACATGTGTGCTGCAACTCCGCTATGTCACATAGCCCGCATCACCACGTCACGATACATACTGGATACCGTTCAGTGATTTGCGGCGAACAATTTTCGCCACAAAACTCGTTCTTAAAAACATTTGACAATGTTCATCCTACTTCATATTCACATCATCGCTATATTTTGTGTTTCTTACGAGTTTGGCCAGGCACTCACAGAAATAATGAATTAGCCTGCAAGTTTCACATAACCCTTAGGCTAGCTTTCTGTCAAAAACGAGTTATGATTTCAGTTGGAATTGGTTTCCAATTGTTCTTAAATCAAATTGGAAGTTACTCCAGGACTAGACCTGAAGATGTGACCTGAAATCTTACGAGATTGGTATGAAGAACTAACAAACTCTAAGTTCGCCCGAACCAACAGATCGCTACTAAATTAAGTGAGGAACAATAAAAGTCCCATTTTATAACGGTAAGTGACGAGACATTGTATTTTTGACAGACAGCGTGGGTTTAGTGTCGCTTTAACGAGAGTACCTATCAAATAGGGACCCCAAAACTTTGAAATGCCACCTGCCACAGGTACTCAGATGTTAGCTGAACATGTGAAAACAGCCATTATTGACAAGTGATCTCGCGCGGTGTTGGACTTTCACACTGACTCGCAGTCCGGGTTTGCGCAGTGACTTGCCAATTATCAATACGAAAGAATATTGCAAGAATCTAAAAATGACAAGTGCACAAGTTTAAATTTGTAAAAATGAATAATGAGAAATATACACTGCAAAATCCATTGTTTTAAAAAATGATATCTTATTTACGTGTAGTTTCAAGTTCAGCGTTATTTTTGTTTTTTTAAAGTTCAAAAAAGAACACAGCATGATTCTCACCGATCGAATGACATCGGTAAAATAGGAATTATAGCGTATATATACATGTAACTCTTTTATAGTATTATTTTTTCACAGGCCTTCAAAAGCGAAATTCAGAGTCATTCAACTCTGGCGGTGTTTGTTCGTGACCATATACATATATTAAAATTAAACATAATACTTGGATATAAAATTATGTGTATTGTGAAAAAATATTTGAATTTGAAAAATATTATTTGGGAATATGATTTAATTAAATTACAAGTAGATTGCGCTAAATGTTTTATGAAGTTTCTAACTAAAAGTAGAAAGTAAATTCTTAATATTTAAATAACGAAGATTAAAACGTGATTCTTGCCCAATATGCAAATCAAAAGTAAGTTTTTATTTGTAACGAAACTATACAGGTATTTCGTATAAAAATAATTGCCAAAATGGCTACTTTTCTTAATCTGTTACTCTGTTGAAAATTTAACTGAACAAAATGTCCCTTGTCGGCCACATTGTGCGCTAAATAAGTAATGAAATAGCGTAAGTCTGATGTATAAGTGACCAAGCCCTTGTCTGAAATTAAAGACAAGTAGTTTAAACGAGACTTCGGGTTAACCATGATACGTCCCAACTTCCATTCATATTAAAACAGTGACTTATTTTGACGTCGAGCCTGCTGCGCAGTAGATTAAATGCCATCATTTTTACGGCTGACAAAAACTTTATTGGGATGATTGTTTGATGGCATAGATTATTAAAGTAATTAACATTCGCCAGAGCTACAAAAACAATGAAATCCGTCGTGCATTAGAAAAAGTCTTCAGTACAGTTAGAACTTTTACACAGTGTCACATTTCAAAAGGAATCGGTCCTTTTTCCCCGGGGTAATGCAATAGGTATGATACCATATCACAAGCCTCAGGTGTTCAAGGCTGATCTATACTGTAAATGTTAGAGTTGGCGTGGCTTGATTAAGCGAGGTCTTATCAGGTTATAAACAGTGTTAAACAACTCGGGCCTAATTTACAAAAGTCTTAAAACTAAAATTTCCAGAAAATGGCCTTCACGATGCTTTAGAGCAAAAAAGCATCTCTGTTTTTTCAAAATAGTCAAAACCACAACAATTTAATTGGCGTCCGCAAGATTTGCAGACTGCTGATTACGTTTTCACATCATTAGTTTAGGGATCTCCCCATGCAGGAGACAGGGTCAATAGGTAGAGCGAAAGTGTTTTAATTTACAGAAGGCTTTGGGGATAACTACGGTGGCCCGAAGATAACATCGCGCGTATCTTTTTTAATAATCTCATGATCTCGAGATCCCGACTTTTAATCTCAGGATCGCGAGATCTTGAGGTTCAGAGATAATTAAGTCGGGATCTCGAGATCCTGAGATAATTAAGAGCAATTCCATATTAAAACCAGATGGTGGGCTATATATGCAAAATCACCAGAATTTGTTTGAAACTTAGCACATCAGCTGGCCTTGTCAAAAGAAACCTGAACCTGATTTTTTAAGAGTTTCTGTGTTTTTTAATTCTTTTTACAAACACTTTGTACTTTTTCTGAAAAATAACAAATAAAAGTACTGGGAAGTAGGTGACATTTTTGTTAGCAACAACACATCATTACTTCACGCTATTGAAAAAATAACTATATAGCAGAAAGAAGAAAGAATAGCATTCAAGAAAAATTGGTTCGGATGGATTTATTGATTTTTTGTGTCCTCTCATTTTAGCCTACAAAAATGTCATTTTCACTGCTTATTATTAAGGTCGTTTTTACGCATTTCTATCGCTCTCCCAAATCTATATCGAATTCTTTTGGAACATGAGTTAACTTCCATTTGTTACTGGTGTCTTTGTTCAGCCCAACGCAAGTATAAAAGATCTTGTGTCTTTCATAGTTTTTGTGCAGTCAGTTTTTTACATAACTCACTTACACACTTTTCTGCCATTCTATGACTGTCAGTTAGATTGAAAGATTCTAGGAGGCGCTACTCGATTGTGCAATTATCTATCGACCAAGATGCCAAATAGAACAAATATCATTCGTTTTGCTACATCAGTGACGAAGGAGATCATGGGAAGCTGTATGAGAGATTTTTTTTTCGCGGATTTTCAGTTTTGCTGGTGCAAAAATAAAAATCTATAATAGGATTACAGAACTCAAAAAAGTCAAATTTAATGTACTGATGAGTTAATAATACAACCCCCTTCACCATCTCATGCTTCAGAGAAGCAGGTTTTATTTTTACTAAGGGTTCCCATTCCCCCTTGCTTGGTCAGTTTTTGAAAACCGTAATGGACTAAAAATCCCACGCACTGCCTGCAGTGCATGCTGGTCCATTTTCAGACCTCTTGGACAGGTCCCTGTATATGCGCTTGAAAAAGTCCTCTCAAACTATTAGCAAAGTTCATACTAAAACTAATCAAGATCTTCGAAATCACAAGTGAAAAGAGGACGGTGGATACGAGCAGATGTGTCGTGTTACTGGAAATACAAAGGGTCACGCAATGCTTCGTATACTACAAAGGTGGCCGAACATAATGGCAGTGCGCCAATGGAATTTGCGCTTTCAGAAGAATAACAGGTGAAGATATTTACGATTGAAAACATAATATTTTCAGTGATGTCCAAGTTACCGGCTTTCCAAACCAGTATTTAAACAATTGGGTGTTGTTGCGACTTACCAGGTAAAAGTTTCACAATATGTAAATTCCGTTCATGCGGCGGACTCAAAACCACAGTTTTTTCAAGGTATGCTTGGTTTAGTGTATGATGCATTTCCACATAACACTTCAAAAAAACCGCAAAATACGTCGAATCCATCCCAAAACGGAACATGTCATTGTTTCTTTAATGGAAAGCTATTTACCAAATCTAATAAAAGTCCGTCAAGGAACTTAGAAGTAAAATTGGAAAACAAAAAAAATGAAATTGCCACTAGGGGGCACAGATTGATTGGAAAGTCATCGTCGTCCGTTGTTAACTTCACATAAATACACTAGGAGGCGCCACAGGGGTCGATGTCGTTGGAAAATCATCAACCGTCCTCTTCACACTAAGAACATATGTGCTAATTTTCAAAATTATGCTTAGAGTGATTTGGTTGGCAGAGAGGCGGACGCCAAAAACAGACTAGGAAACAATAAAAATGGCCCTTATATGGCGTAAAATATGTCAAATCGTCCAAAAACGCCGTTTCTGTGATAGACAGCTGTTTACCAAATTTCATAAAAATCCATCAAGGAATTTCAGAGAAACAGGGGAAAACGAAAAAAATAAAATTGCCACTAGGGGGCACAGCGTTTGTTGGATCCGTCTGAAAGTCGTCGTCGTCCGCTGTCAACTTCATATAAATACACTTGCTTAATTTAATATAGATCCTGCAATGGGTTTAGTAGAAACAGTCATATGCGCTACAAAAAACAAAACTGCCACTAAGAGGAGCCAAAGTAGTCAAAGTCGTCAGAAGGTTATCGTCAACCGTTCTCTTTACACTAAGAACATGTATGCCAATTTCCACAATCATTTTATGGATGGTTTCTTTGATAGAGGGGCACTGGGTGGAACAAAATACCTCAAATACATCCGAAAATGGGAGAATAACGCTATCTCCCTAATAGATGGTTATGTACCAAATTTCATGAAAATCCGTTGAGGAGCTTTGAAGATAAAGACATAAATGTATAAAACTAGGATTGCCACTAGGGAGCACACCAATTGTTGGATCCATCCGAAATTTGTCGTCATCTGTCATATGGGCTCATAAAAATCCGTGTTCCATTCAGAAACTGGTGAGGTGCACATCTGAATACAGTTGCCCGACAAGTCAGAGATGACTGCATGGCAAAAAGTACTGAATAAGTGAAAAATTATGATCAACTGCCATTACAATTATAAAGGGAAGTGAACTGTATTGTCAATTTTTGAGTCGTGAGGTATAATCATGAGCGGAGCTTCTTTCCATACTTAAAAATTATTTTGACGTAAATATTTTTACAAATTACGCAAGCAATCACCTCAGGGATGGTCGCCATCATTGCTCTGGCATAAGTTTCAAAGTCAACCCGAGCAGACTAGTGGAATGGTAAATTTGGTGACGATTTCACCAGCTCTCACAAGTCATATGTACTAAAAATGTGTATAAAGATGGGTCACCTTTTGTACAAGTATGGTACATACTTTTTCGTGGTCTTTCGGTATAAATATGGATCTCACCTTTGAACCATTTGAATAAAAATGGTTCACAGTTGTCAATATGAAGTAACGTATTAGAAATTGCTACTAATATCTTCCTTGCACCAAGAGGGACTAACAAATCAAACTGGCGAAAAATCTTTTGCGACATGCGAAAGTCAACGCCTGTGTAAAACATATAATGGCGCATTTCCATTGGTTTGCCAGTCCAGCCTCCTCTCTCTCCAGCTCTTTCAAGAATCAACTGTAATTCCGATATACTTTCAAACTTCTGTGGCAATTTGCACGACCTCAGATGACTTCTGACGTCTTTAACACAGCTAATGAAGGCCACATTTCCTCCGCGATCCCACTTTAGTAATGAAAATTGACCAAATGTGCAAGAAGGAAATTCCTACCTATTCTTTGCAGTGACAGGAAGTGCATGTAATTTCGAAACCTAAAGGTCTATTGGTAAAGTTAAACAGAGTGTTTCAGAAAACTGGGGTCTCAAAAGTGAAACTAAAAATTTTGTGATATTGCATTGTTGTTATTAGATCATATATTTCAGGTGATATCTCTGAACTAAAAGAATAGCCTCAATTCTCTTGTCAGTCAGAGTAAGGCCACATCACAAAAATGCCCAAATTCGAGGGCCACGTTTTTAGCACTAAATATATAAGAGACAAATTTTATAAAGCAGTTATCAAAGATCACTCTTAGAAGTGTCTACACAGAGAATTTCATCTTCAAATATATTCCGATATAGCAGGCAGGTTAAACAACATCTTGCCACCTGTGACTGGCCTGAAAAGTGGTCTCGGAGTTTTCACCCCTGCTGGAAATTTAAATATACCTATGAGTTTCAAATTTCATTTTTTTACTAACCTTACATGAGTCTTTATGAACATCAATATCAAAATTTGTCACCAGTTTTCCAAGTTTGACCTTTTGCCGTTCCAAAAGTGCAGTTTTACTGACATGAAAAAATGAAAAATATGCTTTGATAGCCAAATAGGTCATATCTCGGTAACCAAAGGTCATTGAGTGCAAATATTGCAGCAGTCTACTTTGGGCCAGCATCCCAACACATGCACAAAATATTAGCTCTGTATGAATTTTTGAGTATATAGTGATTTTTCATTTTCATATGGTTTTTATATGGAATCATTCTTTTAAGAAAAAGTCGTGATCTCGAGATCCTAAGAGATTATTAAAAAAGAAACGAGTGATGTCATCTTTGGGCCACGGTAGATAACCCGTAAATAATCTCGTCATGTTTTTTCTCGATTTCAAATCGCCAATTCACACAGTCAAGACCGATGGCTTTACCAGATAAACACGCTTAAAAATAGTCTGCCATTTATCGGGTGTTATTTAGCTCTGCCAGCAGAGAGTTTGAGTGCGACTGCGGGGGTTAAAGGTTGGATTCGCAGAAGCTCATTTTAGAAGATCATTTATCATGCCGATAATGTCCCTTTGACGACAATCGCCCAGCGGTTAATGATCACACTCAGAACTCTTCTAGGTCAACTGAATTAGAATTGTTCATAGACTATACATGTAGATCATTGACCGTGTGTGTTCTGAGTGCACGCGATCTGCGATGTTGCGGAAATCGTCATCACACACTCGCGGCTCGTGCTGCATGCACACCGTTAAAGAGTTCCCACCATGCATTTTCTTACTTTTTCAGGTTTCAGTTAGCTAATATGAATCGAATGCCATAAAATCTTGCTAAATAGGCACTTTTATGCCAAATATTGGCAACTTCTTTAATTTTGAAGAAAAATTACTTATTTCTAAGTTTCCCGCCAAATGATGCAATGGGTGGAAGATGGTTGGCCGCTTGACAATCATTTGCATTGTCGGAACACTGCAGGTCAGAAGACAATGACAATATTAGGCGAGAATTGGACAATTATTATGCAGTCCGACAGGAGAGTGGATACGGGCACTTATACTCAAGTACTTGAAGAATCGGACAATGAATTCGATTTCCCATTTAGCGAACTTTTGTCGGGTTTCATGCCGTATGAACTCGACCCACTTGCACGAGAAATGACATATGTGAGCCACAACCAACTCTACCAAGTGGTGGTCACTACTCACAAAATAGACTCTTAATAATTACTGACAAAAGCCACAGCCAACCTGGGTTACTCGTATTCACTATTGCCGTGATGGAATGAGCGCAGTCTAAACACAATATGCATAAGCCTACTTGTAGTAGCACTCGATCTGGGCCGGGGTCCAGGACCTGGCATCACTCGCCCTAGAATGGAAGCAGTTTGTTTGTTGTCTACCAAATTTGCAAATGCACTTACTTGGTGGTGAGTCCTTCATTGTAACGCCGCTTATGTGTGTGGTCGAAACACGATTCTTTGAAATGTGCCGATCAAAGTGTGGCTTACGCCAAACTGAATCTCATGTTCCACACTGACACTCCACACTCTTGTTCGGCGCACAATCATGGGTGGCGCAGCACTGAAAAAAGTGTTGCACCGCCTATAGACCATGGGCGGTTTAGCCCTGAAAAAGTGGGGGGCTATAGCCCTACCCTAGGCCCCTATGGTGCGCCGCCCATGACAAACCGATGCCATTTTTGTGCAACTTTCACGTATTTAGGAAATTTGAACACTAAGACGTTCACAGTCAAGTTGTTGTTACCACAGTTTCCACAAACGCACCTTTTCATGTCTGAAAAAGACGGTTCCACGCGGACTTTCTTCACAACTCCTCGGTATCGCACTGATAAAACAACAACGGCTGAGGCGGTCTTCCACCCATTGCGTACAAACTCGATAACAGAAAAATATTTTTTTAATATTTTTAGATTGTTTCGTAGCAACAGGTGTACTAAAGGCTATTAAATCTGTTAAGATGTAATAATAAAATTCCTTTTTGAGACACAGGGTCATGGTGGGAACTCTTTAAGTTCTGATCTTAGGTTGAATTCCGTAGACGCGCGAACCTTGCGAGTAAAGCTAGTGTGGTCACGTGCTTCATTAACAATGCATATGGCAATATCTTGCGAAATCTCGCGTTTTCACGAGATCCTCGCGTCTACGGAATGCATGCCTGATTACAGGCCGGAAACTAAGTGTGGAATCGCTCCCCATGAAGATTTTCACTGTCAGTTGTATAAGGAATTTTTTTTGGCTAACACAGAGGTTCTCGGGCAATCTCGCCTGAACCATTCATACATGGAGGCCGGCCAAGTCTTCAACTCCAGAAGAACAGCGGAACACATACTGCCAATGCCATGTAAAAGAGCGTTCACAATCCCACAATTTCCCAGTTACGTGATTGCACTAATAACAATAATATCCGGTCCACTTACGAAGACTGACGGACGTACACAAACATAACACACCAAAGACGAGACCACACAAACCCCCTAACTACGTTCCCAACACTCCTCCGCTCCAAAAATAGCAATGAATATGATAATAAAAATGACATAAAGATAGACGAAAATTAATGACTAAAAACATTGATGAAAAATGATAACTTTACTCCCCACCAGTTAACTAAGCAAATGTTAGAAACAAGTGAATTAGTACAGCAACACAAAACTACACTGAAAAGTACATGTATTAAGTGAGTGTAAGAACAGAAACTAGAAAAATAACTAAAACCCATGTGACCGGATTTACAATAAAAACTAAATTCCTAACAAAAGAATTTGACTAGAGATACTATGAACTATGAAAATACTGATTACAATTTACTTATCGTAAAAAACTTTAACAATTGCAAGCAGAGAAGCATACTGCGAACTAGTGAAATATACTACACAGAAAAATGAACTATTCTGTCAACGTCGCCAAATATTATGTGAACTGGTACACAGCTTTTTGTGTGCTCTTACTTGAAGTCATCCTACAAGTTGGCCTAGTATTTATTAAGATCTTCGGAAGAACAGTGGAACAAGTCCTTTCGTTAGCAGGACCAAACGTACATGTAAGAGAGCGTTCGCAATCCCACAATTCCCCAGCCACGTGATTGGGGGGCTGCCCCCCGTTCAGTAACGCTAGGACCTCGCTAAAAAGCAAGACTTCGCGAGACAACGTGAGATATTGCGGTACATTTTAAATGAAAACACGTGACTTTGGCTAGATTTTAGCTAGGTCCTAGCGTAGGTCCTAGCGTTACTGAACGCACGCCGGTCCTATTACGGAGACTGACGGACAAACACGAACATGACACGAATAAGATGAGACAACACAAACCTACCTATATGTACGTTCACAAAAGAATCCATATGACAATATCGGAGTTGTGAATCCGCTGAAAATGGTCGGTTCTAGTAAATCTGCTACTTTCTGGAAATGCTACCCCCCAATGAGGCGTCTTATCGACTAAGAAGCTGTTAGTACAAATTTTAAATTTGCCAATTAGAAAACCAGAGCGTCGACGAAACCGACTTCCATCACAAGACGACTTGTGATTTGGACGACTTACCTGTATCGAATGGATTTCAAAATCTGAAATTCTCGGAGATGTTCAACGTCTTCGAAAGAATTGACCGCTCGTACTCACTTCAGACCAAGCTCTATAGGCCTACAGGGTGGCTTGTCTTGACGTGTTATGTAAATCTTGGAACATGGTCTCGAGGAAAAACGAACCGCCAGTTCTTCACATATCCATAAACTGCTTACCATCTTAGTAAGAAAAAATTGAGACCTTTTTAGCGGCAAGTGATTTAATTCCAAGTTCAGTTCTTGAATAAAACGGGAATTCATATTAGCGCTGACCCGGTTTGAACTGGCTGGTGATGGGTACCAAAAATTAGCAGATAACTACAGTTTTCATTTCGGCGAGTAAACCGGTGACTGGTGGGAAAGAACTGCCATTGAGAACCATGAGATCCATATGTCTGATACAGGGGATGTTTTGACTGGATGGTGCGGGAGAGAAAGTACTATATCTTCAAATACAGGAGACAGAACCAGTCTTGGGGAAATCGAGATCGACTTAAAACGGAAATCAAGCACTGTATTCTTCACACTCTTCCACCTTTTAATTCGAGAGGTTCTTAGAAAACGCCAAGAAGGCTGTTTCGGAGAAGCTTTGGGCTTTGAACAGCAGAACGTTTATATAATATTACAATAAAAAGTCCATTATGCATCTCGAACCCAGAACGAGAATTTCATATTGGCTTAGTTCCGAAGAGCGATCGGTAATATCGCATTTCAAATCAATACAAGTAGGCTGTCAACATTCTCCAGTTTCCTCCGATCACCTTATCAAATTACTAATAACCGATTTACAGGCAATTTCTCTTACTCGAACTCATGGAGGCAAGAGGAAAGCTGTAAGCGAAAAACATCATTCAGATTTAAGGGTGGCGGTAGTGTATAAACGTGCAAACGTGGTGAAGACTTCAAAAGTTTCTGCTGTACTTAAACAGGTACATGTACCTGTAGCGCCATCTAGCGTTCAGGCAGGCAATCTAACACCATTTCTGGGGCATGTTTGGCTAGAAATTTCCCTTGTTCAAACGGTAGTCTATGCCGAATAGGTAACACACATCCAGATTCAGTTCTGTTCACACCATCGCTGTTAGCAAGTATTTGTATTTGTATTGAAGGCCTCTGGCCCAAAGTACAGTAAACAAAACAATTAATCAGGCACATTTGCACAAGCAGTCAACCCATTTAAGAGTTGTTCTCGTTTTTTAAGGGCAAAATACACATATTTAACAGCAGATATATCTGGATTAGCGAGCAGGCGTATACAGGATTCTTGAGTTGGATGCCTCCATTGAAATTCCTTCTTAAAACGTGACCTAAGTTCACAATATCCCTTGCAAACCAACAGGAAATGGTATTCATCCTCTACAAGACCATCATTGCAAGCCATACATAATCTATTGTAATATTCCACTTTCTCGTGTCTACCCACTTGCACTTGTAGTCTGTGGTTGGAGCAACGTAAACGAGTAAACGCTTGAATAAGACTATTGTGTAGCGGTAACTTAAGATATGGTTCAAAACAGTACAGAGTCTTAAAGTTAGAGTAGAATTTAAGTTTTGC
>NMRA01000363.1:26134-51554 GCA_002633005.1 Phoronis australis | reverse complement strand
TCTATTGTAATATTCCACTTTCTCGTGTCTACCCACTTGCACTTGTAGTCTGTGGTTGGAGCAACGTAAACGAGTAAACGCTTGAATAAGACTATTGTGTAGCGGTAACTTAAGATATGGTTCAAAACAGTACAGAGTCTTAAAGTTAGAGTAGAATTTAAGTTTTGCTCTATGCTCAATTTCTGATCGCCAACCTTGCTCATAACAGTCATTAACTCTTTGCGCGAAGAAACTTAAAAACGAGACTTCGCACGTGACACCTTGATTCAACCAAATTTGATAAAAACCGTATTTTGATAGCAATTGTCTAACAGAAGATACCCAAGTATTTCTTCCATTCCTATCTAAATCAACTAACATGTCATAAGCCGCTGTTCATAGTCATAGAACTAGGACTAGAGTTCTATGATGAACTCAATGAAATATATGGTCTTACGCTCCACACAATTACTTTTGAACAATAATTAAATCTCACTTTAGGAAAATACTAAGTCTATGAGAATAATACTCATTACTTCTAGTTATTGGGATTTGCATAAATTATTTCTAGGTTGTGATGTACTAAAAATTCCAATGCTAATCCTTTATTCAGTATTTGTGAAGTGAGAAAGTACACCATTGATCTTATGCCCCACGCATCTACTTTAGAAAAAATGATTATTTTAAATAAATGTTACTTGAGCAAAAATGCAAAAGACTCTGAGAATGCACACAGAACTGTTAACTACTAAGTTATTTTCTATAAATCATTTATTGATTGTGATGCGCTCATAATTACTTGGCCAAACCTTTAGCAACAATTCTACAGTGGGAGCAAGAAGCCAAATCTCTTATCTTAAGTTTTTTAAAGCTTACAAGGCGCTTTCATGAAACAGGCTGCAGCTCTGAAAGAAAGGCTTATAAACGTTTTCATTCAGTTGTAATATGCAACAAGACCCAAGGTACTGCTTCTGTTTTCTGAAATTCTGGTAAAGCAGCTGTAAACAAATTTAGTGGTATTTTTTGCTGTCTTCTTTATAAAAACTGTAAAAAGTCTGTGTAGTCTAAAGACTGACATCGGGGAAAACCGAACAAAAATTATCTAGACTTAATCTTGTCGCCTTGTGACTGCAGAGTATACCCGTCAATCTTCTTGCGCGATATGCGCAACGTACATTGATATCGATGACTGCAGGATTAGGACATGTATTTTTGAAACACCTCAGTATGTGCATATAAAAAAACAGTTTCAAAACAATTCCAACCGCTATTTTGTTTTGACGGTACGTAAACGTGCGTTTCTGTCTTTTGGTATCTCTTTGCATTGAAATGGTCAATTTCCACGGTGTAGAGATGTTTTCCCATGCAAAGTACGTAATACGGTGTTTTATAGTGTATATTGAATCATCCCATCATTATACCATAACACTAATTCGTTATCATGTTGTCTCGTTTTAGGCCTAATTTCCAAACGCGAATTGAAAATGCAAAGCCAAACACCGTCAGTTACGACACCTGCGTTCGTGGTCTAACCACTGTTCTCGAAAATCGACACCAGGACTGACCAACGGAGAGTTCCCACTTGTCAATCAAGCTATTGTTGTTAACCAATCAAGTTGCAGGAAATGCATACACCACGATCGTCCCCCATTTTCTTCCACAAGCATTCATTGTTTAAGAAATCAAGGAGGTTGTTTTTCGTTGAACGTGAGAAACGTACTCTACAGATCAGCTTTTTACAAAGAATGAACTCAAAAAAAATACTTGCAGGATATATAAGCATTGGGTGGATATCGCAATCAGGTGAATAAAACTGGCAATGAAGGTAAGAATAAACCAACCTAAAGCGAAATCACTTTATATTCCACCTACATGTACATGTAACGTGAACGTGCTGCCAATGTTTTCTTTCCCTAAAAACATCTAATATGAATTACACTTACAGCTTGGCAACATACGTACATTCATGTGACTTTCGGAAAAGTGGCGTAGGCCGACAAGAGCAAATTAATTTTATTACCAAGCATGAAATCGCCGGCGACAAATTTCCTCGTCCAATAGTTTACCAGCTCACGTAATCGTGTCGCCGCCACAAGAGCAACGAAAAGCGTTGAAATGCGCCCACTAACCGCGAAGGATAATGTTCTAGAAGAACTTAGAAATGCTGTTGGGGGCACAGCAGTAGTCGGGAGTCGCCAAACAGTCGTCGTCATCCGTTGCTGCATTTGCTTCAATTCACAAAGATCCTGTAATGGGTTTAAGAGATACAGCAGCAGATGCACAAAAATATGATAACGGACGCAAGATGTGACGGAGCCGTCCATGTCTCGTTCCCATACTCAAACTGGATCACGTTGTTAGGTATGTTGACGGACGAAACAAGAGCCGTTCAAAAATTAACACATCCGTAGTTATTCTATGAGTAGTTTTGCGCCAAAGCTGACGCAAAAAGAACAAAAATGGCAACTACGTGGTGCAAAATGAATCGTATTCTTTAAAAAGTGGCAAGGTGTCATGTTTTCCGCAAAGGATACCCATTTGCCAAAATTTGATAAAAAATCGCCGAGGAATTACAGAGATACAGAGGCAAACGTAAAATAACTAAAAGTGTCACCACATGGCACAACTGTATTCCCATCCATCCTGAAGTCGTCGTCGTCATTCATTGTTACGTAAAAAAAGTTACACTTGTCAAAATCCACAACTGTCCTGAATTGAGCGCAGGAAGTACAGCCGCTGACGCCGGCCGGACGAGCATACATTGGCAACGAGCAGACGTCGCACAGCAATGACGGCACGCGACCCCATATTTAAAAATGTACATGTATGTCGTCGCACAAAAATGATGTCATGCGCAAAACATCTTTTGCACTGGGCAGGCACGTGTAGCTGTTTGAATCGATCTGACACCGAACTAATCACAGTTGGTAGGGAAAAGTTAGACATCGTTGAATGGGCTCAAAGACACGGAGTCGTGGCTTTCCCGCTGTGTGTAACAGATAGTTTCTTCGCAGAGCCGTTTGTTATTGTGTGGTCTCATGCCGGTAATCATTTCATTGAAATATCATCTGTGACACTTCGAAACGATGTTGTAGTACGGATGCAGGGAACTTACGTCATAGTCCAGTTGTGCTTTTGGGACTTCGCAACGGTAACTGTGGTGGGCGTGGCCTGTCTGCGTTCGTCGGATATAGTAATTGCATGGCACGCCTCGGGTAAATTCGCAACTGTGTATTCAAATCAGGCGGAGTGGCTTAAAAAGTGTAGAGCTTGGGTGTGCTTCAAATTTGAATTCGGTTCTTGGCCCTGGGCTGTGGTCCATGAATCTTAAGCCCAGGGTTTAGTCTCTGTAGTCGAAACTCGAAACCAAATCAATTGCATTACATGGCAAACGCTTCGAAGTAAACTTTCAAATTTGTCCTGGAATCTTGCGGCTAAGTTTCGAGTATAGCCTGAGTTCAGAGATTAGATTTTAAGTTAATCCCTTTCACGTTCTGGAAACTTGTTTTACGAAAATTGGAAACGTGGGTGAATTGATTGGTTTAGTACAGAAATATACACTTTGTTAGGTAAAAGAGAAAAAGCAATTACACTGTCGACACTGTCAAACGCAGGCGACAGAAATTTGCAATGTCAACAATGAAACAAATGATCACACCCACAGACTTTACATGTATGTTCAATGGACTCGTCCAAAATACGTTCGAGTCATCTTCATAATGACATTCTTGGATGGCTTGCTTGTATGCATCGATATGAATTAGACGGTAGCAGCGTATTGCGTTTTCTCATCAGAATTAACGATCTCCTGCAAAGATTCCAATATTCTGTTCGTTTTACAGTTGCTTTGAATTGACTGCTAAGAGATCTTCAGGCAGTTTGTGACGACTGTGGCGGCGAGATTTCCCTCGCGTTCCAGCCATCATCTGGTATACATGCGCGAGACAGATAATCGTAGATATTTAAACGTTCAATATGCCACTGTTTGTTCGCGTGGTATACCTTTGTTAGAGGCGTGTTTAATATTTAACAGGAAAAAGCTGACGACATATCGATGTTAAACCGATACCGATATTAACCATAGCTTCACTAGACTATCTCGTTAAACAGGTAAGACACAAGACTTTTTCTCTCTTGGCAACCTCGAAGTGGTAAAAAGTCCGACGTTATAATATTTTACTGCCTTTTCACGTAGTTTTGCTCATCATTCGTACTGAGCTGAAACAAAATTGCGAGTCACACGGAAATGATAAACGGGTTGCAATAACAAGTCCCACCAACGTTTTACCTTCACGGCCAAATGTTAAATTACGCAGGGTTATGTACTTTGTTTAATATACTTGCTTTCTTCAAATGCTTTGAAATATAGATAAATAACTTCTTCCTATATCCGAACATCTTTTTCAGCTGACTTGCCAACAGTCCCACTGTTTTCTACATTTTCTGCGCCACGCCCAATGATATGTCGCCCCCCAACACAGATACGTCTCTCCACCCAACGCATGGTAAGTCTACACCATTACACGTCACTGTGGTTTGTTATCTCACCAGCGGACTCCCCCAAAAATTACCCATAACAAGCACGCGCAAAGCTGATGGTTTTGGTTGAAGTTGCTGTGCCTCTTTTGATGGGATAGTATCTTGCATATCATTCGCTGGTTTAGTTGCCGTTGCAGTAGTTTATACGTTCAAGGGGCAAACGGACTGCAACTCGTGATGTTTCACAAGTCAATGAATTAAAACATTTGCAGCGTCTGTTCCAACCATCATGGAGTAAATGCGTGAACGAGACCAGCATCAAACCTTTAAAGGGACACGATCGGTTTTACAGCCGTTGGTTTATGTTGAGTAGGATTGAAGTTATTGGCTTTGGCCAGAGCTATGACAACATAATCTGTTGTATTTTTTGCGACTTTAATTTATTACAAGTCGCCAATTCCTAACAAAGACTGCCAGTCATGTGTTTCGTTGTTGGGCCCCATGAAAATGGCCGACGTGGGCAGTTTGTAGTGCTGATCAACAAAAGACGAGAAAAATATCAAGGCCAATCATTAAAAAAGAAGCAAATAGTCGAAACACATTAAAAGAGTAACATTTCTCTAGAATAAGCACTTTAATGTTTGTAAGAAATCGAGCGCTGGACTGTCGTGCGAGGTGGCTGAGTTGAAGATTTCTAGAAATGTCGAGCTTTGGTAGACAGCCAGAAGGGTTTGCATCTCTCTCGTCTTCCATAAATAGGATGACATTCATACTTACTGTTTATTAGTTTTATGCTTAAACCTAAAAGCGTTAGGATCTGAGTGGTTCTTTCTACGGTGCGGGAGTTCCAGTCGTCGAAAAATTTATTGAATCAATTTCCAAAAAATTGATCATCCACAACAATTATCACGATTCATTATTCTTTCTGTACAAAAGGTTTTAAAGTGGCGTTGTTGTCGAAAAAAGGTGTTTTCTGACATCAGCTTTAGCGTGACATTGAACTCACAATCTCAGCGGTCGCAATCCAACGCCGCTTTGCTGACGAAGATCCCAATGCCAGATTATTTGAAACGTATTTAGTTGGTGAAGCAACCAGTTTTGATTTCATTAAATGGCGAGAATTGTCGATTTGTAATCAAATATCAAGAACACAACTGATTTTATTATTTTAAAGCACTGGTCAAAGCTAATAACTTCCCATGTGAAAATAATCACAAAAATGCAAAAATGCGTATTTTCGGCCGCAAAACCGATCATGGTCCCTTTGAAATAAACATTGCAAACTGGCTATATAAGTTTCTTTCGTCGTCTCAGTACTAAGATCAGCTTTGTATTGACGGCAAAAAGTCTGCGGGCTATTGCTTTTTGTCGTTTAGCTAAAAGCAGATTACAAATGACTTGAGCCTGTTTCACGTGATCAGCCTAGGGCAAAAATCCGTCTACAAGTCAAAGCCAAAAGATAGAAATCCGTAAACCATCCCCGGAGCAGACTAAAAGCCAAAGTCAAAAGAAAAATATCTGCTTTTGGATATATACTTTTGGAGAAAAAGGCCCTTGGTTTCAAGAATTGTTAGTGGCTGCTGCGGCAAGAAAAATGGGCGCGTCTGCTTGAAATGGAGCATTGGTGGGTGTTGTTGTGATCTTTGAAGAGTGTTGTGAAGTTTTTAGGGTATTGTGGTGTTTCGGGGGGTGTTGGGACACCTATACAGTCCATACTTACACCATCTTGGCCAATACACTCCCAACTTCATATAGTGTTTGTGTTCAATTGAAAATTGTTCCCGTTTTCCTTGAATGAGGAAAAGAATATGGAAACCAGAATTATAATTTAACAAGGCTCAATTTGATTTGAAAAGTTGATTATATGGCTTAAATACTGTAACGACAAATCTGAAAACGGTCTTATATTATCACGAGGCATAGAGATGAAGGACAAGCGGATGCGAAGAATTTCCCCAATCTTTTTGTAGTTGAAAATTCGACACCAGATTCACTGTTGAGACTTGTCTGTGATGTGTACATGTACGTATAAGATTAATTAACCTTACCGAACTGGAGTTAACTGAAGCCTTAAAATATTGTAGCTACGTACAAGAGCAAACTCTGCGTAACCTTTCAGTCGCGTACATCATTTTATGTTAATTAGGCGGTTTCCATGGTAACCTACTATTGAAGACGTATAAATCAAATTCACAACTATATCCAAAACCATTCACATGCACTGTTAGATTCGAGACCATATACTTGTCCAGTTGCCATCGCGAGGGGCGACACTGAAAATCGGGAACACCCACAGCATACGCGGGACTTGTACAATTTGTTTTATACGATGTAGCAGTGCACTTATGATACCATAATCTGAAAATTCCAGGACCAATGTTTTGGTCGTCCGGTTCTTAGCCCTAGATATAACTTTGTAACACTGGCAAAATCCACTATCACACTCAACTCTGAACAGTTTAGAACACTGCAACATGTTTAGGTACGATACATGTCAACAGCTTCTATTTCTTAAGCGCTAGCCGTATTACTAAAATGGTCAAATATGAGCTTGATAATTAATGTTTTTGGTGATCGAAAGTTATATCTAATAACAATATTGAAAAATGACATAAAAGTTACGCTTTTTGCCGTTTTTGCAGAGCCACGCTGCGCAACTGGTACGCTTCTCGAGTCACTGAGAGATCCGTGTAACAAAACGTAGCCAGGACGGCCGGTGTTAGTGAAAAAGTAAATTACAGGGGTTTGGCAAAATTGCGGGCGGCCGGGGTGACAACATTGAAGCGAAAAACTAGTGGGAGGGTGGGTAGAGCGTTTGCTCGTATAGTAGATTAGCGCTGCGCATTGGTACGTAACACTCGCTATGTCCAGAGAACACAAACGTTAACATGGATGTCCCAAAGCAGCTTTTCAAGCAAAATACATTTTCAAATCATGCCTATTC
Organism: Phoronis australis; assembly: GCA_002633005.1. Taxonomy (NCBI): domain Eukaryota; kingdom Metazoa; phylum Phoronida; family Phoronidae; genus Phoronis; species Phoronis australis. Next base: position 44,152 of record NMRA01000363.1, on the reverse strand, counting down.
AGTCTAGCGTCCTATGTTCACACCCTGCACCATGCGATGACGCAAACATAACTGCAGGGCACTGCTTACAATTACTCGCGCATTGTCCCAAGGTGTGCGTCCACACTAAACCAGATTTGCGCTGGGGCAAGTTACCCTCAAACAAGTCACCCTACCTCGACAAGGTGGGGTACCTTAAGTTGTTACATGTACATGTGTGTCAAGTTGCCCCAGCTCAAGTAGCTTCCACACTATTACTAAATCTGGTGACTGACTCGTTCCAAGAGTAACTTGTTCTAGGTTAGCGAAGACTTGATTTTAAACGTCTTTGACATGCATATGATTAATAATTTTACTAGGGTAGTCATCTAAATGATGCCTGTATATTGGGTCGACTAGTGATTACGTCACACTCCCTGCAACTACTTCAAAGTTGAGACAAAAAATATGGCGGTGGATAATTATTCCCTTGTACCTATCTATTCAAATCGACAAAATTTAACTGATCGACATGGCATGACTTCTTAAAATCTGAAGCTCATATCACAGTATCTGTGACCCATGGAGATTAGCATATGAACCACCTGTGCTCTTAAACAAGAATTTAACTCATGATTTTCCATTAACAACTTTGGGTCCAATGTAAACTGTCCACAGAGAAGTGGTCAAGGTTAGAACCAATATGGCGGAATCTTCTAGACGAACCCAGTGAGGTGACGTCCCTATTTAAGTACAAGAAATAAAGCTATCGAGTCTCAAACTAATCTCCACCCCTCTTGGCGAACTTCCTTGATGGAATTAACGTCATTATTATCTCGAAGATTATTGACAAGATTATTTCTATAGTGCTCTATGTTTTGGACTGTGCACAGCAAAATCGTTACCGCACACTCTTGCAACATCTCTCATTGTAAATTGAGTACTGTATACGTTTCTCTAAAATATCGTGTATTGTTATAATTGTGTTTGAACGATACTCTTGAGGACTGTGTTTGCGCATGTCCGCTTCTCTTGTTCTGTTTACTTACACTGCACATGGCGAACGGCGCACGAGAATACACAGGGGAAATTACAAGGACGAGATGAATGCGCATGTAGATTGTACACACTTTCATTGACTAACCAAATGTCGGGCAACTTCCGATAATAAACTGGTAAATATTTACAATTTGTAGTTCCCATAATAAATGAATCTGACGTGTTTTAATATATTGCTTTGATATTAAGAAATAATTAAGTGCACAGCCAATGCAAATAGCAACTGAATTTACAAGAGGCTGGTGTGACAACGCAAAGCTGTTTTCTTATTTCATAAAAGATACGTGAATCTAAAGGAATTAATTCTTTTTGAGACAGCCGATTACGTATATACATGTACAAGAAATGATCCAGTCAGGAAAAATGATTTCTCACGAACTTAACGGTTGTTCTCAACAACGTTTGCAGTCTATTTTTGTTACGTCGTACCAAAATATGTAGACGAGCAAGTTTTGAATACGCTTTACATATATACTAATTTCATTCAATTTTGTTTAATTAAGTAAGCTGATAAATCACTATTCAAAATGTTTTTTCAGTGACACATGAAGCAGAAAATACAGTTTAACTCGACATGTTCCCTTGCCGGAAACAATGAGCGCACTTGATTTTCTTCGCCCGTTCCGTCGGGTCAAACGACTAAGACATCTAATTAGTTTTTGATGACGACATCCGGCTTTCAGACCAATCAAATGACATAGCCACTTGACCCGACGAAACCGGCGTAGTCAATCACGTGCCGCTAGTCTCATTCCCGAGCACTCAGCAGGGAAATGTGTTTTTCACTGACTAAACAAGTATTACGATTTTGCCGTAGCATTCGTTGACATTGTAAATAATACAATGTCTTTATAACAAGTCAAAAACACTGAATTAAATCTCCAAATCAAATAAATGATAACTACGTGATCAAAGCGAGGACAAGTGAGAGAGGACGTGGTTTGATGATTAGGAGGGTATTAATTTCCGGTCGTCGTAGGATTTTGAGTGACTATGATTGCAACTAAAGCATTCAGTGAATTAAATTATGACTACTAAATGTAGTTCTCAGTCAGTGATCTAATATACTGAGCTTGAGTTTGAGGATGCGTCATACGAGGGTATAATTATCGTCGAAACAATTTCGAAATGAGTTTTGTGTGTTCTACTGCCATCATTAAAATACTGGCCAGAGATTCGAATACGATGTTAGGAAAATAGTGTGATCAGGTGCTTCGCTTGTTATACATGGGGATGACTCGCGTGTTCTTGCGTTTTCCGAAAGATTTTCGCTTCTACGGAACTCGCATAGATCGGGTGTATCGGTTAAAACGAATGTTATTCTGTTTTACAGAAAGTGACAGATAATGAATAGGTTCGCAAGGCGTAAGTAAGCAGTAGTCGTGTCTCGATCACATAACTAAAAGTGAAACAGCGAGCTTTTCAGTTATTGTTTGTCGTCTAGTCTAATGGCGGTGATGCGTGTTGTGAAATATTGGTGACATGACAATGGTTTCTGTTTATCTATATGAGTTTAAAGTGACCGTGAGATCAATTTAACTCACTACAAATTGTAAAGCTGCCTAAGGGGCTAATCTCAGTGCAGACTCGAAAACGAACTGGAACTTCGTTTTCATATTTTCCGTTCTACTTTTGTGATAATTCAAGATACGTGTCTATTATCCTGTACTCTAGTATTTCACGATTGACGCACGTGAGCGTCTAGTCCAAATTTGCATTTGATGGCCCTAGGTACAAATTCGGGTAAAAACTTGAAATTTCGAGTTCAGACTTAAAATTATCCCTTTAATGCTCCGTCCATCAAGTGCAAACTAGGACCAGACAGACTGAAAGACACTCATGTTGGTATGACACAAAAGCAGAACTTAAACAGTCAAAAAAATTCTAGTTCGATTTCGAGTGAAAAGATTAGAACCCGTGCCCGTGTTACATAACATGTCGCTGCCAAGCATGCCCATAGCCTGATTGAGGAGAAAATCTTCTCTTTAAAACGTCGCAAAGGGCACAGGCGGATGAAGTAGGACGCAAAAACATCATATTTCAGTTGAGGAAGACATGGTCATCCTTTCCAAAACCGGCAAACAAGTTTACTTACATTGTCTCTTTTTTGGAGAATGAAGCCGATTGTTACTACGGCAACGACAAATTTGAATCGCTTTGAAAGACTTGATTAGCTAAGGGTATTTCATGATTTTCATGTAAATGAAAGAAAACGGTCTTACGTTTTGAATTTCAACACTTCAAACAACTATAAAAATGCTTAACTTCACATCCTTCGTGATTTTGCTTGGAAATATTATTAGTGTGGGCATCGTGTACATTTGACTTCTGTCTTGTTTTGATAAAATTTACGTGTGTGACACTAAAATACATGAATAGATATTTCCTCGAGGTTGACTCTTCTCGACACATGCACGGTCGTTTGCTAACCTAACGACATAAACAGAGAAAAATCGATAACGCGTGGTAGGGACAAACACAAGTCTGCGTTGACGATACATCATTATCGGAGTTCTGTCTGTAGTTCAAGCAATCATTACAAAATGTGCACATACATGTAGACGTTCACTAGATAGTCAATATGGGTTTTGAGCTTCCGGGAAGCTTGATGTACAATGTATATCTACATGTGAACATGTATATTAGTGAAAGTTGTAGAAGAAATTAATTATAGTCGAGCCCGTTCCAAGAAAACTGACCTACACGTAGCTGAGAGAGATCTTGAATGTTATCCAATTTTGAAATGAAATTTAAATTTGTCTTAAGTCCGCTTCAGGAAAGAGGTCTTAAGGTTGACTTAAGTTTTGCCATGATTTTGATTATCTAACCGGATGTGGAAGTTTCGAAGTTTGGAGGTTGAGACAAACCTCAGACTTAAGTTAAAAATGAACTTATGGGAACGGGCCCCCTGGACAACAAGACGACGAAATTTGTGATGTTTTTCAAAAACGATGATAAAAGATAGCACTGGTACAGACGCTAATCATGATGATGTTGGTGATGGTGATAATCATGATGATGATTATGATGACGAATTTCATTTGAATTAAAAATCAATTAAGCTGGTCCACATAGTGAAATGGCGTACCTTAATTGATAAGCAATTGGAACATTTATTATTATTTTTGTTATTTCACATTTTGCAAATTTAGTTACAACCTGTTTAATACTTTGGGGATAAGACAAAGCAATCGACGGAATCCATCCGTTTACTTGCAACTATCCCCCATCTTGTGACTAGATCAACCTAAGCTGGGCCGGACAATAGTTAGGATCAAAGGTCAATGGTTCATACACATTGGCTGACTAGAGTTTTTCACGTGAAATTATAACTTAAGCTAAAGCTTAAACTAAGTTTCCAACTAAAAACGCCCATGACAGTGTAATGAACAACGACTATGAAACAGTGTGGCTAAAGCTTAGAGTTCACGGTTCCAGCGGCATGTACATTGTTGCATACTACCGCCCACCAGATGACATTGGTGAATCCATCCAACACCTCAGCTCTTCCATTAGAAAGAACGTATGGTGATGATTTTAACTGCCCTCATATTGACTGGAACACATACTGAACCCCTCCAAACACGGCTGATATATATATATACCTCTGTGACAATCTTCTAGATGTCATCCAAGACAAATCATTTGAACAAACTGTAACAAAACCTACTCGTGAAAATAATAAAATGGATCTCCTTCTAACAAACAATCCCAGTAGAATCGCCAAATATTGCCTCTATAAAAATTTGGCATTCTATACACCGACCCAAAAACAAAATCAGAAATATTAAAAACACACTTTCCTCGGTCTTCAAAAAGACAATGGTACAGATACGGCCAACAAGAGTACAAGCCTCTATCACTCCATGCCTGATGTATCTTTCTCTACTGATAATACCTGCACATAGGTGTCAGTAAAATTATGTCTCATCTTGACACAAATAATATACTATACACCGGGCAGCATGATTTTCGTAACCGTAGACCATGCGAAACACAACTTGTCACTTTCATAGATGACCTTCTCCTAACTATAAAGGCAGACGCTCAAACCGACGCCGTGGTGCTGGACTTCTCCAAAGCCTTTGATAAGGTACCTGTTCCAAGACTCTTGGAGAAGATCGGATACTACGTTGTAAGGGGTCTCACTCAAAACTGGATCAAATCCTTTCTATCTCATACAACGCATGGAGTCGCCGTCGATGGCGAGTTCTCAAATTCTTACCCAGTTCAGTCAGAAGTGCCCCAGGGCTATGTTCTTGGTCCTGCACTCTTCATACTATATATAAACGACCTTCCTGACTACATTCTTTCAAATGTCTGTCTCTTTGCCGATGATGCAGTTCTCTATAGACCTATGGCTTCCCCCCAGGATTGCCAAATACTTCAGCAAGACTTACACTCCGTAGCCTCCTGGGAAAAATCCTGGAAATGGACTTCAACGTTTTCAAATGCAATATTCTACATGTCCACAGAAAACGTTCCCCCAAAATATACAATTACAGTCTTTACAAATCACCGCTGAGATGCATAAGTCAAGCCCCCTAGTTTGGGGTCACTCTTACTAATAATTTATCATGGAACACTCACATAGACACAGTCACCTCTAAGGCAAACAGAACCCTTGGGTTCATTGAGCGGAACCTCAAATATGTACGTCATAAAACAAAAGTTTTGGCCTACACTTCACTAGTGAGGCCCAAACGTGAATATTCACCCCCTCTCTGGGATCCCTCCATACGCTCCAATATTGACAAGATAGAAAGAATACAGCGTAGAGCAGCCAGGTTCATCCTAAATGACCACGTCAGATACTCCTCTGTATCGTCTATGCTCACCAATCCCATCTGGCCCACTCTTCAAGAAAAACGTGCTCAAAACAAAGTGTCTCTCTTGTACAAGACCGTTCACAGCCTGGTTGCTATTCCCCACGCAGACCTTCCACCCTTTCATATTTCTAGATCACGTAATTCCCACTCTCATAAATTTGAGAGAACGTATATTCGCACTGCATATTATTCAAACTCTTTCTTCCCACCTACTGTTTTACTCCGGAATGTACTCCCACAACATGATATTTCATCAGAAACAGTAGAGATGTTCACGAGTCACATGTCAAACTTCAACTTTACTCGACAAAAATAAACTCGTTTTTATCCTGGCGTTAACCTGCGCTTTGTTTTTTTCACAATTATGAACAGTCCAAAATTTATCAGTAATATGTGGCAACATATAAGAATCGGTACTTCGATCGCTTGTTGTACCTGGCAGAAGATGATGATGATGAACTGGTAACTATTAGGGGGATGCATGTGCGCACGGCGCTGTTGGTGTTTTTCAAACGCACTGTGGCAGGGTTGTCGATTCGTAAGCATCCAGTGACATCAAACACAAAAGATTAATGAACTTGCAAGTGTTGCATTGTCTGGGCAAGACCTTATTAAGTATTCAATTTAAGGCCTTTTTTCGAAACTCATTTATTTGAGAAAAGCTCATTTCAAATGAAAAGATGTTTAGACGATTTTGATACTTCGAATGAGTTAAGTCCATTATTGCTTAAAATCAAGCTCTTTAACGTGGCTTGTCACGGGGTGTCGTTTCATGTGCTGGTCGAAGACTCAACAAATAAATAACTAACAGTTCTACGGAAACCCAGATCTCCTCAGAGTAAGTAGCACGGTGAGACCAATTATATAGCGGCAGATGGTCTTGGGAAGTCAAGAGTTCTCTTTTTGGACATTCGAGCTCAAATCGTCAATAAGAAATACAGTGATGTCAGGGTCCTTTTGCATAAAAGTTTTCCGTCCTATAGCAACAATAACGTCGCATTATCACGAGCCACATTTTTATTGTTGAACAATGCACCTGACGTAGTGCAACAATCAAACCTATCCAGCGGATAACTTTTGAAACTTTATGCAACTCAGCCAAGGTGCTCCAAACGATACACCAAGAACAACAGAACTAAAGAAAATAATACTTGACAAGACGAATGGCTAAAGTTGGTAGTTGGAAAGTGATATCAACGCGTTGGTAACGATAATTGCTCTGCGCCCAGTTCTTTGATTCCACTTAGGTGATTCGTTGCACTTCTACGATTTCTTATGTTCGTCGATGACATAACTTGCCAATAAAGGAACAGTGATTACTAGAACACGAAACAGGTTGACGCGGCACTATTAAACGTGACTTCAATGTCATGTACATGTATGCAACGGCAATTCCCCGATTATGTTCTTCGAGCAAACTTGAATAGGAATGTTTCGACAACGGCTAGGCACAATACTCGTCCATAACGTATTGCCGCCCTCACGGGCCTATATCCGAAATAATGCCTTTATTCGAGGCTTTTTTACCCAATTTTGTAGTTTACATATTGGCGCTTGCAAGTAATGTCCCCTTCATAGGACCATGCATTAGGTCACTTGTAAGCGCTCCTGTTTTGACTACCGCTGTGCTGCCTCTCTATCTTTGAAATTTTTGGCAAATTTTCAAAAAACGGTAAAAAGTTTTGTATTACAGTATTGCCGGGCTTTTAGGCCCATGTGCCTGTATCCGAATAATGCCTTTTTAAGGCCTTTTTACCCAAGTGGTTCGCATATTGTCGCATGAGCCTAAGTTTCGCATATGAGCGCAATTCTGAGAAGATGCCCATGGGCCCAATGGCCCGGCAGTGCGGTAGTAGCAAGCAAACCTTCGTTTGTGAGAAACTTTGACTGCGATCAACTCCAGTAGTGAGATTTTTCGAACGTGGGCTTTTCTTGCGTTGCTCAATTAATCTGTCCGCAACACAACGCTTTTCAACACTTCATAAATTGCCATGTTTATATTTCCAAGCGCTTGTTTACGCTTTACCCGTGCATATTTATAGCCATTTTGCAACAACGCGAACTACATGTAACTCGTATGGATCTGCACCCAAGAAACCCATAATACCCGATAATGCAATCCCCATACGTTTGAGCACTGAATGTAACCAGTTTCATTTGCCATCAATTGCATCCTGTTGAGACTAACAGCAATCTATGACGCAAAAATGCCATTTACCAAGCACATGCGACAACCAACTAAAAATTAAAATCTCGCTAGTAATGGAAGCATTAGTGGAATCTAGTGTAATCAAGCCTTTTTACTTCTCGCCCAGCTCGTGTCGAAATCTTCTACAGACAAGCCCGTGCCGTCCAATCTGAAACTGTCAGTTTCGGGACTAAAAATGAAACCAGAGTATATGCGCGGCAGTGACGTTCAATCAAAATGGAACTGTCTGTATAGATTATTTACGTGTCAGCGAATAATGATAAGCACGGATGTACAGTGTATGCAGACATAACTTCAAAAGCCCATCTTGAGCTGAAGTGCCCCTACAAACGTCATTTCACGTGTAAACCCACTTTTTCTAGTCAAGTGCCTAATACATCTTTAGAATTTATTTGTAAAGTTGAGTTTGATTGTGTTTGAAGTATCTTGTAATCTATTTACACAAACTTACCCTGTACATGTGGTTGTATTGATTTCGACCCACAGTTAATCGTGATCTGCTGAGTTTCCAATCGGTTGACGATGACTGCCGAGGCAAATGCAGTAGCAACCACAATCGTAATGATAATAGATGAACAAAAGCAATAAAAATGTTAATGATAATCATAATAACAATGATAATAATAATAATAATAATAATAATAACAACAATAACAATGACAGTAACAATAACAATAACAATAATAACAACAACAATAATAATAATAATAATAATAACAACAATAATACTATTACTACTACTACTAATAATAATAATAACAACAACAACAATAATAATAATAACCATAAAAATAACAATAACAACTATAATCATAATAGTAAAGATGAGTGTAATAGTGATAGTGTTACAATGCTATTCATTAAATTCAGTTTACACTCAGAGAGAACGAGATTGTGAAGTGCGGTAATACACGAAATTCTGTTACCGAAAAAAGTCTCACTCGGAGAATGTCACTCCTTATCACCAATTATTTTCTTCGAGTGACCAATTTTCGGTGAGAGACGGAATGACGCAAACATTTTCACGATTTTGCAAACGTTGCTTTACCGCCCACAGTCTGTCTCGTTACTATCGACTATTACATGTATGTAGGTCTACAGTAGTTCTCTAGAAACTGGAGTTTATTTTTTTGCCGTCGAAAATTGCCGAGATTTCGAAGCACACATTTCCTGTTAACTTTCAAATAATTATTCTCAATCTGAATTCCTCGTGGGTTTTTGCCAGAACTTTGGTGAAGCCAGACGAATGATGAGGAAGATCGTCTGCTTTTTTGAAAGCGACTGTATCAGTGAATGGTGACATGACACAGCTTGACGCTCTAATGCAAATGCAAATGCATAGTTTTTCAGTCTGTTGGATTTGAAATAGACTAGACATGTCACCTTTATGAAGTTATTGCAAAATCCCCCTCAGAGCCAATTATATTTACCGGACATAATTTCTACGTGGAATTACTTCGAAATAAATTAGCTGGAACTGTCGAATGTCCATTTTTCAGAATGTGAAAGTTGTTAATATTATGTGTTCACCGTTCACTCCGAGACTCCGAGTCTAATCAGTGTATTCAAGCTAAATGTCTATTACTCAATGCTCGCGTACACTTTTGTCCACGCGAATGAATGTTTAATCTGGGCATGACCTTGATGACTTCAGCATGAACGCCGTAAGTTCGAGTCGGTATTCTAAATTTCTAATTCTTACTCGAGTTTACTGCTCAAACTTAGGTGTAGTCACGTGCAAACACGGTCCACACACTCATTAACAAAAGTCATAACAAATTCAAGAATTGAAAAATAGACATTTATCATGACGAAGATGTAAAAAACATTTCAAGTTTCATTTCGAGTACAAAGATTTAACACTCGGTCCAGGTTTAACATCCAGTCGCGGCACTTTTGTAAAGTAGTGTCCGACTGTTCGGCGTGCCCTTGGTCGCCCTTGGCAGCCGCGACACTACGTAAAGTCGCCGATAGACTGTAAATTACAATATACTAATAATTGTTCGTAACGATGGGTTAAACACGATGAGATCGGCTTTCACGATGCCTCCTTGTGCACGACTCAACTATCCAGATCTCGCCGATATTCGATATGGGAATCTGAGCCGCCTAATGAATTATCAGTGAAGTGCTTAGGTTATGTTAAGACTGAGGAGAAAATTAAAATATCGATTGTTCTGTACGCTCATTATTTGCATATACCCTACCACTAGGTGGGGCTCCGTTTGACGCCACACGTCACTGTGAAGAGAAGCCAAACGACATGTCATCAATTCTGCGACATTTCGATAGTCTGCAAACACTGGGGTAGCATTTGGTGTGAATGTTCAAATTTTAAATTTAAATCCATAAAATTATAAAATATGTTATGCGTTAGAAAGAGCAGCGTCAAATCAATATTCAAGTTCATGTTATGTGTCCGTAAGCGGGCAATTTCTGAACCTGTGATAACCGGTTTGATGTGGCACGAAATTTAATTCTAAAGACATTTAAAAGTCAATAAATGAACTCGTTGATAAAATATGAAAGCATGCCAAAGTTGTAGCAAGAAACAACTAATACAACTCGATACGACAGAAGGGGTAAATATGACAGGGGAGATAACAAAACCATTGCGTACTACAGACGATTACGTTGATGTCGCGGTCGGGCTCACTGGATTATACCCTTAATTCAACTCGTCAGCTTTGTACAGTGCAATGCGATGCTTTAAATGGGAGCTATTGCTAATAACAGTAGCCAAAACAATATAGAAGAGTGTGGTTACGACATTTCTACGCGTGTGTTTCAATATGTTGCGACGGAAGGCAGCAGTCGTCTAAACACAATTAAAAATGATATTTGTTCTAAAAAAACACGCTACCACGCACAGTTTTCACAGATTTACGCTAGTAGACTGTTTGAAAGAATTAAATCGACTTCGAACATGTTGACAGTGTTCAAAGGCGATTGGACAGTTTTTCTTTCGTTTTATAATATCATGTGCTACGGCCTGATCGTAATAGAAATAAATACATGTATGCTTGCTCTTATTCAAGCACTGTTTAAAGTGATACCTTTAGAATCAATGCAGTGAGCTCCTTTTTCTGCTGCAGAACATTGTTTTATAATTTCTCCGGCAGCACGACCGCAACAAATGTATCCTCGATTTATCACAATTCTTATTCAGGCAGAAGTCTGCTTCATGAAAAGTTAATTAAGACTTAAGGCTGAAATTTGGTCTTAACTAATTCTAAAAACGATTAAATGTCAACTGAGAAAATGGGCAGTTTCTGAACAGATACGCACGATTACTAAATACTGAAAAAAGTCTGTACATTTTTCTAGACTGTAGTGAGCCCATAACTAATTGGCTAAACCTTTGTCGAGGAATTGTGAAGTGAGAATGTAAGACCAGCCTCCCGTTCAGTAGCGCTAGGACCTCGCTAAAAAGCAATACTTCGCGAGATTACGTGAGATATTGCTGTGTATTTCAAATGAGATCACGTTACTTTGGCTAGATATTTACTAGGTCCTAGCGTAGTTCCTAGCGTTACTGAACGCACGCCAGATTTCTGCCACTTTCATGAAACAGGCCTCTGATTTGTAGCTGCTTTTGAAGGGACACCTGCTGGAGTCAGAACCCACAGGTTTTATTCTTCATGCGTATACTTAAAATGTCGAAATATAAAAAATCCTTCGTTTGGTTTCGAGATTACTCTAGAAAGGTGATTTGGCTTTTGCAGTCTGATGGTTAACAGCGACACCGTCATGGGGTGATAAATTGGCGTAATGTCTAGACATCTCCCGCTGTGTGGGTGATGTGAAATCTGTCAGTCACATACGTGAAACGATACGCAAACTGAAAAAATAACCACACTATTGAAAATGAAAACTCACTTACCTTTTTCAATTAGGTTATCCATTCAAACCTATCGTTTTCCTTTCGCTTTTCCGTGCTCACGAAAACGCTGACATTGTGCGACCAATACGCTGTTTCTTCAGCTTGTCGTCAGCGATTTCGACATATTTTGCTCTCTTCTGAGAACAATGAAAACAACGTTTTCGAAAAGTTGCGTTTTTTTCGTCTGCACCAGTAACCTACTTTGAAAACTAGGCGTCATGATGTAGAGTGATGGAGAGTGTTTTCAAAAAGTTTTGGTTGCCGTTGTCATTGGATACGTGCACGTGTGGACTGAAGGCTTTGCCGTAAAGTATGAGTTGATTCTTCGAATGAAAACGTCTTATTGTAGACGGGCTCATGACCAATGCAAATCAACCGAACCTACCTTTGAGGCATATCATACAAAACCAGTAGAGCAAAATACTTAGTGATTCTCTGCTACGAAAAAGCGGTCCCCTGTACATTTGCATACCATAAAGTATAACATAATCAGGCATTAAAAGATGTTTATTACTATTTCTACACTTGGAATTGTTCAACCACAGTAAATTTTGTATTTTTCCGTCATTTAGGTAAAGTTACAATGTGACGTGCTTTAAAACAATTTCTTCTACTTAAGATGTTTGATATTCACTCCGGAAGACGCTAATTTCAGTTAATTTCTTCGAAGTACTTTCTGTCCACTTTTACTTTAATACATGCATCTATTCACTCTACTTCACCAAATGTAATAAGTGCTTCGCTTGCCACATACCTAGTGATCGTATATTATCTGTCCACGAGTGAGTGTGGTGCCATGGTAACCAAAATGCATATTTCGCTTCCTTGTGGAGTCGATGATTAAACATAATTGCCTCTTCAGGATAACAGGTAAATGATGAACACGGATTCTGTGTCTGAAGCAGCGTCACAAAAGGTGCGACGATGGATCATTTTGTTATAGTATCGTGATGCCGCAGCGACCGATTTCGGTATCGATACGTCAAGGTCCATTTTGAATCGATTCTTAGTTACAAAGTTTTGCCGTTAGATACCTTACTAAGTTACGACTTACTTGTATTATTGAAATATTGAAGAAATAAACGGCTCACGATTGTTCATTGTGCAATTTCTATCTCAACCTTTAAAAAATACATTTTTGATACTACCGATATTGCGTAAGCACATGCTTCCAAAACAAAAATGCCTTCGTCCATCACTCTTCCGGAGTCTTCGTCTTCGCCGAGGCTAGGATTATTTGAAAACAAACAAGAATAGAATCGAAAATGATCGAATTTCTGCTAAAACGAATCGAATTGTATCAAATTCCTAAAATTGTGTAACAGCATTGCTCTCAATAATACCTAAATGAAGATACATGCTGCGTTTAACCTTTTCCACTTTGCTACAGATTAGATAAATTAAACTGTTCGGATTTCTGTTGTAATTTTTAGCATTTTCTAAGTCTAACACACTTAGTTGTAGAAACGCCGATATTTCGCCGTCTGTTTTACATTTCTCTGAACACCCAGATAAAATGTCGTGACTTGTAGATGCATGACATCATTCCATCACACAAGAAAGCTTGCACAATCACTTATCTTCATGCCGGATATTTTCTTACCTGGATTGTCATCAGAATAAGAGAATGAGTACTCCATTTTGACGCAATATCACAACTATACTTCATTTTGCCTACACTACCAACCTGCACTGCTACAAAATACACGCCATACTGGTTATTTCGGTGTGTTGCCTTAGTTAAATTAACATTTATTTTGTTCTATCTTGCATTTTCAGTATCAGCAGCGGCAGTTTCAGGAATTTGTATCGGGGGATTTGNCGTCATTCCATCACATAAGAAAGCTTGCACAATCACTTATCTTCATGCCGGATATTTTCTTACCTGGATTGTCATCAGAATAAGAGAATGAGCACTCCATTTTGACGCAATATCACAACTATACTTCATTTTGCCTACACTACCAACCTGCACTGCTACAAAATACACGCCATACTGGTTGTTCCGGTGTGATGCCTTGGTTAAATTTAACATTTATTTTGTTCTATCTTACATTTTCAGTATCTGCATAGCTTAAGTTAACGCATAATCTATCTTGCATTTTCAGTATCGGCAGCGGCAGTTTCAGGAATTTGTATCGGGGGATTTGTAGCACTAGCAACAGTAGCTGTGTGTATGTTCAAGTGCTATCGTTGGAAGTACCCCACGAGTCGATCACCGTCTTTTATTTCAAAGTCGACAGAAACTGGGAGTATACTCACAGGAACCATGTCAAAAAGCTCGAGCATGCGCAGTGGTCGCCACCTTCAAAGCCCCCTATCAGAACATAGCGCGCACGACATGTCCGCCTCTATGAGCAGTTCGAAGAGCTCGGACCTAGATACCAGTGCGTTCCGCTCTGAAATACTTTCCGAAACTGAAAAGGATAAAATGAAGTCCCCTTTGGAAGAAACAAAAGATGTAAGCGAGGAAGTGATGTCAAAAGAAGTGAAGTTTGGAAAGTTGTATTTCATTGTTAAGTACAACTCCATCAAATCAGCACTGGTGGTCACCATAGATAGAGCGGTCGACCTTCCGGTTAAGAATCCCGTGACAAGCACGTCAGACCCGTATGTGAAACTACAGCTACTCCCTGAGAAGAAACACACGGTGAAAACGCGAGTTGTGAGGAAGTCACTCTGTCCCGTGTTTGAGGAAACGTTTACCTTTTACGGTATTGACTTCAATCAGCTGCATGGCGTCACGCTGCACTTTGCTGTGTTGAGCTTTGACAGATATTCCCGCGATGACGTCATTGGCGAAATAGTGTTCCCATTAGCTGGTCACATGGAGCTTGGCAGGAAAGAAATAAGTCTTTGGAAAGAAATTTCGTCGCGCCATCTGAAGGTGAGTTTCGAAAACGAATATTTACTTTAATAGACCTTTTAACCATATGGTCTTTAACACTTCACTGTCTTCCGAGGATAAAAGCTTTGCCAAAATCCTCTCTCACTTAATAAAAAATCTGGTGCCAACATACACAAATATTTGATAAATTTGCAAAAGCTTATTAGACAAAGGGATTATTATAAATTTTGTGATATCGATCTGTTCGGGGGACGTTTTAAACCAACCAAGAAATGTGGCAAAACACATTTAGCAGACTCTGCAAACTAAGGACTAAGACGATTCAGGTCGATGTTTATTGTTTTGTCTCCGTGGGTGTGTAAGCGATAGCGAGACAGAAAACAGTAACCATATGGGCAAATTTAACAGACAAAATTGGGAATGATAATTTTTTAGGAAAAACTTGAAAACATCTTCAATCACATCACTAAACAGCAAACTCGTATTTTACATGTATTGTGGTGGGGATCAAACGCACACAGAAGGAAATTTTTGATCAAACTTCCAATGTTTAAGAACTGAGATATGTTCTTAGAGGGTTACAGTCTCTGACTACTTTGAAATTGAATAAAAAATCAAACGTCATTCGACGAGCTTCAGCTAAGCAACATTTGGAATGTTAATTGGAATAAGCTAGTCGTCTATCTACACCGACTCGTAAGTGACCAGTGTCAGTTTGTAAATACTAAGCTAAACGCCATGTTTGATTTCATTCACCCTGATAAGTAAATCATTGTTGGCAGGTTAAAGCTACCGGACTAAAATCAATCGAAAAGAGACAACGAGACTAGAAGCTCGATATTTTATTTCGCATAGAAAAAAGATATACATCCATAAGTCATACTGACATCTCGCTAGTCACAATTAATGCATAGCCCGTGGTCTATTGGGTGTCCTCCGACAAGGGCCACTAGACCATCAGATGCGTTCATAGGCGAGATTCATTTCGAAGAAGATCGATACGTTGTCATAACTCCAAGAAATAAAAGTTAATTGACTATCGAAGAACTCTATACAGCTGGATTTTCGAGCTTGTGCAGTCAGCAAAACACTGAAAACATTTTCTGCTGATTGTCCACACTCAAATAAATGATTGCACCATGCAGTTTGATACAGCAAAAGCATCGCTGTGCAATGATCTACGCCACTGCAATACAGTTCTCTTTATAACATATAGCACGTGTACACGAATACGCAAATCTTGGACCGGCGTAGAAATTTAGGTCGCAAACATTTTAAGTCTGATCTGCACGCCATCTGTTGGCCACATCACGTGCAGACACGGTTATCAGAAGGTCCAGGTCTGAGTCCCGGTCTGTACAGAAATCTTTTCAGACATAGTTCAACAGGTCACGTGATGTGGCCAACATGTGGCGTGAAGACCAGACTTAAAAATGTTTGCGATATATGCATGTACGCTTAGGATAAAGTTCCCTACAACTCAGTACAGTACATCCCAACATAGCACAGCGGAGTGCACTACGATACACTACATTACATTACAGTGCAACACAGTACCGCACTGTAGAGTACAGTACAGTTCCAGGTACATGTTGTACAAAATTATTTACAGCAAAGCAGGCAGCAAAAGTTCCATAAACCAATAAAGCATCAATTGTGCCGAGGGTTGTCATTTTTGTGGACCTCTCCAGTGGCAATCGGTTTTAATCAGCAAAGTGCTTGTGAAATAAAACAGTGAGACGGTACCATATGCAGGAATGGCAAGCGCAGGAAAATGGCACGGGGGTTAGTTTTATGGGTCCTCAGACCTCAGGGAAATGAGTAGTAAATTCCATATCACGGTTTTGACCGTATTTGTGGGTTTGGTAACTAATAATGCATTTGACTCCCACTTCCAACGAGAATGTATCTCGGGTAGATAGATCACCCACCAATATCAGTGTAAGGAAATCGTCCAGCGAATGCCAACGTGTCGCCCCATAGTCCCTCATTCCCCCAAATCAAGTCACTCTGCTCCTTTTTTCCTGTTCATGGTGTCGTATTTTATCAATTTTATTTTGTTCAACTCTGTTGCTTACAATAATTTGACGCTGACGAAGTCTGCAAGGGCGACGCGTCTGGCCGCATTTAATGCACGTTTCATCGATTTGTTACTGCTGTTCGTAGTTGATTGCCGGAGACGTCCTTTTAGAAGTTTACGTACATGTGGTCGAAATGTGTACATGTAGCCTACATGGACGCATGCCAAAACAATTTCAAAAAAATTCCAATCTATTATACATAGCAATTAAAATAGACTGTGGTGTCATCATTTGTAAAACCTAACGTAAGTATTTAGGTCTTACCTTAAATAAATTTCTCCAATTGCAAACAATAATTCATTACTCGGCGTTGCATCAGGCAAACCTACGATGCAGAACTCGTTTGTTAGCATACACGACACACATCATTTTAGATGATTCTGTGGGTATATAAACACTTTCATTGTTCTGAAACGCAATAAAATAGAGTTTTTGCGTTTCAACATGAGGTCGAGTTATTCTTCTCGCACACGATCTATCCGCAACTAGGAAGGCAACCAGGAAGCTTATTCTATTAGAATTAAATAGATGTGTTGCAGGTACGCCTACGATACACATAACTGGAAAAGATAAAAATACAAGGAGTTGTTTTTCGCTATCAGATGGTCAATAATAGGTATTGAATGAGAAAACATTCGCCAATGTTTTGATAAGCGCCCTGTGGTAAATGCATATATGTTGTTATTACCTGACCGATGAAGACGCATTAGATTTGAAACAACCATTGCCCCGAAGCTCAAGCAGCGTACATACATGCAAATCTGTGTTCATGTATTATTTGAGAGAGGATTCTGTACAAGAAAGTAAATACCAATCATTATAAGAGACTAAGAGCAAACGTTAATTGAATCAAATATGTCTCCCCGACTTGTATTCGATAACGAGGTCTTGAAGTCGCGTATTAAAATGCGAAAATTGTCTAGACAAATATAAACTTGACATACTTTTATCCACACTCTGAGCTGTCTACGCGGGCAGATATTCGGAAAACGACCGTTCAAAACGTCAAATAAAACTGAATGCATGCGCGGCCGTATTTTCGGAAGGGGACACATTTTTTTCTTTTTATGAAGAAGGTTTTTGTTAAAAGACATTAGATGTGAAGGTTTCTGACACACACACACACACACACACACACACACACACACACA
>NMRA01000363.1:0-26044 GCA_002633005.1 Phoronis australis | reverse complement strand
CACACACACACACACACACACACAAACACACACACACACATACGCACGCACACATACACACGCACACGTCTTTTTTATTCTTCAATGTTTATCTCGCATTAAGTAAACACACTGCTAACAGAACAATCCACCAGGTTTTAAAAACATGCAAACGCTTACCGAAAATATCCCTATGGGGGTACTTGGAAAATGTAAATACGCCCATGAACGTATTTTGGGTGGGCCTATAGTCGGAAATTTTTGTTGCTATTTTGCGTTTTGGACACAATATATCAGAGATGGGTAGAAAACAACTTGCATAGTAAAGCTAATAAGACACCTGTTTTCTACTTATTCCACAGACAACGCATTGGTGAACCCATATTTTTTCAAATTTGCATTTGGCAAAGTTCAAAATACAAAGTATAAAATTAAAAAAGTCATGTATAAGTTGAAACTATGTCGAACTCCCTTAAAAGTACGAAGCCGTTTTAAGTATATTTTACATCATTTTTGGGCATATGTGTTACGTATATAAAGCGCCAACCGTTTTACCATAAATTGCGACATTGATTTTGAGGAAATCCACTTTGGTTAAACGGTTAATGTAAATTTAATATCCTGAGTGCTTAGGGTGGTTTAGCACGTCATCAGATTTTTGTACAAATAGTGACTTGCTTTAAACGCGTAATAGGTATATTAATTGACTAAGAGCAGTGAAGATCTTGTTAAATAAACCAGCAATGCTCTTAGGCTGTAACATTGTACGCACACCAGAGGCCTGGTTCGTAAAAAGCGACTTTAAAGTCATAAAAGATTTGAGTCTAAGATTTGATCTTGACACTTCACACAACTATTTCTGGAAAAAATAAAATCTCACTTGAGCAAATGTAAACACACGTGTTACTGAGATATTTTATATACAACTTTTCAAGACAGTGGCGTACTCACAATTAGTTGGATTGGCTAAATCGTTTTCATCAATTGTGAATTGGCAGCATAAGGCCAAATCTCTGGAACAGACTGAATTACATTATTGAAAGTGGTTCTCTGTCACTGAAACATAATTAATGGTGTTCACCAGATAGTTTTACAGTTTGTTCATAAAGACTTTCTGTTGATGTCAAAACTTTTATTAGTTTCAAATTTCCAAAAACGCCTTGCCAGCTGCTCGTAACTTCGTTGACTTTTCCCACAACGCAAAGCACGTCTCCTTATTTGGTATGGCAAATCATAGAAGTAGCACACTTCCCTCTTTTGGCCTTTTACATTTGATGTAAACAAAACAACGGCGATTTCAAGCAGCTCCTGAATTAAGAGACAAATTGAAATTTAACATAGGTTACAACGCTATTATAGCATTCAGATATATTCTAAAATGCACTTGGGGAAATCTCTTGCTTCATTGACTTGCGTCACACAGCATGTCGACCTCGGATTCGGTGTGTGATCACACATGATAATCTGCCGTTAACATCATTCTTATCAGTCAGCTGTTTGTCGAATGACAATGCGAGCGCACGCGCGCATTTATCATAAGCGGGTGGAAGATTAAATACCTTGTGTTGACCACAGAGTTTTTCCGTCGTGCGTATTTCAAAAATCGTGAGTTTTTTGGAAATTCCCTCATCGGGGAAAGTAAATAACTCTGTAATAAACGTTTCGTGTTCCATGACTCTTTAGTTACTTTTGTGAAACAGAACGCAAGACGTCCCTGTACTGTTTTGCAAAAGCGATGCAAATGCGAAATTTTGTTCACTTCTACTTGACCATGTTGTTATTGGGTTAAGAACGATAGATCCGAGAATAAAAATGAACTTGATCCTTGATTTACCTAATTATTTTTCTTTGGCAAATTTTCTGTCTCGCCGGACGGTTACTTTAATTAGATGCGCAAAATACAATTAATAAGCTTGCAAGTCAAACATAAATCCCGATTTCCACTTTGACTTGCAAGTGCATTGTGTTCGTTTTTTTGAACGACATCTTTTGCTTTTTGTAAAAAAGATGTCAGATTGGCAATTAGACGATTCAATATGCGTTAACTAATTTAATTCGGGCTTCAGGAGGCGCTTGAATAGGCAGCGTGACAACATTTCGCCTTGGATGTTCAGTGCAGCTGGCTGAGCCTGCTTAGAAACAACTACAGTGGACGCGGCATTTCTAATTGTAAATTGCAGGAAATGTCGCCATTTTAATCCAGTATAATTATTGATTTTGAACTTAATTAGATAAACAGTGACCACGGTTCGTGTGTTTTCATGAGGAACTAAAAACGATAGATGGTTTATTGAACGGCATAGCTTACCCAATCGTGTATCATTGATATGAGCGCTGAGTCTTATTGCTAATAATGCATGCGAGCAACTGGCTTTCCTGGAGCTCGTTTCAGTAAATTTTCAACGATGAATATTTGCTTCCTCAGTTTAAAAGGCGACTATTCAAACAATATTTCATTTCCAACTACAAACCGGAGACAAATTGGGTTGCGGAAAAGTAATATCCATTGATCCAAGTTAAATTGTACTACGGTCTGTACAGTGGTAAACATGTGTTAAAACACAATATTAACTGGGTTTAGGGCCAGCATTCCGAGCTGATTATGAACTTGAACTGCATATCTTTTAAGGAAGATGAAATCTGAGTTGGAACCAAAGAAATTAAGTAACTTTTGAGGGAGGCATGGACCCTGGGATGTTTTTGATGCATTATTCTGAAATGGTGTTCGCAAGAGTAAGAATGTGCGATGCATGCGAAATCCAAGCAGCAAAACTTAAATGGTTGCAAAATCATGCTTTAGTCTATAAACATGCTTTAAATTACATTTAAAGCAAAAACATTAGTGAAACTCGTGTTCAGTAAAAATGCAATTATTGAATTTTTGAAAACTTTTGAGTGAGTCTGCCGTAACAGTTATACCTCTGCCACACTATGCCTCGATTAAGCCTGGGTTCCGTAGTTTCAGGAAACTCGCGAAATCAAAAGATCACGCAATAATTCGCGAGATTTCGCCATGCATTGCAAGCTAAACAGGTGTTCACGCCAACGAACACAGGTTTGCACTCCAATTGGAATAATCAAAAGTAAAAAACTGGTATCTCCATGAAGCGACTTCAAACGTACCGTTGGCCTCCTCTAGAGCCCGAGAAGGTCGCCATGACCTAACAAGGTTGTAAGAGCGCTGCATATGTACATGTATACATGTATGAGCGCAGTTGCGACCGCTACACACTCTGGGCATAGTTGTCTACGACAAAGCATGACAGCCCGGCAAGAGCTCTGCGACCGACTTGAGAGTAATACCATACCGGTGAGCTTTCCGTTGACACAACAAGCCTCGTGCTTGCAACTGCGGCCTCAATTCTACTTGCCCGTGCCTCTCACACTACATTTAAACGGTATAAGACCAGCACATTCAGGGTCGATTCCCCTCCCAACGCTTTATCGCACAATACATGTATGCCTGAGCTGGAAAAAAGAGAGGGAGGGTCCTTTCGTAATACCAGTGCAGCGAAGAAGCAATTGGAGAGAATATCTAAAACTTTACCGAAATGAAATTTCCCCGGCTCGCTTTGTGCTGCTGGCAGGAGGTGGAAAAATAAGTCATTTATTTTTTCAAAAATTACAAGTGGGCGCGAAAAAGTTAAAGATGCAGAGCGTAAGACCAAATTTCTAGCTTAAGCCTTAAGCAAGTTTTCATAGAGTAGACGACCCCTGCAGCCGATTTCATAAAGGGGGTTTAAAGTTAAACCAGGTTTAAACTGGACTTAGACCAGATTTAATGATAATCTGCATTTCATAAAGGTGGTTTAACTTTTAGACCAGTGGTCTTGTAAAACCTGGTTTAACTCCAGTTTAGACCTGGTCTAAGTCAGTTTTCATTTCACCAACGAGGTCTATATCCTTTAGACCTGTATTAAGATCTAAAACTATGTTTAACTTTAGACTTGGTCAGACCCAGGTTTAACTGTTAAATATGTCAGACTTGCATGGTATAGGTACAACTGAACGATGCCGCGGTGTGCAATTGCGACGCAGTTTTAGAACGAAAATGGACTATTTCCAATATTCAGGTTTACTACGACACGAGATCAAACGTAGCAGGGGCGGATCTAGGATTTTTTAAAGGGGAGGGGACGGTCACCGATTTTTTGAAAGGGGGACCAAGTCAACAATTTGAAAATTATAGATTTGATACCATTAAAATCAAGGGAAAAAGGGGGCTCCGGACCCCTTGACCCCCCTGGATCCGCCTATGCGTAGACCAGTACGTGCTGGAGTGTGTCCTGCGGATTCATCAGAATACGACTGGTCGAGCAGGTCTCATCGTCGCAAGCCCTACGGATTTTGTTTAAGACAGCATCCTCTGATTCTTCTGACTGAGTTCCACCTCCACTGTTCTCCGATTCAATGTTGCCGGGAAGGGGTCTTGCCCCCCCCTTTGGCCGCGAAAAATAAACACTAAAATGACACGGAAATAAATTTGGGCATTTATCATTTTACATCTAATCATCAGCATGTTCTTTAATGTGTGTGTGTTGGGCACACAAATAACATTTTTCCTCATGAAAAAAGCTTTTAGACCTTTGTCGTTCATGTCTGCACTGATTCTACTGGTGTATGCCATTCTATACCCACGTGATCAAGGTTTCATTGAAGCACTTCAATAGTTTCTTTGTTGGGTTTACCCAGCTTGACACAGTTGGGTGCCTTTGATACTTTAAACCTGGTTCTACTGAACCAGCTCCCTGGTCTAGCAAAACCAGGCTTCCAGACTCTTAAACCATGTTGGTGAAATGCAAGTTAGGTCTAAAATTAGACCAAGTTTAGGAACACCAGGTTTTAAGTCTTAAACCTGGTTTTGTTAAACCACCTTTATGAAATCGGCTGCAGGAGTCTGACGCAAAGTGACTTAAGACTTTCGTCACAAGATTGGTGTTACGCTCCCATTTTACAATCACTGCATACAAATTTAGTCATGTAATTCTATCTCATAACAGTAATTAGAAATTATTAGGTATATTCTCAGAGACTTTGTCCTTTCGCTAAAGTGAGATTTAATTACAACGTACATGTAACTAAAGACCTATCGTGGGTAACGCGCAATCTCAAAGAACGCTTCACAAATCCGTTTAAAATTCCTGGATGCGTTGTTAAATCGTAACGGTTGCAATGAGAATGTACGCACGCCACAAAAACAAAAAACATTGCGAGTGCGCGTGAGCGTAAATATTGTCAGATTTGCACCAGGAGAACATGACGGTCGTTCAAGAGCCTGGTACTCAGTACACCTGTTGTGCTGCCGGGTGTATTTTTTCACTTTTGTTCCGATTCACAGTGTGTTTGTTAGTCGCGACCACAGGGCAAGCTCGTCAGGGTGGCGGGGGATTTGGTGTAATACTGGAATACGCACTATAGGTCAGTTTTTTCGAGAAAAGCAAGATCATGCACGTCGTCTCAATTTATCGTCATGCATTACATTTGAAACATGTGATCACATTGGCTTTACCAGGAAGTGTCTCGAACCTGCCTAACGCAGACTTGCATGGGTCCCGGGTGTAATCTCTGTTCTCGAAAATTGAGCAATACTATGGAACGCTTCGAATAAATTTACACATATATACTCAAACTATGCGACGTGATTCGTGTCTGAGTTCGGAGATACATTCCCGGGTCATGGTCTCAAATTGTTCCCTACTCAGATTACAGGATTTACAATGTATGAAGGTCTACACACCGAATCATTATGTGCGCCGAAAAAACATGGTTTGCCTAATGTAGCAGGCTAGATCCGAATGCTACAAGCGCTATTAGTTTCTATGCACACATATACAGGGGCGGATCCAGGATTGTGAGTTAGGGGGGGGGGGTAGGGCACGGGAATAACTAGAATTTCGACAGATGCGCGCGCCCAGCCTAAAATGTGGGGACGCAGAGGCCCCGAATGTTTGGGGTTGCGGACCTGTTGACTAAAAAAAACGGTAAACGGGGTTTGTTCAGTTTGTTCAGGGCCTATGCTTGTTTATTCACAACCGACGAGTCCCTGCTTGCGCGCACTCGAACTCCCAAATTGTATCTGGTAGAATTTTAGGGGGGCCATGGCCCCCTTGCCCCCCTAAATCCGCCACTGATATGCACTGGCTATAATGACAGAGTTATACAAAATTATGGGTTAAGGCAAGTCATGTTGAACCTGGCCTCAAACAACAACTAAATCAGGTAAACTGGCACGGGATTAGTAATGTTTGAAACGAAACAATCATAGGCGGCACTGCTGTGCGTGAACTTGAAATCCTGCTTAATCTCAAGATCGCGTGTGCGTGAATTTGGAATTAAATATTCATTTGGGCAATCAGATGGAATTTTTTTACTTCAGTGTAAAGAATTTCTGTAATTATTAGCCTCATGACCACCCATTTCCCTCTATAACGTAACTTGTATCAAAGAATCGGAGGAATATGTGAATGGTTAAGTTAATTATTGTTTGTTGAATAAGATCGACAATAGTTGAATTTTGGTTAAAAACTGTGTCATTTTATTAAAATGTAGTTCGATTTAGTGCAGTGCAAATTTTTAGCAACGTGAACCTGATTGTTTGAGGGAATTTGCCAAGTTTCCTCGTGTATACCAAGTTCACGCGGACACGATCTTGAGATTAAGCAAGATTTCAACTTCACTCACAGCAGCACTACTTCAGCAATACCCTTTCTTTACGAAGTCTTCTAGGCAAGCGATTTAAGCGAGAAAGTCGACGGTTGCAACGAGGAAAATCCCCCCACACTGAACCACAGAATTCACTTAAATTGCGAAAGCTATGAGGTGTTTTAGCTTAATGTTTTATCTCCCCAGGGAGGCGCTGAATGTGTAATAGCATGTGGCGGGGTATTACATGTAGGGATTGATGTCCACTTCTAGTGACCATGAATTAAACTGAAAATATGCTTTCATTGGCATCCTCATCTTAGAACCATTTCTTGTGACTACAACAATCTTTCAGCATCATTACGTCTAAAGGTTACGTCATTTCAGATCCGCAGCCAGGGACATGGGGAACTGTTGGTGTCGCTTTGTTATCAGCCTGCCGCAAACCGACTCACTGTCGTAATACTTAAGGCGAGAAACTTACCCAAAATGGACATAACGGGGTTGTCAGGTAAGACTCATTAGCGAGACACAACTGAGACAACTGTTAAAGTTAGTGCAGGTCGTATGTGGTCTTGCGATTTTCCCTTTGGAAGACAAAGGAGAAAGGCTCTGCTCAAAGCGCCGTAGGCTGCACGTGCACACATTTCCCGAGCTGGAGGCAATTTTCCAATTCTGAGAATTAACAACATAGTTGGGGTTAGCATTCTAATCCTTCTTTAGTGATCTTGATAGCTGTCCAGGCCTCCGAAGTCACAGCCGTCTTTTGCAAATCCCTGTAAAGGTTCGTTTCAAGAAACTTTATTAAATTAGACCGAAATCGGGCTAATTTCAGAACAAAATGTCTTAACCCCGTTTCATGAAAATTTTAAGACGCCGACTTAAGACCGAAATCTGTTTTAAGCTACATCTAAGTCCGAAAGATGATGCTACGGAGTAGGATTGAAATTGGACTTTTGGCCTAAGTAACCAATAATGTCCCTAAACAATGTCAAATTCAAGATCGTCTGCTTTCAATTTGAGAACCGACAATTTTCAGTGCAATTCATCGGCGCATGTGAAATGATAATTTTCTAGCCATACAAGGGTCTTCTCAAGCACACTATATCCCAATTGTATCCAAAATGTAAATAAATCCCCATTTAGAGCTTCAAGAACAGATTCAATATTGAAACCCTATTTTACACACCGCCATGCTAGTTTTGTGAAGTCACAGCACGCAGCGAAAGCGCAGATTTGGTGATCACCTACGTCAAAAACCGACTTAATGTCTGTATAAGTTAAAACCGAAGATCAAAATTCAGATTTAGGTTCACGAAATTTCGTTTTCGGTCTTAACTGAGACGGAATTTCGGTCTTCATTTAGACAAATTTTTGGTCTTAAGTCTCAAGTCAGATTTCATGAAACTGGACACTTGGGTTTTGTATTTGCCTTGTACAGAGGCGGATTACATTTTTGAGTCATCAAGTTGAATCAGCAGTGGGATACCTCCGCTATAGGAAGAGCTAAGAACTCCTCCACGGTCGCCACACTCCCCTTCCAGTGGCCATCTCTTATTATTACAAACCCCGATACATTGATTAGTCTGGGGAGCAACTCCTGCACTAGAAAGTCGAAGCTTAAGGAGTGAGGCAATCATTTTAGTGTCACTTAGTATGAAATGCGATTTTTTGGTTATCCTAGATAATGTTTCGAGTTTAGTTAATTCCCCGTTCGATATCTATGCATCTAGATGTGTATGTCACAACGGAAATTACGGTCGCGGTCCGAATCATGAACGTTACCAGTTCTGTCTGTTTGGCAATTCGTTGTGGATAGTGTTTTCCAAAACAAAATGTCGTAAGAATTTGCCTTCGACGAGTTTTTTCGAGCCATCTTGAGGTTGGTCTAAAACACTGTTCAGTAAGCCACTGTTTGATAAGCAATGACAGGAAATGGCGTTGAAACACGGGTCACTTGTACATGTCGAAGTTGTGATAGCTGCTGGCCTTGAACGCTGCAGTGAGTGTTCACAAGATCGGGTGAGACCAATTTCGTGGCCTTGAGTCAATACAGTGACCGCAACTCGCAAGGTCTCGCGTTTCAGAAAAGTGTTTTAGCAGATCACGACGAAAGAATGAATGGAAATACTGACGCTTTGGCATCCTTTTACAAAACGCGTCGATGTTTAGCGGGTATTTTCATAATCTGTGCGTAAATGTCCCCTTCGTAATCCGACTGTAAGAAATGTTCACACTGCTTTAGCCGTGGCGTGAAACGTCATCTCTGCATTCATCACACGAACGAGACAATCCCGGCTTATGGAATTGGTAAAACGGAAATCCCGTATCCTTCTAGAGCTCATTATGCTTGCATCTCGGTACAGGCATACTGACTAAAGACTCAGGTGGAGAAAGGCAATTGACTGAAACAACCTGACGTGCACAACGAGGGATCCGTTGCCAAACAACGTCCGAAATACATGTAGGCCTACATTGTAAACAAAAATGGCGGAGAATAATTACAGCTGTGGACGTCCGAATTCTGATGTGATGTGTGCATAATTAATTAAAGCCTGAAAGAGTTAAATTAACTTTAAAATTGATAAACGATAATCAAAAATCGTAATTTAACCAAAAATGACTTACTTTCTTTTGTAAGTTTCGCTAGCTTTATGGTAGATCCACTACCACAGGTGTGGTAGCCTACACGTAAACCGTTTGTTGGTGGTGCTGTAAATGAAATTGATGCAGTGAACGTCAACAGTGTTACGGAGCAGAAGAGCTCGACAATATGGCTACGCCTGTTTCCACAGGCACCACTGATTAAAGCATATTTCATAAACTTTCAAATGAACTTTTTCAGATCCATACGTGAAGATATACTTGCTGTTTGATGGACAACGAATGATAAAAAAGAAGACCCACGTGAAAAAGCGCACATTAAATCCAGTTTTCAACGAATCGTTCATATTCGATTTACCAGGAGACGAGGGCTTAAATAACATAAGTTTAGAGTTTCATGTCTTGGACTGGGACCGCGTGACGAAAAACGAGATTATTGGACGGTTAGAGATGGGGGCGCGCTCTGTCGGCGAAGCACTGTATCACTGGAATGAAGTGGTGTCTTGTCCCAGAAAACAGATCGCCCAGTGGCATAAACTAAAGGATTAAATCCTCGAATAACGAATTTATGTTATTATGGAGTCCTGGGCTGCGTTCCGTAGACGCAAGAATCTCGCGAAAACGCAAGTCATCGCAAGATCTTTCGAAGCATTAAAATTGAAACACATGACCGAGAAAATCTGATTTTCTTGTGATTGTTTGCAACAAACTGCCTTTCCAGTTTGTCTAAATTTCAACAAGAAGGTGACGTAAGCCGCAGTACATTATTCACAGTGCCTTAATTCAGCGAGGGCGCTGTGAAGGAGCGCAAAACAGCCATTTAAGTACACCCAGCGCCAACACTGGACGATACCCACAAAGTAACGAGCGAGACGACACTGAACGTCCTGATGGCCCGGAGATTCGAACTCAGAACTCATTGCATGAACGAACCTCGGACACCTTTAAGAATTTACCACCGATTTGATTTATAACGTGGTAATGCATTCAGGTCGAGTGAACTGAGACTGTGTCTGCATGTGAAGCCCCTCTTGTTTGTTAGCGATAACTTAAGTGTAAGATTTTCATTTCATGAATGAATGCTGAATTGTTCCTAGCAGTAAACATTTTCAAAGTTTCGGTTTTCCACAAAACATTTTTGGAAACAACTAAAAATGATCAATGGACACATGCAAAAACCCCATGACATGCTGTAAAAGGGATAAACTGCCACTGTCTTCTACTATGATAGGATTTTAGAGGGCCTGGCACGCATGCGCATCTGTGTGGAAAACCTTTAAGGTAATTGGATAACTTTACTATCAAGAGTCACACGTCTATAAATATATTCTAAAATACAACTCATCAAGACATGAAACCATGCATTTTTCAAATTCTTGATGAACACGCAAACATACTTTGCGCATGAAAATAATGGCTTACTGTTTGTAGTCACGTGATATGCTCTTCTTAAACGTGATTTGCAAGTTCGGCACGGTAAGTCGCGGCTGTCACATCCCTGATAAATTTCCCACTAACCTGAATTTTCTATCTGTATATTACATTAGGTACAATGGGGTGTCTAGAAAAAATACCAACGCCTATTTAGACGAAAAATCCAATCGTCCAAAATCAATACCTCGGCCATTTTTTTTTTTTCAACGAATAGGCCTTGCTAAATTTTCCAGCCTGCCGATTGTACCTACTACAATATGATATAGAATTTTCAAGTTTCATGCAAAATGGGTCACGTACATGGCAGCCGTGACTCAACTCAGGTCAAACTTGGAAAAGTCGCCTTTAAAAAAACAAACAAAAACACAATAACGTGACAACAAACAATAAAGCAAGATGCGCACAATAGTTTTCTGTGATCACCAAGGAGTTATATTTTAAAACATTTTTAAAGAAGTATGACTCTTGGTATGGAAGGTATCCAATTAGAATAAGCACGTAATTTTTGGAAAGTCGTTAATTGTTTCGAGATCGTCAGCGTCCAGGTATAGAAATAACCACTGAAATGTACCCTTTCTGTTGGAGCAACGGACATACATGGCCATGGACCAGGGGTTCGTTCCGTGGAGGAAGTTCTTGCAAAATCAAGCGACTGTTTCGCGGGTAAACACGAAATCATACTAGTGTATACACGTAAACTGGGTACACGTGGAGTTTCGTAAGCGCAAGAATCTCCCTAAAGAGGCTAGTGTGAGCTCGTACTTCCGGCGATTGTACTACGTGGCTATACCGGTATTTCGCTAATTCCTGCGTTTCTGTGAGGTTCTCGCGTCTACGGAAAGCACTTCTGTCCGTATTGACCTGATAGGTTGGCTAGGCTACAATGTAGAGCTTTGACTTACGGCAAACAGTCAGGTTTTCTATTCCGTAAACGAATCTTTCTAGTTGGAACGGTGTCTTAAATGTCTCATGCGTATGGAATCAGCTCTAAAAAATGAATTGCGCATGTCCAATGTTTAGAAATGTGACACTGTAGGCTTTCTATTGTTTGCACAGAAACGGCAGGAATGCGTTCCATAGACATGAGGCAACTGCGAAATAGAATGATTACGTAAGACCACGTGAAATTACCGCATGATTGGAAGGTGAGTGCGCGTAAGTACTCGGGGGGGGGGGACCTTTGAATTATCAGCCTACATAAACATGGATGTGATTGGCTGGGCAGGTTGGAATGTTGAATTATGGGATGGAAGTCTTTGTTGGGGTTTCATAGACGATGAGACAACGACAGTGATCAGGCATTATGTTAAGTGTTGACATTAAAGGATCGAACAAGTACTTTAATTGAGAGATTTTCTCATCATGGCTGTAAAATCAATGGATATAGCCCACAGCGTATCAACACATCTTTTCAAGTCAATGAGTTGTACATGCAAATAGAAAGTCTACAGAATATAAAGGTTTGTTGAAATGGTGTGGATTTCCACCAATGATGGCGCTTTAGAGCAAATAAGATTTCTTGTACCTGTAAAATCAAATTGAGTCTGAGATAATAAGTGGGACCATTTAAGAATGGACCAGCTTATTGTTTAAACAATGAAATGTACGCTTTATAAACCGACCTGCAGAACTAATAAATGAAAACAACAGCAAACATTATTACACACAGTCTGCAAAATCTATAACCTTGGATTAATTAAAGAGACGATTATGTAAACAACATCACTCCCATACTGTGTTTCAATAAATACATCATAAAAAATCAATGGAAATGTTCGTTTAAGTACTTGCTCTGCTGTGCATAGGCAGTTCTTTAGTTTAATGCAACTATGCTGTGCAGTCACGATAAATATGGATTTTTAGAGCAACGTGTGGTCATCCTGGTATGCGCCCATTTAGAGAGATCATGCGCATCTTCGTGAGATATTGCCACCGCCAGTCCAAACCAAACTATTGCAATAACCTATCAACAAGGAAAGTAAAATCTAAATACAACGTGCGTATTTCAAGCTTGATTGCAAGACAGGCTGACAGAGTTACGAGAGACGCCACAAGATCTAAAACTAAAGATAAACGCAATTCACCAGGTCCAAAATCATTCGACATTGTTGGCTTGCATAAAACTTCATTTTTTGCAAGACGACAAATGTTCAACTTTGTCGACTTGACGCATGGTGGCGCAGTGTCTTCGTCGCTATCCAGTGTATAATTTTCATGCAAACGGACGATCGCCAACGCACCAATGCACTAGACCATATTATTTACATGTAAGTACATTTCCTGGCATTTTATGACAAACGAGGTCAATTACATAACGGGCTTAAACGAGTAGAGTAAGTTTTTTTAATCTAACCCTTTCCTTTGGAATCAGCTATATCGTTGAAAAAACATGTGGAATTTACATTGTTCATGAAAAAATAAAACAAAACAACATTAACCAAAGAAGCATGTACAACCTATTACATTGCCTCCGAATGTATGTTTTAAAAATTTTATTCATGTTTTATTTCTCGGTGTTTTTAAGTTTTCCCCATTTTAAATAAATTGATTGTTTCAGTTTTTTGTACTGTAGTTAAATTTATTCGATAGACTAACTCACCAAGTAACTGATGCTGTGCACTCCTTTTTCCTTGTTTTATATTCTGTTGTTTCCGCTACCTATATTTTCATGTTTTACTATTTTTAATAAGTGAAGTGCTTTTATTTCATTTTTTTTCCTTGATGTTTTGTAAATAGTCACTGATAAGTGGTGCTATAAAGTAATAAATATCTGAATGCATGTGCTTAAGTTAGCTTTGAGCACGGTGCGACCTTTTCTTCGGAGGCAAACAAGCCTCCTCCTGCACGTTTATTGGATAGATTGTTTATTCATCAACAAAATCATCGTTCTTATGACGTTATAGGCCACAGCCCCCTTTAGCCGTTAGTTTACCGTTACCAAGCAACCAGTAACAAAGTGTAGGTAGTATAATGGAGTGCAAATCATGTAAAATGATCGTCTGTCATTTCACGGAAATCACAAATAAAAAGATAACGAAATCCTGAATCACTATACGTTTATTAATTTTTCTTCGTTTTTGGAACTTATAAATAGTAAGGCCAGTCCATGCGAGTAAAGCGTTTGCCCAAGGCATCCGCAAAATCTCGAAATTTAGGATTGTTCATACGACTCTGAAAAAAATTTCAGCTTTTATAAACCTAACTGAAAGCTATTGTACGTATAGATCAGTGTTAACCGAAATTCGAATTAATTTTGATTGTCATATAACCCATTTGTTGGTATTACATGTATACTACTGAGATATCAACTCTTTTGTTTTTTATTTTATTAAAAATTAGAAACACTTACAGTGCAACTGTTATCAACTCAGGATCAATACGAATATCAATATAGAACATCGGACGTGTTGATTCAAAAATGGACATTTGTAAATCAAAAAATATAAATGAAGCACCACTGTTTTTAAGTCCACTACAGCTTGAGAGACGCGCAGTTGCCAACAAGTGGATTGTCTGTACCTAAAACAACAAAAATATGGACAACCAATCACTTGCCTCAGGGTTTTTATGGTGTAATTGGATTTTGAAACGACGAAAGAACGCGGAACTTTTCCTGGCACAAAAGCGTGCCAATTTCAGGATCACAATTACACCGATGCGTTTCAATAGAAGGCGATTACAGTAAGTTGTCGTGTTCAAATTGTTACGTAAGTTTGTTCATTTGAACTGATTAAGACAAATAAATACATAACGCACTTTATTCACGCAGCTGCCATATTACAAAGACCCTCCTTTTATGTTTTAAAAAACAAGGCATTCAATCACAGTGCAAAACGCAATTTTCCGCGTGCCTCGTTACATGTATATGTATATTTACATCTCAGATGCATGTTTTTTAAACTTAAAAAGAGGCTTTTTTAAAATGGTAGCTGCGTGAATAAGGTTCAGTGGTTGACGTCATTGAATAAACTCATACCTAATGTCTACACTTAGGTTTGCCTATTGCATAGTATTGACACCATTGTGAAGTTTGACGTCGCACATTATTTTTAAACGCCAAAATAACATTTTTCAAATTACATAATTTGTTATTTGAAATAAAAATCGTTGGATTCAAATGTTACGCAAATTTGCGAAACAACGACTGCTTTACGGTCGAAATGAAATATATACTTTTACTTTGTCGGGGTTTTGTAGATAATTCTGTGGCTGAATGCACAGAACTACCGATAACTGAGGTCTTAAATTACCAACAAACATGACAAAAACGTGAAACCCAATTGCAATGTTGCCTTAGGCCTCGCTTTGGTATACATGTAGTCCCAAGACCACGCAAAAATGGGACTATTCTTGGGGAAATAACTAGGGAAATTCACCCTCATTAGATAATGTAGTGGTCCTAAAAACACCCATCTGAGCGTCATCTCGACCGATCATTGATGACCGCCGCTCTAGTGTAATCACCGTGGATTTGACCTCCGACCCCTTTGGCTGCCAACATTGTGTGCAATGTACACTATACCGTTTATCAGTGCAGCGAAGCTCAACTGCTCGCTTCACTGTGTAATATGGCTCAGGTTGAAGTGTTCTACGGCTGCAAAGACGGAGTGCCGTCTACGAGGTTAGAACACAAAGATTTGCCGGAATTGGACGAGGGAGAAATTCTCGTGAGCGTTCGTCTGGCAACGATATGTGGCTCAGACTTGCACACGTTAAAAGGACTGCGGCAAGAAGCGACGCCGGGGTACGTTTTTGACGTTAAGCACTTGTAAACGCCGTTGTTGCCAGAATCAAGAAATTTCCACAAGCCTTCAGGTAATAAATGAACGTGATGGGTTTCATATTGATTTCGACTTTTCAAGACAACAGACTGAGTACAGTGAGTTTGTCGGAGGACTCATGAGTTGGCGCAACACTTCGAGAAATCACGTGGTGTACAGTAATTCAGCATGACCTTTCTCAAAGTGCATTGACTTCTTTACTTGTTAATCTTAATCTAGGAACATGGTTTCTAGTCTTAACGGAGGCAATGCAAGCATATAGTCGTTATTCTACTCTGATTTTACTTGTGAGCACAACTGTCATCATAGCAAGGTTGACATCAACCTCAAGTTATCGATAGACCTAGTTTTCATCGAGGAATGCACTACCGGCGGGTCTATCGGCAGATGTCACTTTGCGTTCTGTGAAACTTCAAAATCCCGTTCTTGAGCCTCACGCGGGCATGCGATGCTATACCTTGTACATTGGGAAACTTAAAAGCTTTAAGGCAGTCAATGAGGCACCTCTGATGTAAAGTTCGAAATTGCCGTGTCACGCACACCTTAGGAATAAACAATGAACACGGTATTAGACTTTGGTTGGAATGGCAGAGCATCAGCTAAGATACGAGACATGCCCATATCATTTTTATAGGAGTCTTGGGCACGAAGCAGTTGTTGAAGTTGTCACTTCTCGTCGCCATGGTATCACGCAGGGTCAAAGATTATCATTCACCATTATGGATTCTTGTTCGAGATGTCATCCGTGCCAAAGTGATTTACCACAAAAGTGTGATCGTTTGTTCAAGGTATTGTTATTTATCACTAAGTGCTTTTTTGGTATATGGTAAATTAAAGGTGGCCATGAGAGTTTAATCCCCCGTAAAATGAACCAGTGGCAGATCTGGAATATCATATGGGGCCGGCAACAATTGTCTCGAGGACCATCGCGCGTAGAGCACGATTGACAGTAAAGGCTCGTATACAACGACGAATGGGGGAGGATATTTGCAACTAGCGCGGCTAAATCCCACGACCCAGATCGCATTCTGGAATGCGATGTCGGTACACGGCAAGCTTTCAACTCGACAAGTTTCACGGACTAAAAAACGTCCCTTCTAGACTTTCACGTGCTTTACGTATCTTTTTTGTCCCGGTGGCGAACAGATACATAGGCAGGCACATAATTTATGCGGTCATGACGCATACTAAAATGACATTCATAGACAACACTGTGAGTAAAGAAGATTTTTTAAGTAAACAAAGCATCAATTCTTGTTTTAAAGTATTTATGCAGTGTAACGGCGGTATCGCCGCTTGTCATTTACAAATGGAAAATCTTAAAGTTGATGCACTCGAACTCACGACCTCTTGATCAGAGTGCACGCAATCTTCCATTGCGCCATCGTGTTTCTTCATAATAAGGCAGAGACATACTTGTTTACGGTCCACACGGTGAGCGTACAAATCTGCTCCTTCCTGTAGATGTTTATTGCACGTTTTATATTTTGTGCAACCAGTTTGTAGCAAACGTTGTTGTGTTTACATGCATGGTTTAAAACAGTCTTAAGTTGCCCAAAAGACTAAGTCCATTTTTCCGCTCGCATTGACCCCACGCGTTTGCTTTGCAAATCGTCTTAATTTTAATGTATGACAAAGACAGAATTATGAATTTTTGAACGATTCATTGAGGCTTCGATTAAAATTTACATCTTACAAGCAGCTTCTGTTTCTTCATCGTCACTCAGCTTCCGTTCTCATAGAAAAGATGAAGTAATTTTCTTCACTGCACGGTGGAGCAGACGACGGAATAGGAGTGGTAGTGCGCAGCGCCACTGCCTGTCGCTTGGGATATCACGCGCATGTCGACCGGGAGCAGCACGACCGGGAGCAGCATTGCTTAGCCATAGTTGCCGGTTGTTTGAACCAGTCACCTGAAATCGGGTCTGAGCCCCCTCCCCACACACGCACACACAAACCAAAACTTCACACCACATTTTCAAACACGCACACACAAACCAAAACTTCACACCACATTTTCAAATCTTGTTTCGGCTGTATAATGTTAGTTACCAGGATTAATTAATTAATTAATTAATAAACTCAAAATTCCCTCGGGCTTTTGCTATTTTATTTTTTGCAGCCTACAAGGGGGGGGGGGCTCTTTCCCCTAAATCTTCCCATGAAGGAACACACATGGACCTACTGCCGACAACAGAGGGCTGTAACACCAAGGAGAGACCTAGGACACAGCGACGGGGGTAGAAAGTACGTAGGTAGTGACGGCGGGCGGGGAGCTGTGGAGCAAGGATTTACGAACATTAGCTATGTGTGTTCCCCAATCATGTGCCTGTTATCTTTCTACATGCATAGCAGGAAGCTGTGTAAACTATTTGTTTTTGTTAACATTTATAGTACGGACATAGTCTTGACGCTGACGGGAAAGGTCTTAATGGGTGCTATGCAACTCACATTGTAATTCGTCCTGGTACACACGTGGTCACTCTTCCCGATCACGTGACGGACAAGATGGCAGCACCTGCAAACTGTGCATTGGCAACGGCTGTTTGCGGCTTGGAAAAGGTGGCACAATCATGCAAAACTCTTCAGAGCGCCTTGGTTCAGGTAATGTGAATATGTCGTCAGTGTATTTTTTCATTTTGTTATTATTGTTGGAACTTTTGATCAATGCTTGTCCATGCAAATGGGACTCATTCCGGAGTAGTCGCACTAATTCAGAAACTCGTTTTCATTCCAAGTATAAGTATGTGGATTAGTGCGTCAAACAGAAAATGCACGTGGACGATTTAGGAAAGTGGTAATGGCAGATCAACGGTTATACGTCGCTGACGCGCGATGATCGTGCCTGTATCTGGTGCTCAGCTGCGTGAATCTTTCGAGCTTAAAAGTTTAGTAGAAACCTTGTCTCAAAGCACTCTGGTATTAAATGTCACACAGAAGATTATTGATTCACCATGCATGAGTCAGCAAGAAAAATTAAGAACCAAAATGTCATCGGCAAGATAAGTGATCTACCTAAGCGCAGAATCAGACCAATGGCCGGTTGCACGAAACAGTCCCAAATAGGGACTCAAATAAGTTTCCTAATTCTTTGGCGTATTTGTTTCGTTATTTAATCACAGATGTACTATTTTTATCATTTTTCTTTATTACGAGCTCCTCTTTGACTAGTTATATTTGCTAATAATATAATTAAAAATTGAGCAGCTAATTCATTAAAAATAATTAGGGACACAGTCATGACATGGAAAGATCCAATAACATTGGGAATTCAACGTACTAGACATCACTCTAGATTTGCATCAGAGCGTTAAATATTGGCTTAGTAAAGAGACTCAAACAGCATAAGAAAGGACAGTCAGCGTTTTCACAAGCTCACAATTACACAATAGGTTTAGGGAACTTGGTTGAGTCCCTATTTGGAATCGTTTCATGCAACCAGCCACTGGAACCTTCTCAGTCTTAGTTAAACGCCATATGCCTACTGAAAAATGAATCACACTCGATAAATTGCAGAATATTTTAATCGTATTTAACACGTATTTTCAGTGTATGCTTGGCAGACAACAGCAGGAATTATCGATCGGTAATAAAAAAGTTAAAGCAACAAATTTTGTAGTCTTATAAATTTGGTCAAATCTAATAACTCCAGAAAGTCTACCCCACCCAACAAAAATCTCCAAAATGCGATTTTCGGTTATAAAAGCGATCATCGTGTGCTTTTAATAAAGTATCAAAGATCACAAAGTTCTTTGATGACAAATTATAGAAACAGGCCTTTACCAAGTAGGTTTCAAAATTTAACAATCTTTTACACCACTGAGAGGTTTCTCTGTTATTGTTACTATGTAGCTNAAACCCAATTTCAAGTGTCAAATTCGGAACACGCCGCATTCGTAACGAAACTATGGCTAAGTATAGGCTCTCCCGCGATATCCCAGGCGACCGGCAGTGGCGCTGCGCACTGCGACTCCGTTTTCGTCGTCTGCTCCACTGTGCAATGAAGAAATTTTACTTCATTTTTTAAAGAGAATGGAACCTGAGTGACGATGAAAAAGCAGAAGCTGTTGGTAAGATGTGAATTTTAATCGAAGCCTTAGTGAATCACTCAGAAACTCGCAATACTCTCTTTGTCAAACCTTATCTTAAGACGATTTCCAAAGCAATCCCGTCATTATTGCCAACACGAAAAACGGATTTGGTCTTTTGGGCATTTGAAGACTATTTTAAACAGTACACACCATGGATTTTTGCACATTTTGAATTACCGGTGGCCACAGACTAAATGTATGACGTAAAATTTAGCTAAACCCATGTTTATTTTATGTAATTAGCTCGACATTTTGATTTTCACATTTCCCGCCATGTGACGTCATGGGTTGAACACAAGAGATCAGTGACTAGCATTGAACAATAGCGGAGAGCAGTGAATTTGAAAGCGACGACGATTATGAGCAAGAATTGAATGAATACTATGAAGAAACGTAGGGGAATGGTGGCCAGGATGAGGAAATGGGGTTGCACGAAAGCGAGAACAAGTTTGATGTGCTTCCGGCTGCGTACTTTTCTACTTTGAGCCTTACGAACTGGATCCTCCCGCGAGAGACGCGGCCTCGGGCTCGGCGAGTCAACCCAGTCATCCAACAGACGATCCTGAATTAAGAGCCAATGTTTCTGAATGATAAATATTGTCCTTTATTGAACCAGGCCTTCATCGTAACATCTCCTGTGACTGGAGTCGAAACACGAGTGCTCAAAGTGGGCAAAACGGCACAGAGTGGCCCCGGACCGAATCGCTTGGTCCACGATGAGGTCCCAGACTCTCGTTCGGCGCACGAAGCGATGCCACTTCTGTGCAACTTTGGTGTCCTTCGGAACACCGAGACTTTCTCCGCCTGGCTGCTGTTGCTGCAGCCTCCGGCAACAGATCTTTTGATCCCTCTACGAACCTTCTCGACGCTAAATGTACTTTGCTTTCGTGACTTCACTCTATACACTTTGTCTCTGTTCCGAACTGTATGGCGAACGACTTGGGTTCAACCCATGACGTTGTACATAATTATTATTTTTTCAATTTTTGCGTGTTTCTTTATGAGCTGTGCACTAAAGGCACTGAAATCAAGTAAGATATAATAATAAAATTTATTTTGAGGTACTAGAGTCGTGTTGTGTACACTTTAAATACGACAAATTTGTCAAGAAATGATGGCGCAAAATATAAAACGTATAGCATTACGAAAAGAAGTAGGTTTCGCGCGCAAACGCTGTGGACCATAAACAAGTAGGTCTTTTAGTTTAAGTCTAGTAGTTAAATCGTGGTGGTGTTTTGGTAACGCACGCGCTCAGTCGCTCACCAAGCTTCAGGTCGTGAGTTCGAGTCTTTGGTTCGTTCAGTTTTTCCTGTTTGACACGTTCTCCGTTTTTTTTTTCTTTTTTTCTTGGATAATACTTCAGGAATCAAGGAAAATGGTTGATTTTAGAGGTAAAAACAGAAAAATTTCCTGAGCGGTAGGGGGGCAAACCCCCCTCCCGACCTCCCCCCATTCGGTGCTATGCCCATGTACAATCGTGGTNACCAAGTTCGGCAGGTCAATGACCAAGGTCCGTAGCAGGAGTTTGGGGTCTGTTCGGAGATAAATTCGAAGTAATCTTCCGTGAAATACAGACAGGAGAACCTAGATCTGTGTTGTTTATACTTGTGGTTTTTTGAGTTCTAAACGCACAAAACGGTTGTTATCCCGGCCAGTGGCTCGGAACCCGATCAGGCCCGTCGCGGCCGGACTGACTCGTTATCCCGGCCAGTGGCTCGGAACCCGCCGCCTGGACTGGCACGAACATAAACCAACTTGAGTTGGAAACTAAACCTCCAGTCACGAAAATACTATAATTGTGAGCCAAAGAGATAATGTGCACGATATTTATATGAATTTATTAGCCACGAAACTGAAAATCTACTTACTGTCGGGGGTCGCGAAGTCGGGTTCCTCTTCCACAGACCGTCAGGGCAAAGATTGTACAGTAACGATGATTTGAATAATGTATTTGTATTTCTAAATAAAGATTCCCCTAACATGTGACAATAGCATATACAATCGACTAATTGTTTCACAACAGCTTTCTGTCAGCAAACACTGAGTTAGCATGCGCTCACACGGCCTCGGTGCCCGGTCAATTACCTTTGTTGCCGGCATCAAAAGCCGGTAACGCAGTGGTTTATTCATTGCTGGCTTCTCAAAACATTTGCACTCACGAGCACCTCAAGGCATTACAAATTGTATCTAATGAGACAGACTTTGTTTCAGTTTCATATAAGCATTGGTTAGGATCATTTTAGGATGAGAATAATTCATTTTGAAACAGAACGCAGAATAATAAACGTCTACATGGCAACTCGCCCGGCGCCAATCCCGTCTTAGTCAGGAGCTAATCCGACGAAGAGTTCACGGGTCGGATCGTTAGGTTTCACAGGCTATCAGTTCGAACCTGAATACACTGATCAAGAAATACTAGAGAGGCGCCATGAACATGCATAGGCAAAGGAACGTATGGATCGTTCTTTGGTAAGCCGGAATTCGTCAGAGAAATCACTGTCGACGAAATGCCGGCCACACACACGGTGATATTTCACGGCCTCATACTTGCTATTAACAGCGTACCTTTCATTCTTCACTACCGCGAGCTACTTCCTAAGCATTTCGGGCTCTCGAGGAAGTCGAAAAAAACGGATATACCCGCTTTATTCGCAGCTTCAAAGTTCGGACAAGCGGGAACGATGCACCGCAATAGAGCGGCATTCACTCTGCAGACGAAACACTGACGTTGCTGCGTCGTTTTTCACCTTCCTCACCGGTTAACGCGACACCTCTCGGCAAGGTGAGGTGGACCGCATAAGAGGCGATGTGGATATAGACAGATCAAGACGGTAAAAAAGACTAATTAAATCGGGTGGCATTATCCTTTAACCAGATACTGCTCTCTTCAACTACGTCCAAATATCACTACTTTCTGTTGCTCGTTCGGACTCATTTTGGAACTCGGTCGAAGTACACTACTTCCGCAAAAGTCGAGTATGCACACTGCAATTGTAGCCCACAATTTTCTATTGGGCCTGGTGCCATGGAAATTGTTGGTTCCACATCAGGTAAGAAGAAGAGTAGATAACAGTAAAATAGATAACAGTAAAATATATGTACGGAATGCTCTCGTTGAAAATGAAGTCGCAAACAATACATGCCTTATCTTATTTAAGA
The DNA here is from genome assembly GCA_002633005.1 of Phoronis australis. NCBI lineage: Eukaryota > Metazoa > Phoronida > Phoronidae > Phoronis > Phoronis australis. The sequence continues at coordinate 3,354 of NMRA01000363.1, read as the reverse complement.
AAAATATGAAAGCAGTGTTTTCAAGTGAATAACAACGTTCAAAATGACATTCTATGGATACACGATATTGCTACCTGTCCATAAAATCAAATGAACGGTTGTTCACTCGTGTGAAGGAAACCCCAAGAATTCTTCTATACAGCGTCTTTGTTTTGACAACTTACCAATTAATCTGGTGTTGGAAACCGCTGAAGTAAGGCGTGTATGAGTTTAATGACAAGTTGAGTTTGTTCTCATAAAATGTATGGACTATTACCTTGTGTGTATGTGATACGTAAGTCTATTCATCTTCAAGGGAGCAGGTATGGTCGGACTCTACGCTTGCGCTCTACTGAAGGAACATGGCTTCCAGAAAGTGTACTGCAGCGACATCAGCGAGGACAGATTGAAGTTAGTTTCGTCATTTGGGGGTACGCCAGTCTTAAACGGTAATTGAATTTAAGCAAAGTTGCAAAACTAGAGGAGGACCTCCCTCCATATAACGGACATTATCAAAAACACCGTCCCCGTGCCGTTTTTAGATGTCCCACGGATATTATTCATTTACCTGTGAGAATCATAGTTGCTCAGGCCTCCTCCGTTGTAAATTCTAGGTCTGCCAGTGGAAACAAAAAACTGATGCCGAGATATCCAACACATCAATAACAGAACGCAAATAGTGTACGCTTGCTAATAGAATCTCATACGGGGCTCATCCTTTCTTTGGGATTGAATAACTCCACAATTGTTGACAGAATGTACGCTTGGAGAGGGAATATGCCGCCTGCAAACGCTTTTAATTTCGTGTAAGATCGAATCAAAGCACAAAAAGACTGAATGCCATGGATGCCGTTGACAATGCGTCTTACTTTTGCAGACAAATTACAGGAGACGATAGAGAGCGGGTCCATAGATGTCGTGATGGAGGTATGCGGAGCCAAATCTGTTTTCTATGATGGAATCCGAGTATTGAGAAACGGAGGGACGTATATCCTGATCGGTATGGTGCACGCTGACTCGCGTCTGGAGATTAGAGGCGAGCAGATTATACGGAAATGTTTAACAATAATCGGTAGGTGGTTGTAGATTCTATATAAGTTTGGACTGATTCCTAGAGCAATGACAAATTTCAATGGGAAATTCCGCCAACAACAAGTATCAGCCAACTGGCAATAATTAAAAGAATTTACGAATACAGGCCACAGTTAGAAACTTGTACGGTTTACGGTCTCCCGGAATGAACCGTGGCAGGGTGTGTCAGGCTTAAATGAGACTTTCTGAGAAACAGGACAAAGCTTATCTGCAACAAATATCCAACGTTTCCATCGTCGCACTAAAATAAACATGCGCGCACCCACGGGGAACGAGCACCCCTCATTTGGCGATTTGGGTAAAAAGGTCTGCCTCAGAGAAACAAGAAGTCAGAGAAACCGAGACAAAGTTCACTAAAAAGGCCCACCGTCATTTGGTATATTGATGCCATGCAAGTCTTTATTTTGCATTAAGATTAGTCGGCCATTTGTGATAATGATACAAATAAAAGTTTGATATACTGTTGCGATACAGACATAAACATTTGGAAGGTAGAGTGAGGCCTGATAAGTCTCGAGAGATTTTAGTGTTATTATCGGTTTGTTTCATGCGCCAGTATTCACTTTTGCATGTACTTTATTATACTTGAATATTTTAGGTGTGCACAACTACGCCCCACGCCACTTGGATCAAGCCATTGACTTCCTGTCCGAACATGGACAAAAATATCCCTTTGAAGGTCTGGTCGGTCACGTGTGCCATTTGACCGAATTTATTGCCGCCGTAGAGTTGGCTTGTAGCCGAAAGCATGTCCGCGTTGGTTTGACAGGAGAAGCAAAGCAATGCTAGGACGTTTTATAACCAGTCAGCTCTCGGAATCACTGTATGTCAGCACAGGGTTAATGAATAAGCGTCTGACCTAACCTCAAAATATGTATTTTAAGTAAACGCGAGCGAATGAGAATCATAGTAAATCTGTTTGTACGATGTGTGATATTTGCATTTTACTTTTTTAATGTTACACTGCAGCTAAAGTTCTGTACACGATTGACCAAGCCATTTGGAACTCTCCATTAATTATCCAATGCAAGCATGTTACAAATAAACTGCATTTATGTTCAGGGAACTGAAATATTTTGTGGGATATTCTTTTCAATCAGTTACGACTGGTTTACTTAAAGCGGGAATAATATGTTTTCCATGATCGCAAATAGCAACTTGATTTAGCACACTTTCCATTATAAAGTTGGTCTCAAATCGTTCTCAAGTAAAATTGGAGGTGATTTTAGAGCTTCAAAAGAACTCGGGTACGTTAATATTGCACTAGGTTCTTCAAAATGGCTTGTCACGATTTTGTAACTATTAGGCGTTAAGAACAAAAGTTCATTCTTGTACGGAATGAAGTCGGGTTTACAGCGAATTTAACGGTCATTGTTTTGTGTGGAAATCTCAGCTTTTAGTGGTCGTGTAAACATTGGTTTACATTGTGAGCAATTGTACTGAATGTTTATTACAATAAAAGGTTAGTGAATAAATACAGTATAAGACGAGGTGCCAGCATTTTAGCTTATAGGCCATTTTACTGTTGGAGACTAACAGCGCCACCTTTGTTGTAGACCCTGTTTGTCCACTGGTGCAGTAATAGGCGTTAGGACGTCCCCTGGTGAAACTTAGTATCTCTACAAAATTGTGTCCATATGGTCTTTGTGCGATGCCTTGTGGTTGGTGTGCACCTCATTGCTGCATGTTGGGCAAAACTTCGCCATGAAATCCCGATGGTCTGAAATATGTACATAACGTGGTTTTATGAAGTACTAATGCGAATATCAATGTCCGTTTAAAGCCCCATGTCATTTCGGATATCAAAATGAAATATAACGATTTTTGGTTTCTTATATTGAAAGTTCTTCCTCAATGTTTATTTACGAACGTGTAACATTGATCCAACTTCCAGCGCGCACTTGGCTTTGCGCAAGCCGATAATACATTCAAAATCGCGATTGTATCGACTTTCTCACGTGAGTTGACTTGCTTGATGGGTGTCGCACCTGTGCATTTATTACGAGCTAACATCAGCGCAGCGAAATTACAAATGTGTTGCCATTTCCAAGCAGACATCAACGTGGAATTAAATGATCATCATTGTTACACTGTAGAAGGGAACGGATATTTTGCCTTGATAGGGAGGGCCAGCATTCGTTGCTGAGTTACTCAACGTCATCATTTACAGTATGACCTGGCACGATTAGAATACAGCGGAGCCATCTAGTGTCTGCTTGGTACATGTGCTAATCTGAAGCAGATGTTTGACAATTATACACAATTTCCTACGTTAAAGTTGCT
>NMRA01000362.1:388863-458967 GCA_002633005.1 Phoronis australis | reverse complement strand
TCTTCTTTACCTGTGTTGCCTGTTTTGCATCTGTGAACTGTTGCCTTGACAATGGTTTAGAGTAATGAACCGAAACATTGGATAAAAATGTCGTTATTTACTTACGCATTAATTTTAAAGTTCGTGCTTTTATTTTGGCAATTAGGCATCTGTTGGTGAGATGATAGCTTTCTCCCATTTTTGGACAGATTGATGGTACTTTGCGCCACTAAGTGGCCATTTTTACTGTTTTGGAGTCTTTTGGCCTCCGCACTACTGTCACCCAAACCGATTTAGTGATGATATATAAAATTGGCATATATTTTTTACCGTGAAGAGGGCGGCTGACGATGATTTTCGACGACTTCGACTACTGTGTCATCTCTTAGTGGCAGTTTTGTTTGTTTGTGCGCCAATGGCTGTATCTCCTAAATGTGCTACAAAATCTTTATTGAATTTTGTGGTGTCTTTATATGAGGTTGGCAACAGAGGACGACGACTTTGAGATGGATCGGACTACTGGTGTGCCCTCAAGTGGAATTTCAGGTTTTTAAAGTTTTTTCCACTCCATCTTCAAAGGTCATCAATAGATTTTTAGTAAAAATTTGGTAGATAGGCATCTATTAGTGTAGTTAGTCTGGTTTTCGATTTTAATGCGAGACATTTTGCCCCTCCTAGTGGCTTTCTCTTTTCAAGTCCTTTTTTTGTTTTCAAGTCCTTTTTTGGCATCCGCCCCTCCCTCAACCAAACCATTTTAAGGATGATTTTGGAAAAAGGCATGAGTGTTCCTAATGTGAAGAGGAGGGCTGATGATTTTTCAAAAATCTGCAACTGTGGCGCGTCCTAGTGGCAGTTTTTTACCCCCATGGCTGTATCTCCTAAACCGTGTGTAGGATCTTTATTAAAGTTGGCAGGGTTATTTATATGAACTTGACGACATACGACGACAACTTTCGGATGGATTGGACTGCCAGTGTGCCCCATAGTGGCAATTTTAATTTTTTAATTTGTTCTCTGTATCTTCAAAGGTTCTCAACGGATTTTCATGAAATTTGGCATCAAGGTATCTAATAGTATGTTGACCCAATCCTGTGGATTTTGGTTTGATTTGTTGTATTTTGCACCACCTAGTGGCCATTTTTACTGTTTTCTAGTCTGCCAAACTGTTAACAAACCACTCTAAGGATGGTTGTGGAAAATGGCATGTATGTTCCTAATGTGAAGAGGAAGTCTGACGATGATTTTCTGATGACTTCATCTACTGCGGCAGGAATGTTTTTGCGCCTATAGCCTTTTAGTGGCAATTTCACTTTTTTGCTTTCCTCGGTTTCTCAGAAATTCCTTGATGTATTATTATGAAATTTGGTAAATAGCGTTCATGACACATACCAGTTTTCGAATGGATTTGACGTAGTTTGCACCATCTCGTGGTCATTTTTATTTCCAAATAAACACCCTAAACAGCACCGTTTTTGGTGCATACGTGGGCGCATTTCAATGCTCCGCATTGCTGTTGTTTTCTTAGGTCGTCAGTTGATAAGGACCTGCCCATTTTATCATTTGGCCATCAGTCAATATGGACCTGTCCATTTTTATTAGGCAATCAGTCAATGAGGACGTGCCCATTTTTTCATTAGGCAATCAATCGATACGGACCTGCCCATTTTTTCATTAGGCCATCAGTCGACATGGACCTGTCCATTTTTTCATTAGTCCATCAGTCGATACGAACCTGCCCATTTTTTCATTAGGCCATCAGTCGATATGGACCTGCCCATTTTTTCATTAGGCCATCAGTCGATATGGACCTGTTCATTTTTTCATTAGTCTATCAGTCGATACTGACCTGCCCATTTTTTCATTAGGTCATCAGTCGATACAGACCTGCCCATTTTTTCATTAGGCTATCAGTCAATACAATAGTCCTAAGGAGAACATCAAATATCAACCAGACATTAAATTCAAACATTTTTGTAAGTTTTCATTTTCTTATTTGCAGCAATACGAGCAGGGGAAAGTAAGCTCCTACTCATGGCTGACTTGCAGTGACATTGACCTTGATAGCATGAACAGTTGGTTTTAGCATTCAAAAATATACAGAGAGATGGACAATAAATGTTATTTCATTAATCTTTGATGTTTTTTGTTTTAACTGGTTCTTGACTTGTACTTTTATCCATGGCCCGGTGACTTAGACTGTCAGGACTGTTTTCAGATGTCTCACCCTGAAACTTTCAAACACTAAAATATTTTTCTAAATCTCATCTCTTGCATTCGTCAGACACCTGTCTTGTACTTTAAGCATTGTTTAATAATTTTACACAGCGGTGCACCGGTGGCAATGAACTTAAACCCTTGGTTTGTTCAGGACATAGCTTAGATGAATAAGTAATTGATTGTGATTCAACCCAGACCTGTGAATGGTGAATGGTTTCATTGCAGATTTGAAGAAAATATGACATAAGGTGATGTAAGATATACTTACTGTCTATCACAAATAAGGTGAATAAATAATTATTATACCTAATCATGCTCATTTCAGGCTGTCGCTCACTCAGGTTTGTGCCTCCTCGGTGCTAAGAACCAGCTTCATCCACACAACTAGTGGATTAGATTTCAGGGCCACAACAGTTCTTGGGTAAGGTTTTTTCTTACATAGCTTCAATTTCAAGGCACTCCGTTGGAAACTATATGTAGAACCATTGAGTTGGCCATAGAATACTTAAGTACTATTTTCCTTGCCTTGGAAAGTCCCTACCAATGCTTGTCATTCGTGTACTGTCAGCAATTTTTGTAATATGTTGGTGTGTTTCGCTGTGCGGTCGATTTTGAACATGCTGAAAATCATCGGTGATGCAGCAAATATAAATGATGTGACAATTGGTTCCATTTTGGCAATAGAAGAGGTTTTCATTGGTTTCTGAGAGTCCCGAGCAATTACGGCTTACTTACAAGAAAGTTGGAGAATGGTTAGACATTTCTGTTATCACCGTAGCGGTGGCGTTGACTGGATTTTGCTGTGATAATATCTGGATCTAAAATAAGCTCCAACAGTGCCAGGAATTGTAAACCTTGGTCCCTGTTCATGTTGAGTTGTCTGGTTTTAATCTAGAAAGCTTTTCTATTGACTTTATTGAATACCCGTGTTCCTCTCAAAGTTCTCGCCAGAAGCTGTGTACATTAAAACTAAACATCCCAACTTGAACAGGGATCAAGGCCAGCCACCCCCTGCTGCGTAGGCCTTTGTCTTAGATCCAGGTCAAACCTATCACGCCAACATGACCACAAGAGTGAGGGTGAGAACGTTTGACTGTTCTCAACTACACGCTTTCCTGTAAACAAACCTTGCTTAGTATAGGTGGTAAAAAATGAAAATTAAATAAGGCCTTTTACTCTCATCAGTTCTGTTTAATAATACTCTTACCTTGATCGAAATTCAAAAATGGCACAGGTACACATTGCCCGTGACTTCAATTGGTAATGAAAAAAGAATTCAGTTACACTAAGAAACATTATGAGACTGGTTTTACGAGAGTAAAATGCCTAATTCGATTTTCGTTTTTAGCCATTTAAGTGAGGCAAAATCCAGCTTTAAATTTATGTTGAGATTCTCTTACAAACGTGTATCTATAGCAGCGATTGTTAACTTTTCACTGAAGCCCCTTCCATTTCACTTGTAGCATAAATATACGTAAATAAAAAAACAAAAATGGATCACTGAAATTTTCAGATATAATAACATCCTTCGTCAATCGAAACAGAAACAGAAATAAAGTAAAATCAAACACTATATGACAATTGACATCTGATATATGGCGTAATGAGCATGATACATTGTTGCGGAACAAAGTAAAGGGTATAATTTAAGAAGTCTTTATGTTCAATCCATTAGGTTCAAGTGTGTGGAGCTTATTTTTTCACATTAAGCATAAAACGCTTTAAATTGTTTTATAACCAGTGGTGAGCCCTTGAAAAAGAAGAAGCGCATAGATCCAGCAGTCTTACACGCCAGGGAGCAGCGGAAAAGAAAGAGACTTGAGAAGGAGATTAAGAAACTGTCTAAGTTCTCGCGAAAGTTCAAGCCCATTATGGAGTTTGAGATGGACAGGACTCTTTCCAAGCAGTTAGAGTGAGTGTTGTTGATTGTAAGACACTAACAAATCTGTATTGTACTGTAGCTTATACTGTACAACTCTTTAAAGAAGCAATACACCTAGCTTTTCGTTTGCTGGAATTGTACTTGTCTGATGAAGCTTGATAGCTAAAGAAATAAACAAAAATTTAAGCCAGTACTTTAAAGAGGCATGGAAAGCGAAAGCTTGTCAAAAATGTCTTTTAAACAAGTCCTGGCGAAAGTACCGTCTCGCAACATCAAGTTACAGAGTAATTCCCTTGTTCCTGTGAGGAAATTTCCAGAAAGAATATAAAAAATTCATGATTTTTGAAATATGCACGAAGAAAAAACTCTGTGGTTACCGCACAGTTTCTAATCTCCCTGCCACTTATAATAAATGCACGCATGTTCCCACAGTCAGTTGCTTGAGGTCAAGGGTCACATTTTCCGTGTAAGGGAAATGTGCGAGGTCTATGTCTTGCCATACCAAATAAGGAGACATGCTTTGCCTAGTGGGAGAAAAATCGGCAAGTGGCGAGCAGTTGACAGATCGTTTTTTTGAAATTTGAAACTAAAAGAAAAGGAATGCTTTGATACTAATAGAAATTAATTTTTTCGCAATAACTTTAAAATAAAATTACCTTGTGAGCAGGTTGAATTCTGCTTCAGTGGTAGAAAACCACCCTCGATGTTGCACCTTAGGCCTTTTTAAATCTAATCGAGCCATTACACCCAAATTCTGTAGAGGAATGTTCTATTTATTATGCTACCAGATTTATATGGTGATATTTAGAAGGTTCTGCTCTAGGTAATACAAAGTTTTACTCAAAAGCTCTGCATCTGTTTATTCTTCAATGCAGGCTTCGTCAGAGAGTGACTGAACCATTGTCCAATGAGGAGACAGAATACCGCGCGCTACTGAACAAGGATTGGTCAAGACATAAACACCGTGAACACAAAAAAGAGGTTAAAGCTATTGGTGAGGCCTCCGTTCTTCTAGCAAAGTTTTGCGGTAGTTTGCAGAGCTCCTGCGTATTCTTAGATGCCAACTGTTTGGGTTTTAGCAAGATCTTTCTACTTTTCGAAGCTCGTTCCCGTATCTTGTGGCTGTCACATGACTAGGCTCGGCCGTTAATTCAAAAAGAGACTCCATGGGAGTCGGGTGTGTTGTATTTAATCTTAACTGAAGTTTTTTAATGTTTATCAGTTGAGAGTAGAGTTTTGTTCCGAAAGTATGAACGTAACGGAAAAAAGACTGTGAACAATGAAAAGTGTTGTGCATTTAACAAATTTTGTATAACCGAAAACTTGCTCCCGAAGTATAGTCAGTTCATATATACATATACATATACAAGTACAGCCAATGTTTATTATGGATAATATTATGTATAAGTGGAGCCCAGCCCAGAAAGCACTAGAAAGCATATTTGTTGTATCGGTCTCTGCGAGAACCTGTGTGTTACATTCAGCTTTTAGCTAACACTTTTCGGAACGTTAGTTGTTATTTGCCGTTATTTACAGGTCGTGCCATTGTTGCTCAGGAGAAGGCTTTGGAAGAATTGAGGAAGGAATCTGAGGAACTTTATCTTCAGGCAGTCACAGTAAGCAGCGTGATAGTGATTGGGGATTTGAATATGATGATCCTGCTCTGAAATTCAGTCTAATAATTAAGTAGCAAACATTCAAGTCCCGTCAGCATGCCATCTGTTGGCCACATCACATGACCTAACGAATATAAGTCTGAATAATATAAATCCCGGTTGGGGGCAGGAATTTTTTTCACTAATATTCATTAGGTCTCGTGATGTTGCCAACAGATGGCATTCTGGCAGGACTTAAATGTTTGCAACATAATTCCAATGCCATTTTGAGATTGACATATTCACATACAATAATCATGTAGTCCGTCGAGCTCTTTTTTAGTTTGATTAGTGCTGTGTTTGTGATGCTTCTTTGGACTGATTTCTGTGTCTCGCCAAGACAGTTGGTCCGTATTTGTCTATTTTGTGTCTGATGAACTGAAGGCAGAATCCAATGTTAACAAATAGTACATTTTTGTTCCTACGTGTTCATTAGTGAAATTGGAGCAAGTGTGTGTGCTGTTCATGTGCTCATCTTGGAGTTTCTTTGGTGCAAATAACATCATTTCTTATATGCTCCAGAGATGGAGCTAACCACTTGTGGTGTTGACAGAAAGCTCACGTGAGCCCAAAAACATAATAACACTGTTGTCTTTGGTCCTTTTCTTGAAAATAGAGTCTGTGGTCGGTAGTTTTATTAGTGGTTCATTTTCTTAAATAAGTCCACTTGAGACATGAAATTATTATGATGCAGGGTTTGATTTTGTTTTTACTCGTTGCTAAGGAAGTCATGTGTTTCAAACCATGCTTGCCTTTGCTTTGGTGCCTTTGTGTACTTTTTCAAAAAAGACAAGACCACGACTGAAGTTGATGCAGGCATGTTTTTTGTCTGTGAGCGCAGGTCTCGAAATGAGCCGGGGTGGGGACCAGGAGCTATGCTTTTTAGGCTAACAGATTTTTTGTTTACAGTGTGGCTCTGTTTTTCAGCTGGACGAATCATTTGTGCCTTTTGTTCGAAAAGGCATCTCGGACACTCCGCCCATAAAAAACTACGAACCTCCCGATGGAGAGTATACAGACACAACCAAGACATTTGAGTGACGTGGGAGCAGGGCATATCAGTGGCAAATGTGACATTATCTCTGGACTGAATTGGCAAAGCTCCACCCATGTGTGTTTTATTTGGTCATTTGATTGTACATTTGACAAAAGAGGGATTTTTTGTCAATTTGTGAAGTCAAAAATCTAACTGCCAACACCTACACTGCTTGAAACGTAATGTACACTTAGTTTAACAGCTGTATTATGGGTTTTCTTACTATTACATGTTAGGGTAGTTGTGCAGTGTTGGTGTCAATGACTTTTCACGGACAGTGAAAACCGATGCATGTGTATCACAGAGTCTAGATTTATACAGTCCGAGTCAAAATCAAGGAAATGTTACAAAAATCATCTGCTCTGTAATTTGGCTGTGGATCTCAGTTGAATATTGTGACAGATATTTCTACCTGTGGTAAATTGTTCTGGTTATTTGAAATGTAACTGAAGTGAAGTGATCTCTTGAGATCATATATGTATCTGCAGGTGGCGCTGCTCGAGGTGACTCCTTTCCCACAATCCTTTGTGAATATATCTCAACTTAACGGTAGGAAGGTCAATGTAAGTTGTCAAAAGTTGAAACTGAAGACAAATTTTAATAAAATTGGGAAACATTGTTAAGTTGCGGACAGTATTCTCGGATTGCAAGAATTTCAGTATTTTTTCAGAAAATATGTTCTTGGCTGTGTGTTTTCATTGTTTCAGAAGTTCAGTTTTCAAGTGCTATAACTTTATTCATCGATTGTGCTAGGTATCGCAATTATAAACTACGTAAAAGGTCATGATCGTGGGAAATACTTCCTCAGAGCATAGTAACGCAAATGTTTTAAATAAAATAATTTATTAATAAAATTAACCAGCGTATTCAATACCCTGTTGTGGAAGAAGACACTCACAGACATGTATAAACAGCAGTTGTCCACTGAAAAATGTATGTCTCAACAGCTTGGTCCAATAGGAAAATAGAAATTAATAATAACTTAATTAGTGCATTGCAAATATAAACATAACAGCAGTTAACATGCCGTATAAATTATGTGAATAGTCGCAACATACACACGTGTGCGCAATCGTGCACATGCAAACGAAGCAAGCTTTGACACCATTGGCTCATCTTACTGCGTGCGAGTATTCCGCTCGTAATGCCTTGACCCAGTTACTCACACAGTGACATTTGGGTCTCGGAAGGATTTAAAGTCGCTATGCATCTCTAGTAACTCCATCTAGTGGTTCCTTTCTATTCTCATTTAACTGACGGCCATATTGCTTTCGATGCATAAAATGAGACTCTACGTGTAAAGCACACCATGTTGATACCCCAACCTGTGGTTTGAGGCAGATTGAACAGTAGGCTTGGCTCAAAAACTTCAGGTTCTTTTCGTCCGATCAGTTTACAACGAAAATCTCTTAATGCTGTATAGCCATTCACATAATTAATACGGTATGAGGTGATATTCAATTGACATCAAAGCACACAAACATGGTCCTAGAAATAAAGGACTAAACTAGCATGAACCAAACATACACGAATCAATATCACAGAAGTAAAGTTGGTACAAAAATAATACTGACAGATTAACACTATTGATCTCAGAGATTGTGACAACACAAAACAGAATGTCGTAGCATACAGATGGCACACACCTTACGTTTGCAACACGTGCCGTGTTCATCGCCAAGTTTTCTCCCAAGTCCATAGGGGACTCTTTGTGTTACGCAACCACTGTCATGGTCGCAAAGTAAACACCTGGGGTGTTGAGCTTCCCTAGCGAAGTTATAGCTAACACATAAACCTCAAATCTATATTGGCTACTATCCCACTGCAGGAGTGAGCTGTCCAATTGAAGTATTGACACCCACTGCAGCTGATCTTGCCTGGTATATTGTGAAAAAACGGGTTACTTGTCCCAGGAGAAAACTTGGCACTGAGTGATTCAAAACGGGTTATTTGTCCCGGAAGAAAACTTGGCACTGAGTGATTCAAAATAGTGGACGCACAAGTACACATATTAATGACGAGCATTTTTGGCTGCCGACATTGGCCATTGAAAATTAATATTCTTCACACTGTGTTTTGCATTCGAAATAATTGCATGTGCTCAAGTTAAGTTAAGTGACTTAAAAGTAAAGCAAAAGAAAAACATTCAGCAGACTTTGGAAATATTAGCACCCCCTTACATCATTAAAGTGGTAATCAAATGTGTAAAAAATCAATTTATTGTTTGTAAAACGAAAATCATTCTTACCTTTTGGAATGTCACAAAATGAAAATGCCATGTATATGAAATTACGCGTGCAAATATTTTCTATGATGCACTACATTTTCATTATTGCTGAATTCTTGTGAGAAACTGACCAATCTCCATTTAGTTTACGGTATCCCTTGAACGTACAAAACATCACTTGATAGATGGCTATTAAATGTGAAAATTCTTGCATGTTTCAAACACAAAATTTTCTTAGTAGGGTTTTTGTATTTTCAATAGCAAAAGAAACATTTTCATATACCCTGAAATTTGATTTCAGTAAATTCATGAAAAAGCATGTAAATGTCACAATTGAAGGGACGAGAATGTTCAGTACAAAAATTACGTTTAAGTCTAGATAAAATTCTACATTTGATAAAATTATCAGGCATGAGTTCTGCAGACACTAGAACCTCGCAAAAACAAGATCATCTGCATGTTTTTGATATCATCACAGGTTACAAGTAAAGCATTTGATGACACCAGCCCACACGACAGAAATAAGTTTCTAATTTTGTGTCATCCAGACCCTAATTGTCCTTTTTTAGTTTATTTTTACTTGTACCTTGGTCTTATTTTAGGTTCATATCCTTGTTTATCTCTTCGCAGTTTTGTATTAGATTTAACAGTGTTTCTGGTCAATCAATGTTAAATCAATCAAAGCTTTGCGAGATTCTTGCGGCTGTGGAACTTGACCAAGGATTTAGCATTATTAAGCTTTTATGCAATGTGATTGGTCTACGTGACATTCCCTTTACACTAAACCAATCCTTCCAAGACAACTTTCCTATGCTGTGGCTTCGACATCTTCTACTCCAGTTGCCATTGCTTGAACTATTGATGTACGATTCCTCGACCTTGACTTTTCTGGGGTCTTGACGGCTGAATGGGCTTCAGGAGTTGTCTCCGGCTCTTTCTGGATTCGCTTTCGCTTCGACAGTTTAAACGAATTCCAAATCCTTATTGTCTTATCCCAAGAAACCGATATGTACTGAACAAAAAAAGAGCAAAGTAAAATGTACCTCATCTACAAGTTTTCAATCATAGGTTTTATTAAAGAGTGCTTTCAAACACAATTATTTGATGAACACACCACAGGCAAACGATTGATTAAAATAATAAAACCTATAATCAGTGACAAGGTATTAATTGACCTCGGTCGAGTTGTGAATTGTATCGAGGACATTACCCAACCACAACGTTTCACTCCGCTCGCGTGACGTTTTTCCAGAGGCACAGATTCTCCCATAGGTGTAGCTATTTTGATAACAGCATTTTAAGAATGGGTCCAAGATTTTGGGGTCTCGTTTCCCTGGGCTATACTCTCAGTAGAAAATGAACAAAAATTTTAACCCACATGCAACGATATGACAAAAAAAACTTTGTTTAATTGGTTTTTGTTTTGGAGTACAACTGTTTTCAGATGCTTTTAGTATGGTGAGCTTGCATCTCCCGACTTTACATGGTACACTACGGTCTGAGTACTGCAGAGTCCACTAATTGTATGTATAGCATTAATCATTACCTCAAACTCAATTTAATACATTTTGAGATCTGAGTTTTCAATATCATCTAACTAGCGCTGTGTGGAACTTAAAAAGACTTTAGAGAGATAATTCCACTACATAAAGGAACCCCAAAACTGGGATCAGAGAACGTTCCTTACCTGGTTTCTCTCCGGCACATGCAGAATGCAGCGCACGTCATCAGAATGGCCAACATTAGTCTGCACCAGTCTGTAACTTTCAGGTTCATAGACTCTGAAAAGACAACACAGATATCATTAACTAGAGTCAAGTTTCACATGTGCATACCAACGTAAACATGACTACACCATGTTTGGCAGTTTTTAGGGAATTTTACAGAGCTATTCAGACGCAATCACTGAGTTAAGTGCCCTTAAAGCTTTAAAAGGTTACACACAATCATTGAGTTAAGTGCCCTTAAAGCTTTAAAAGGTTACTTCTCAGGAATTAGAACACAAAAATATAATCATGCTTTCAAAAGCCTGTACATGTTTGCTGGTGGTGGTACAGAATTTTGTAGGTGTCAATGCCGACTTTTTTGCATAGTGACTTTCACCACCTGGCGTAAAAACATAACTCTTCACGGTATGACCTAAAAACTTAACTATTCGTTCAGCGACTATCATCAGACGCCAGTGTTTCTCAAAATTGTAAATGAAAGTTCTTAGTATGATATATTTGCACTTACTTGATGACGTCCTCAACTCCAGCTATGATACTACCGTTGACAATATCAATACACAAAGAAGCGACAGGGCCTTGAGTAGACAGGACCTGTTCGCATTCATTCATTCCACGCCCCGACTGTAAAGGAAAAAGAGCAGAATTTGCTTACTATACTCGGAATGTCAAGAACATAAAGTTAAAAGATTTCTTCACGAAAATTGCACCTTGATTCTTTGCAGATGTAGTTGTAGAATATACCTTTAGGAAATTGATCTCACTTTGTGAAACACTTGGCATTCTGGGATGTAAAATGGAGTCATCCACCATGAGGTTATCAAAATCTGTGATTAGAGTTTCAAAAGAATTTATCTCACTATGAACATACAGTCATGCCATAATTAATCAATCTTCGTGACAACAGTAGCAAANAGTGCCCTTAAAGCTTTAAAAGGTTACACACAATCATTGAGTTAAGTGCCCTTAAAGCTTTAAAAGGTTACTTCTCAGGAATTAGAACACAAAAATATAATCATGCTTTTAAAAGCCTGTACATGTTTGCTGGTGGTGGTACAGAATTTTGTAGGTGTCAATGCCGACTTTTTTGCATAGTGACTTTCACCACCTGGCGTAAAAACATAACTCTTCACGGTATGACCTAAAAACTTAACTATTTGTTCAGCGACTATCATCAGACACCATGAGTGTTTCTCAAAATTGTAAATGAAAGTTCTTAGTATGATATATTTGCACTTACTTGATGACGTCCTCAACTCCAGCTATGATACTACCGTTGACAATATCAATACACAAAGAAGCGACAGGGCCTTGAGTAGACAGGACCTGTTCGCATTCATTCATTCCACGCCCCGACTGTAAAGGAAAAAGAGCAGAATTTAATTAACATACTCGGAATGTCAAGAACATAAAGTTAAAAGATTTCTTCACGAAAATTGCAATTTGATTCTTTGCAGATGTAGTTGTAGAACATTAGACCTTTAGGAAATTGATCTCACTTTGTGTAACACTTGGCATTCTGGGATGCAAAATGGAGTCATCCACCATGAGGTTATTCAAAATCTGTGTTTAGAGTTTCAAAAGAATTTATCTCACTATGAACATACAGTCATGCCATAATTAGTCAATCTTCGTGACAATAGTAGCAAACGTTACGATTTTACACGTATTTGTGTATAAATATGCAATAGTTCAAACATACCCAGATACGTATAGTGCCATCCTCTGAGCCCGTTATCCACTTGCCCAGGATTGCATTCCATCTGATAGATGATATTTCCTGTTCGTGTCCCTGCAGAGTATTCAGTAGTTTCATGTCCGCACCATTGGGAGAGAACTTACGAATGTAGACCATCTTGTCACTGGATGCATAAGCTATCTCATTTCTGGAAGATGATCAAGACTAATTGGCATATAATTCGAACAGATTTCTGAAGTTCTAAACCCGTATTTCAGAGTCAATAATTCTCCATGCTGGCCAATCACCTTCACATAGACTGTTGCTATGGTAAACTCAGTAATGCAGAACTGGTCGTGGTACAATCCAAAGATCTCATTGTTCACAAGCCACTACTTTACCACTGCACCACCAGGAGGACCCTAAACTCAAAAGTCTTTGTGCATTTCATGTCATCCAGATTCTGACGTCACTTGTTCATAAATAACATCAAAATATAAACCAGCAAGTGAATGGAAACTTGCACCAAGGCATCACAGTTCCCATCATCACACTACTGTGCAAAAGGTGTTTTCAAAGGCTAGAAGTTCACCGACTGTCAATTTATGTCGTTTGCGTGGGGTTTAGCATGTGCATGCTGAGAGTGTTGACATGCAGCTAGCGATTGCATTGAGAAAACCAAATGACCTTATGTAAACTTCACATAATTAGCACTGCATAGGACTTAACTTAGATTTCACTCATAAACCAATAGTTAAGCTGATAAAATTAATACAAGGGCGCAAAAAAGTAACAAATGGCAATCATTCCAGGCTTGGCTATTCACAATTCATAGGGGGTAATAAAACAACAAATTGTCTTCTCAGCCAGGACCATAAACCTTTCTTACTGTAAGCTTGCATCTAGCTAGGGAAGTTGTACGAGAAGGGTTCACAAAGAACCACTTTCACTGACCTTAAGACCTATGTGTGTGATTGACACCAATGATTTACATCGGTCCGCAAAATTCAAAGCCACTATGCTGACAAGTTCTCTGCATGGGTCCAAGCCCAAACTGCAATATAATCAAGTCTCACTCACGTAGTGTCACTGTATGCCATATTGATGATGATCCCATCACAAGCCAATTCTAGGGTCTCAATGTCTGCATCACTTGCCGTGTTACGGAAACAGTCGTGGTAGCTTAAATAGATTACAAGGATGTAAAAGGTAAGACTAAGACTAAAATCAGCAATCCTTTTATGTGCTAACACCTTATTAAATCAATGCAAAATACAATACGTGTGTGTTCACTCTTTAAACATCTACTGAACGTTAAGATGGAGTATACTGTAGAGTTAATTTTTTAGAAATACGCCCTGAACTAACTAAAATTTTAGTTTGGTGGACGTATGGAACATATTTAGGAAGCACAATTGCTTTCAATAATTTTATTGATTATCTTCATTTTTGCAATATCATACGCAGTGAAAAGTACTGACAGAATAATCAATAAGATTTACCAGCCGTCACTGAGATTCCATATGACGAGACGTTGATCCCATCCGCCACTGACCTGAATCACAATGGAGAAACATTACAATGGGATAAGGAATAGTTTTGACGACGAAATTCATAGCTGAGACAAAACAAGCAAAGCTTGTGAACTAAAAACTCTGGCCAGACTTTTTAAATCCCATTATGAACAAAATCAATTCATTATAAATTAATTCAGGCATTCAGGAGGGATTCGTGACTGCTGAATCGGATTATGACAACTTCCTAATATAAAACAATAGACATAATTGGTCTTTGCATCTCTGAACAAGGCCATCTGTCAACTTAAATTGTGATCTACACATCATGCAAAAGGGATCAACTTACAACAAATATTTTATCGTATTCCGGTCTGTTGATAACGACCAATGATGTAACACAGCTGGTGTGGTAAGACAGAACATGTTTGCAGATGAATCCAGCCACGCGATTGGTCACTGACTCTTCATCCTGCAACATGCAAATGACTTAGGATGCAGCGCCCTCACTAGTCAAACAATTAAAAAACAATCCATTAACAAATTTTAAAAGCTGCTCATTTACAAATACCAAATTATTTACAAATGGATTCCCCTTTTACAAAGTTCCAGAGATTTCAATGAAAAATTTTGCAACCAGGATATCTTTTTAAGAATTTGTCCTGGTTTCCTTTATTCACAGCTTTCAGCAGTATGATTTGTAAATGCTCTTTCATAACAGCCACTTATTGTGAAATTCAAGATACAAAAATTATGATATCTAATTCCTTCAATTTGAGCACAAAACTGGCCCATCTAACACAACCACACGACAACCACGAAACAAGATCAAAGATAAGCACTAGACATGTAATCGCATGCATCTAGAACGGTCAAATTCAACCACATACACGACATACATTTGACACATTTTCAGACATATTCAAACACTTGACAAATACATGCAGGGTACAACTGTTTTTGAGGAACACTGGTACAAAATAACAAGGACAAGACTTTTATTTGTAAACTTAATTGATGTTATCGACTCCATATGTATTTTATGGGCTTAGCGGGAATGAGGGATTCTGGTTGACACATTTCAAATGAAGTTTTTACGTCACCAAATTGTCTTCTGGAGACAAATTGTAACAAAAAATCACAAGAGTAATTATTTGGTGACTAAAAGTGTTCGTTTTTGAGGTTAAAGCTCCAATTGCTTTCGTAGAATGGTTAACAGGTTTTCAAGTATGTTAAATTGCCTGTACCCAAAAGATATGGACTTTCTAAAAAATATTTGTGACCCTAAGAAGGCGGTGACATTCTTGTGTCAACATTGATGGTTCACACTTTCTCTGAGGGTCACAAGGATAACTATACTAGAACACAAAAGAAAACCTTTTATTCACTCAAGAAAAACACAGATTAGTTGGGCACACTAAAAGTATGGGAGTTATACCTGTTTGTGAATGGCATTGTCTCTTACCCACTGAACAAGAACATGTAGAAGTAGATCAAATTCAGTTCCAAGAAACAATACTCAGCTTAAAAGAAGTGCTAAGAAATGGGTTCCAATTTCGTGACTGACTGCGTTCTTTGGCAGATTAAAATTACCCATACCATACGTAAGTATTGTATTGCTTTCACTCACCGTAGAGAGAACATAGTTGTGAAATTGTAGGTCTGTATTTGTATCCTATATACTTAAGAGAAATCGATGGAAACACCCGAATTCTGCAGCCACTGCTCAAATACATTTCAGAACAAGATTCAGGCACCTCACTGCCGTATCACAAAAAGCCATCAACTATTTTTAGGAGCTGTGCTCAGCTAAGCCAATTACAAATATTGGTTGCTGCTGAAAAGAATTATTGTTTTCAGTTCTATGATAGTCAATCAGCAGAATACACAAAGTCAGATACAGAAGTATTAGTAGGTATATTGCCTTTGTGTACAAATCTTGATCCTTTTCTATGAAGCACACAGCACTCTTAAGTCTTTGTTTGGCACTGGTACTGATAGTGTAATCACGTTACACTTGAGTGCCTTATTCTTAGTGAAACTGTTGTTTATTGCTGTTTTTTTCATAGTTCCTGTATTTCCGCACCATGTTGAGATTTCCCTCATGAAACGCACGTGTCAATCATGACAAACCTTGTACATCAACATATTATTTCACATGAATATTTTACACTGCAGAACCCATGAGTAGAGCACTTTAGCTGCGACACATGCATGGCTAATTGAACTACACACCTACCGCTAAATGCACCTTGGAAATTTATTTAAACCTGCCTTTTGTCAAAAAATACAAAACTAAACTAGACCACTAGCCGTTATAAACCTTGGTCGAGTTCAATAACCGTCTCGAAGTGAGAAAAATCTAGCCAAAATCACGTGCTTTCATTAAAAATACACGTCAATATCTCACAGTCTTGCTTTTCTAGTAAGACACTAACGTACGTTACTTAACTCTACCCTGGTCTTGACTTCCTTACTCAAATCAGACAAGATTGTTGGGCTTGTGAGGAACAAACAGTTGACGATTTCCTGGGACCATGCTGTGCACGTAAAGTAGCCTGTTGTGACAAGCCAATTCATCAGCTCTGGCCTCAAAGAATAATAAAGTTATTTACAAGCCCAAAAATAAAACCTTAATTTGAGTAAGGAACAAGTTGAGGCCTAATTCGCTACAACACGTGATCTCTATCAAAAGCAGCTTTAAGTCAATAATTTTTAACAAATGTACGTGAAAATGTCACTGATTGTGCACAAAAACAAAATTTAATGTCAAAACGGTATGTCTTCTATTTTTCAAAGGTTGATAAAGAGTGCTGCAAATAAGTACATGTAAACTTTACTATTTTGTAACATCTGCACAGTACAAACCGAAGTAATTATAGACTAAAATCTTCGTAATATTCTTTGTCAAATTTAATGAAATAAAATTTCACTAATCCGTCGTATTCTGTGCTAACTAGAAGAAGAACAACCCTAAACATGCATCGCAAAACTCATGACTACCACAACAAATATTACGATGCCAGTGGCTGATTTAAGGGAGGGCCAAATTGGCCATGGCCCCGCCTAAAATTCTCCCAGATTCCATTTGGCAGTTCGGGAGTGCGAATGTCTGATGGGCAAAATCCTGGCTACTACGCCGCCCTTCCCCCTCCCAACTCAAAATCCTGGATCTGCCCCTGGATACTACAGTCACCTGTACGTACATGAAACTGTTTAGTTTTGTCCTGTGGCAGAAGTGATGACTCATCGTCTAGCAAGATGGCGTATCGACGTATGAGCTTTTGAACTTCTGGAGGTTTCATGGTCTGCAACACCTTGACAGCTGCCTCATCAAAACCCCATACATCTGAAAATTTAAAAAATAAAGCTTTTCAATGACAAATTTTAGAATTTCCCTACCCATATTATTTGTATTGTTCATGTTCTTTTTACCATCATGAGATAATTCCTACACTTGGGGTTTTGTTACCTCAATGCCAAAGCGAGCCTAAGCCAGACTGTGACTGCAACCCATCACAATCGATTGACAAATTAATGCTCGTGGCTTATCCGCGATGCTGAAGAAAACATACGTGTTCACTAATTTCTTTTAAAATGAATTGATTTTAAAAATTCAAAAAAGGTTTACTATATACTTTTAAATTTTTGATTTTGAAACTCATATGCTAAAAGGCGTGTTGGTTAATGACAACAATTATCTCATCCAGCACGTTCAGCCAAGCCCATGAATAGCGACTTAAGTTCTCTTCAATCCGGGATGGTGCCATCAAGCCTTTGATGTGCTAAGGACTTCTCTGGTACTCTGGGGTAAATAGTGCAAGCTTGCTGGTCCACTTGCGTGCAAATCCTGTTAGAGTAAGATTTGCCTAATGACTACCGCTGGTATTGTTACTACTTAATATGATTCCTGCTGACAGGTCACTCTTTAATGTATACACTTAGGCCTAAATTTGTGAAATCGATCGACCATATAAAGGTTCATATGGGGACTAAAGTATTCTGTTTAGATTGCCCAATCATTGTACTTTCTGACGGTACAGATTAACAGCTTTAAATGTGTTTTTATCAACAGACAACTCACAGATATTTCCGTCCTCGCTGGCTGCAAGAATGACGTCCAACTCTTCGACAAAAACAGCATTCAGTATACCTATGAGTGGATCTTTGGATATTTTCTGAAAACAAAAAATATGAAGTGTGTGTTAAGAGGCTGTCATACAAAACTGAATTCTTCAGAAAGCCTCTGACTGGAAAAACGTGTGACTTATGTTATATCTAGTTGAGTTAGGTCAATTAAAGGTAAGACTGTATAGTATATTAATCATTCTTGAGCAAGTCTCCATAAAAACTTTCATTAATTTTGTTTTTGAGATATCTTGAGCTAGGTAAATAGTCTGAGTGTCCATTAATCCAGAGAGACTTCACTACTGTATGCCAAGAATTGTACGATGACACATGGCTTTCCTCAAAATCCAACAGCTGCCTGCTATTTTGGAAAGATTATTGGCCCGATTATGTTGTACTCTTAGAAGAATTAGTGACAGGCATAATATGGCAACAAATACAAAATTTTAGGTTGTAAAAGTCACATTTCTTGTCTGATTTTCAAAATTCAAAAACCTATATTCATGTGTACTTATGATGGGACTGATTATCTAGAGAACTGAATAACACCAGCAGCCTGAGGCAATGAACTACAACAGCTTGGTGTCTTTGATCAATGCTGGCAAAGTTTGAGGTATGCAAATTGGTCGAGTAATGCCCAATCTCAACCCGTGAGGGTATCAACATAGGATTCTTTTCACGTGAATAAAACTAATAATTTGGTCTAAATCTTTCCATTTTTGTTACTGATTCTGAAATGGTTGGAGCACAAACAGTGCCATTTTTGAAAAACTAGCCACCAAATGGGAAACTACAGCAATCACACACAAATTACATTGGAAATTTTATCACTCAGTAAGGTAATGGTTTTGTCTCAGTTATGTAATCTTATTGACGAATATGAAGAAAACTTTATCCTTCAAGCCAATAAAAGTTCATATTTTGTAAAAGTAGAAAACATTTTTGACCTGAACACCAATTTGCCATTAATTGGGTGATGCGGCTACATTCTTTTAAAATGATATTAAAAATTACCAAAAGTTTTTTAATACAGATGTTCAATATGAAATATTGTTTTTTATCACAATATTCCTAAAAGTCCAATTTTTATATCCAAAAATGAAACACTTTAAAATCAATTCCTACTTAAAGTTTTCTAAATTTAATCCCTTTGTTTGCTGCTTTTGATTTTAAGTCCCATTTTGATAGTTCTTCATGCAAAAAATATTTAAAAACATTTCCTACCATAATTTTGAAAACAGTGTCTGAAAGCTTCATTTGAATCAGATTAGCCATATCTGAGATTTGATGTTCTGAAGTTATAACCAAATTTTAACATTTTTCAGTCTTGCACATTGACCTTAATTTAAATACTGCAAACACACACCAACAAATCAAATACGTAAGCAGTTCTGCCTTCAACAATTTGATCACCATGCACCATTAAATACACAAAAACAACCCAAGTCCGCATACTACACAGACAATAACGCAACAGTCACTTACAGGGGTTCCTCGTTTTTGAGAACCAGTTTGACAGCTGTCATTCAGTGGAAAAAACTGGTTCTCAAAATACAGGACCCCTGTGAATGACCTCTACTGACAGTAAGTTTCTCAAAGCCTTTACAAAACATGAAAAGACTCAATCGTAAGCAAATTTCACAAAAACCCATTTCCCCCAATGATATATCCACTACCATAGGCTGTGTATGAGAGAATTGGACAATACTAAGCTCATCCAAACAGAATTTACTACATAGAGCCATCAACCACTGAAATAGTTGTCTAATCCCAGTCTGGAATTTGAGAATCTGCGAGAAATGTCTTTCGCTGTCAGACAAAATGGAATTTGATTTTGTCAAATTTCTCAGCTAAAAGTTCACATAGGCTGTCCTCTACATTTGCTGAGAGTAAAAAGTGGAAAATGTATGTAGTACAGAACTTCATTTAATGTAAGCTCATCTGACTTAATACATGACAATTTTGGTAATTATTTTTTAATTAGTTTGTGCTTGAATCTCTTAAAAGTAACAGGTTTTTTAGATGCTCATGATAAGTAAAGGCCATGTTCTTCTCAAGTAATAGTTGAAGGAGATCGCTTAGAACTCACACTGGGAGCTTTTTTATAAAAACAAAATAAGAAGAAACACTGTAAAGTGGGATGGCTGGTCTTGACATATGAGCCATAATAAATCATATCCAGGATAAGGATATGATCAAATCAGAACCTCAACTATATTTTTGAATTAGTTGTTGTTATTCACACTAGATGCCACTGACAAATATCACGACACACTTAGGATCACCGGGGTAGAGGTTGACATACAGATCATGATCATGACATGTCCATCAATGGACAGGGGAGATAATGGAAATTCAACCAAAAGCAGACAACACTGATGAGCAGGTGAGACGGAGATCAACCAACCTTTCTCTTGTAGGACTGCTGGAGTTGAAAGGCAAACAAGGAAATAGTTTACAATTAGATAACAGATAATTTTACTGTCCGGCAGATGTCGCTCAACCAGATAATCTTTTTGATATATACGTTACACATATAGTTACCAACATTCAAGAATAAAAAAACGGGACGCCTAAATTGAAAACACAATGGACCTGGGACTTGATGCCAAAACGCAAGGGTGAAATGTCTAGTAGGGCAACACTCAAAAATGACGCAACAACATTTTTTGGTCGAACCTGGAAAATGGGGCTTACCAATACATTTTTCAAAGAAATTGAGAAACCTAATATTAAAATACTCGCAATGTCATGTATTCAATCAGATTTTTAACAATATTGTAACTATCGTTACATAGAATGTTCAAAAAGCACGTTAGACTTCATAAAACTTGCCAGTGACACCAACGGCTCACTTCAATCGAAACTTAGTGACAATCAATGCCATTAAAATTATGTAAGAGCAAAAGGTGTACATGTCAGATATAAACAAACCCTTTCTCTTACTTTTATTCAAGTTAGAATTCATAAAAAGCATTATGTTATAAGACCTTAACCTTAGTAACTAGCACTGCCAAGACCAGGAGCCTAGACTCAAGCAATAACAAACAGTCCTTTCTCAGCACAGAAATCACCAGTGTAATCTATGTTAAGGAACAAGTCAAGATCAATATCAACAAGATAAGTGGTCTGAATCACTTAAAAACTTATTTTGTTCACCAAAAACCCCTTCACAGCAGCTTTTGCTCTGTTATCAGCAAACAGCCTTGATGCAGACTGGATTAGTAAATGAAACTCGTACTAAAAACACCATTTAAATGAAATCACCAAACTATACTGCAAGACACCATGAAACTCACAGATAAACTACAATGGCACTACGGACACTTCATCATGCAATTTTAGAACAAATGACTTCACACATTATCAGTTAGACAAATCGCTAACACTCACAAACAAATATACACCTTGGAGAGAAAACTCTCCATGTGATCTCAGTCAGCTGTACAAATACTCAAAGAATATCTGATACTTGTGATTTACCATGAGTATATCCTTCACATGACTATAAATCTGTTCGACTTTAAGGGTGCGTATTAGAAGCATATCACGTGGGAACAACACTCTGTGTGATAAGCGGCCTACGTAGTTCAGCATCTCTGTAGTCATGGCAACCTTTTCTGATTGGATTTAGTTAGAATGGCTTCAATGGAAAATCATGAATGATTATCATATTTCATTCTTCATCTAAATGGAAATTTGTGGAAAAGACTGACAGCAACATTTCTGTTTTTGCACAAAAAATGTGTATGTTGCGAGTGTAGCTGAGCATGTGCGGTAAAAAAATCTGTCACATGACTAATAACAGCTTTTTATATAAATGGCTTATTCTTATCAAAATGACAAGCAAAATTGAATTTTGGGCCCCTATATTAATTCAATACAGAAATTCAAATTTTGCTTATGTCATTTTAATAAGAATAAGTCATCTCAAATAATAAGCTGTTTAATGCTACTGTGCATGTCAAAACAATCAGGCAAAATAACCCCAAGTTCCCATCATGACAGCTAAGCAGAAGTGGACTTTGAGAAGTGCTGGAAAGATGACTCATTGTGAGGCAAGACAGCTTATTACCCATCATGATGGAAAAAGGAATAATTTTTCACCTTTTCTGTAAAAACAGAGAGATGTTGAACTACTAGCAGGCATCAATAGCTTGCAGCTATATGCAGCATCTAAAAAGCAGCCATGCAACACATCTGCAACCCAGGACATGCAAGGTCACATGACACCAATGTGACCAATCAAAGACTACCAATGGCTCAGGAGGCGTGTCCTCACTATCAGTAATTAATTCCTCATCTTTCATTGGCTCGTCTGAGTCTGGAGGCTGTGTGCGGTGAGAAGAAATGGTTATACAGAGACACAAATTGGAATGTCAAGCTAACTCAGTTGCTATGACAGGTCATTGGCTGTTCAGCACATATCTACCATTTCATACTCCTTTCAGTGGTAATACTCCTCACAATTACGTTATACCGCTTACAGTGGGTCGAAAATTTAGTGATAATAAATTTTCCAAGGGCACCAATTCTAGTAATTCCAAGAAAGTTAACAAACAGTTATTTTTTTTCAAATTTCAAACCAACAGTGATTGTCCTCTGCCGTCCATGGTAAAATTTCACCAATTACGACACAACATACAACATACAACTGAAAGTACCACAATTAAGCTTTACCATTTTCACGTTCTGTACCATTGCAACCATGAGATAGTCTTGACAAATTGTGGACATATGACAACCCAAAAGAGTTATTAACCCATACGTTGAATAATATGGAGGGAAAATGTGGTTTGATCGAAGCGCGTTTTGAGCCTTGACCTGATATATACAATAGAAGATCGATGCTTGCGTGTTTCATCTATTGCACAGAGTACGGATTCACAATCACTTTTTGAATTTTATCTTGGGAGTTTTGTAAGAATTCACCATTCAATATGTGGGATAAATAGATTGTTCTCCACCATTTTCCCCATTCCTCACAACATTTGGAAGATGACGGGGAGGCTTTTCGGGAATCATGATTATAGGGTCCTTTTTGTGGATGTGATTCAAGAAATGCGGGTGAAGAATGCCGTGTTTCAGTAACACAGATTTATTGGGACTGGGATCGAAACGAATTTGATGTCAGGAATCGTGTAAAGCATGACGTGGGAATTACTAATACAGATGAATCTTCAAGCCAAAACCCAATCAAATTTGTGAACTGAAGCGTAAGTTTCAATGATTTCATTCCCTGCCAACACAATAGAGAGCCATATGGCAGGGCTGCCAACAGCCAACAGGCATATATAGTGTTAAGACATAATGAGGTGTCATTAAGGATTACATTGGTGATCAATTAGCAGCCCAAACAGCTGGACTGAATTCAATGGATGATCCAAAGTAGGTATCCAAAGTCACCCAACATTGTTGTTTCTACACTGTGGCGACCTCTTTTGTTTAGATATTAAATGAATTAGCATGATGCAACAGTCTGTAGTGCAAAGTTGCAGTTAAACAAGTGACTTTGTGACTAACATTCTTTGAGGTGATATGGTGAAATGGTGTTACAGTGCCGTTATCACCTCATGCATAGTGTGCAATGTGACAACATAAATCAATGCATCGAATTCAATAGAATGTATGCATTTTCAAAAGCAGGCCATTTTTTTCAACTTGCCAATTAAGATGAATGTTAACCTGTAAGAACAAGGTCGCAAACACAACAGTGTTGCATTAAAAGAATGTAAACGCAACCATGACAACAGGGCATTAGTGTGCAGTGTGGGGCAGTAGCTTGTAATGCAAGTAAAGACTTTGTGTTCCATAAATGCCTCTTAATACAAAGCAAATTGCATAGAATAGTTTTCAAAATAAACTGAACAGACTTAAGCAGAATGCTGTCAAACTCTCCCAAACGTTAACCCACGTTATGCCAGAACTAATTAGCAACGGAATAAAACTTTTGATGCAACTAAACAGCCCTGTTGAAGAGATTGATATTATATATATTATTGCATGTAGTTGACGATTCTCTTAGTCAGAAAAGGATTTATTGAGATTGTCAGAATCCACAAAGCATTTATTTAGTAAGAGATTTTGATAAAATTTTGACAGCAGCTAAAAAAACGAATTCTTGTGATAAATCAAACTTTCGTATACATCTTCCCAAGTGAAAACTGTCAAATTTCAACGTGGTTCATTTCATGGTGAAAACCTGAGAAGCACGGAGAGCTCCATGAATGGAACAGTTAGGGAATTAACTTCTCAGCAAACATAGCATCTTCAAAAGGGCAAAATCTAATCATCTATTTATAATCTATGATGACAAGGTAATGCTCAGCAAGAGGACTTAACAATGACTATTCCGAATATAGCAATACATGTAATGCAACTATGCCTAACTACAGGAAATTAATTCATGATCTTGTTACAAAAAGCCTCGGCACTTATATACTCACCGTGCTAATCAGAGGTTTGGCATATGCATAACTACTAACAATCTTCTTCTGTTGACCAATAAATGAAGACGTGGACAACTTGGGTTTGGATTTTTGTTCCGTCGCTTTCTTCTTATTGTTTTTAATGTCCGCAATGTTAAACATCTCTTTGCTGAAAAAGGACGAAAGAAGTTGACAAGACCTGTTCAACTGTATACCCATTTACCACAAAAGAATACACAAAATGAAATTCACTTTGTAAAAATAAATCAAATAAGAAGTAAAGAAAATACATCAAGAGGATTCTGGTATTAATGGCTCCACTACGATGACAACAGAATATTCAATTGCTCCCTTGAGGAGGTACAGGAAAGCCAAGCACACATGCTAATCTATGTCCAATCAATCCTCTACAACAGCTCATCTAAGTAATAAAGAAAAGTCAAGTACCTACACTAAAGCCTGACAAGATCCTAGACAGGGCAAGTATATTACATCTGCCAAGGTAAGAATATAATTCTACTTTTCCGACATCACTACTAAGATCTGACGTGAGTGCTCATCCGTAAGATGATTAACACTGCATGGCCATGGTGAAGTTCCCCTGGTAGACCTACCAAATGATAACTTTTTGTCAGTAAAACACTTGGTGAAATTTTGATTATTGTAACGACTTTGGCAATTATTTTTGTCCACAAAACCAAAAAGACAAATGCCACTGAATCACTATAACGCAAAAACTGATTGCTTATTTCGTAACCGTATGCTGCCGTCAAACTAAAGCACGTAGTTTTCTCACCTGTACATGAAATGGTTAGACTGCATCCGTTCCCACTTTGTGATGACTCCAGAGGAATCACCGCTGAACAGAAGTAGTGGCACTTTACGGGCTAAAATGAGAAAGAGTATCTAATGAGTTGAAAGTACTGAGTAGCAAACTGTATGTTTATTAGTGTGTCTCAATTTCTTTTCTGTGTATTTCGTATTTATTTTATCCATTCTATGGTTATCCATACTTAATGGGAGAGATATTCTTGTCTGTTTTTAATGGAATCCGAATAGATGCAAAGCCAAGCAGAATAATCATTATCGACACTGTCATGACCCCTAGTGGCAGTGGCGATAACATTGTCATCCTGATCATGAACGTCAGAACGGAACGTCGTCATCAATATCACTGTTATTACCAATTCAAGGACTGGTAGTGCTGGGCCCAGACACTCCAGTCTACTCATTTTATGCTATGATGCCTTCAACCTAATTCTATTAGCATATGAGTACATGATTGTACTTTAAATTTCCAAATTGTCATCTGTTAACATTACCAAGACCATGATCAGGCCAAAAAAGCATAATTGGTTCAGGTCTATGGTGTTTTGAAAATCGAGTCGGTGGTGAAGAATTTTTGTCTTAGTTGCCCATTTTTGAAAAAAGGAAAATTTATCCAAGTGAGATGAGCAAAAATGACAGGGGGTGTTTTTATTTCATTTTCTTACTCATCACTTAGCAAATCATGGCGTTTCAAATCTTGCTCAAGTACGTGTCTTTGTGCAGTTTTTCAAAAAGAAAAACATCAGCCCTTGGCTGAAATTGATCCGGTTGGACACTTTTTGTGAGTGAACGCAGGTGTCAAAATGAGTTGAGTACACTAGTACGGTGACTCATTATAGTCAAAACTCCAGGTAGCACTTACTGTATGTGATAGTTTCAAGGGCATTTTTGCACTTTAAAGCAGTGATGCATCCGGATGCATTGTACTTCCAAGACAGTAACTGACGACGACTAGTGGAACCTGGAAATGACACAACACATTGTAATAATTATAAAATTTTGAAACTGCACGCAAGCGTGTTCAAGCTCTCTGGTGCTCGCTCCAAATATTTGAAATTTACATAAAATGAGCATCAGTTCCAAAGTTGGAATATGCTACAATGTAAATTTTACAATGAAGCAAATAGGAACAGATAGAAAGCAATGAATCAGTCTTTTGTAAACAATCGTATGCCGTCTCGTCAATCGTTAGTAAAAAACGCACACAACAAAAGAATTTAAAGAATGTTCACTGGACAAATGAACACCATCTCTGTTCTAGAGAAAAAGAGAATTTAGTGAAGACATGCTTTTGGTAATGTAATAATAATTTTAATGATTGTCCTTTGTCTGTTGCCCAACAATCCATTTCTCAGCCAGGCTATTATAACTAATCTTACAGTAAAAACTCTTCAGCCTTGGACACAGTATGACAGAAAAACGAAATTTCATTTGTCAAATTTCTCAACGAAAATAACTTTTCAGGAAATTCACTTTGCTTTCAGCATGGTTTGTATGGCGTAGCTATTACCGGCGACATTTAGTAAAATTTGAGCGTTTGCAATAATGTAGTGAGCCCCTGAAAAATAGAAATATGGCAATTAAGCAACCATTGAACAATTTTTACTGTAATTGCCCATAAACAATGCAGTCAGGTGAATAGAGGGGCAAGTCATGTAAGTTTCCTGAATGGTCTCAGAGCTTCAGGCACAAGAGCTTGAAAGAACTGATATCAATTAAACACGGATCAATGTGAGGCTCTAAAAATCTTGACCACCTGAAAGGGTTTATTGAACTATAGAGACAAAATAACAGGAAAACATAATGTGCATTCTATCTTTTTATTGAAACTGTAAAGTTTATAACAGTTAGTTCTCCTCAAAAGTAGTTTTGTCAAAATTCAACTGGGTTTGTTATGGTGAAAACTTATGATGGAAAATAGACCAAAACCAACATTAAAAAATTATTTGAAGTTAGCCAAATTTTTTAAATTCTATTTTTCAACGGGAACAAATAATGTCCTTTTTGAAACCTACAGCACAAAAAAAAAATAATAATGGCAGTTAAATGTTTTAACATTTAGTCTTAAAAGACTCATACAAAACTGACGTATATTATGAGACAGTCTTAACCTTTGACTGTGTTGCATACAAACCTCACTGTCAGTGAACACCATAGACTAATAGAACATGGACTGCCAACTCCGTTTACTTTCAATGGACGAAATCTGTGGTCACAAGCCGTTACGTCATTATTCACTAGCGACACCTGGCCAAATTATCTGGTGTTATTTTCGGCAAGTATGTCGTCTGCTAATCATGATTGGCTGTTGTGTGGTCGGGTGGTAGTAGCATTGCTAAAGGTACTCACGATACCAACAGTTCTACTATTGGAATACTTTGAACAGTGTTTAAATGCCAAAATTATTATTTTTTAGTTGTACTGGACAATAAAATAGACGCGAGAATTTCCCGTCACAGCACACTAACCGGAAACTGAAACAGATAATTTGGGAGAGTAGCTCCTCCTCTAGGATAGTACACAAGAAAATGTCCGAGTTGCGAATCTGACATCTATAATCTATGGTCAACACAAGGAACTTTCAAAAATTTACCGAGCACTTGATTGAGCTCTGGGAAAAACTTGATCCTTTGCAGGGAGTACTTATACTCGTCCTCCTGCTCTTGGAACGTCCCGATGAAATCCGACACGTTATCCCCAGACTTGGGGTCAAATAGGTACGCCCACGACATGCCGGCCGCGACCCAGATAGTGCGGTTCCTTGGCACAAATGTAATGTCTGTCACAGTGAACATGAAGCCGTCCAGTTTGTGGACGAGTTTGCCATCTGAGGACCAGATCTTGACAGTCTTGTCAAAGGACCCTGTAACTACCCTGTAATGTGGAGTAAATGAGAATCAGGTAAATATTAGGAGGACTACAGTAACTGCACATAACGTAAAATTGCCGTGAGGACTTGACAGGGACCTCAGGGGTTTCACACTCCACTGATTTATCCACATTATTTTGAAAACGCTTTGCCCAGTCGCACATTGTGTGTCATAAAAGAGATAAGCATACCAGCAGCTGACGCAGCAAGTAGAACTACTCTCGTTTATCACATTGGTGTAGACTCACAGTTGAACAATGGTTTTCTGTAAACCCCAGACCGTCCCGAGTTGCACCACATACCAACTCGGGACGGTCTCTCACGACGATTAAGCGTTATGAAATAAATTACAATATCCTCAATATGTACTTGAACGGAGTCAAAGAGAGCCTAACTGTGCAGTACCTCGTAAGTTTCTTGACTGAAAAACTCTGTAGCAATTTGCATGGAGTGATCAAATGGTTAAAAAGAAGCTTTTTGATCATATCACCCCTTTTTACATTGAAGTATTCCACAATTTAGTCTTAAGAGTATAGAAGGTTTGAATACATTTAATCCCTCTGGCAAATTTTGTGGTCAAATGATGGTCAAATTTACAGGATGACTTATTCAAGTAAAAATTTTTTGAAAAAAATATCTTTATAGGTGCAATGGGCCCAACCATGAGGCCTGCAGACATCTGATGCACCGTAAATGACATCAGGCCACCTGTATTGTTCTTTTAACAGTTTCATAAAATTCTGACCTCAATACTGCTGGACTTTTTAACAAGACTACAGCATACATCCAGTGATGGAAATTCTTGTTGAAAAAGAAAATCTGTTTAGCAATGTTGCATCACTTTGCTTGTCTCAGCATGATTTTCTTTTTTTAAAAAGTGGCAAACTAAAAAATAACATGCCACTGACTTGATTTTCAAAAAAACAAAAAACCAGAAGCAATTATGCTTTTTTGCCTAAACTTGAATCAATGATCTCTTTAAAGCGAAATAAATTAAGTTTCAAGTTTGTTTAAATTGGTGATTTCCATCTTCCACATTTTCACTTTGACCGAACACTCATGTGAAAAGGACAACTTACCATGAATTATTTTCGTTGTCTTTGACTAATTGCAGACAAGTGATACCCGCGTCATGAGCTTGGTGGTTGCTGTAAAATACATAACCCAAAGTTATCACAGTTTAAATATGCATTTGAACTTAACACTGCATGCATATCATATTTACATAGGAGTCTTAATCAGTTTGTTTCAAGGTGAAGAAGTTTTAACCAATCAGCTTTAAACACTTGCAAAGCAGACGACATTTGAACTTTGATTACCATTTAAGGCCACACACTGGAGTTAATGGAGCGTTATGAGTTGGGTAGTAATTCACAGCACGTTTTCACTCCAGAGATTCTTATCACATTCATTTGTGAAATTAAATTGATTTCCATTGCTTTATTGACAAGGAAAGTTAAGTAAGCATGCAATTATTTCACGGGGCATAGAAACAGAGAAATATTACAAATATATCTCTCATATAGTTTCTAGACGACAGTCGTTTCATAATCCAGCCATCAATTTAATCCATTGAGAATCTGTGCTACACATGTATACAGGTGCGAAATAAGGGACGATGATTATCAGACAACACAACTCAGTATGTCACGAATACAAACAATTACTACAACAATGACCTTTTGTTTCGCTGTGTGCAAATACGTGTCGTCCTGTATTTCTGAGGGACAACCACAAGAATCCATGCACTTGTACAGATATTGTACTTATACTCTAGTCTCCTGTGCACGAGCGGTCAAAAATAATCATCTGTGCACTTACATAGATATTGGTCTAATACTCTTGTCTCCTGTGAATGAGCAGTCGTAAATAATCAGCTTGTTGTCATAGCCACCAGAGTAGATTCTCGATTCAACACACAAAATACACCGCACAATGTCTGTGTGCTCTTTGGCAATGAACGCTGGCACAGAGTCTATCACATGACCAGTGTCTTTGTCTGAAGCAGAGACAGCGATATATTACTTAACCAGATTAATGTCCACACACAGCTTATCACCCAACCCCCCATAGCATGTTTGTTTGGCTTGACTGCCAACCACAAATCTACGACCGAGACTTCTTTAGAATGATGTCTTTGTGAGCCCCTTTCTCACCATAATTTTAGCTCACAAAAAGTCGGAATGCAACTCGCTAGCCTTTGAGTACCATAGTCAGTGAATTTCACCGAAACCGCCTTGATCAAGTAAGAAAATACCCGTACTCTTCCCAACTGAAGGAGGCGTGAAATGGTTCATAAATTGGCTCATGCCCATTCCAATACCATATCATTTGTACCCATGTGCAAAAAAAACGGTACATCATTTTGTCACGAGTGGCCTGCTCAATAAATCTGTGATGTTTGCAGCAGACGATAGGCTGCTTTTAAAAAGCTGCGACATGCTACTGGACAGCAGACAATCATGACTCCATTCTAGACGATAGGACCCTTAAACACATCCTCTTCAATCTGCCAATAATGTTTTATTTGACTATGGCATGTGAAGCCAGGCATCAATGTAGCTCTCTGCACCCCTGGGCATTAACCAGATAAACCTTTCAGGTATGCGCCCACTCTAAACTTATCAAAACAGTAGTTTTACTTAGAAGCATGCACCCATGCTCGGATTAACACCTACACCCTGGTATTTTAGTTTTCCAATAAGAGCCCTTGATGATTTAAGTATATAGTATGGAGCATATCCCAGCAAATATCATGGAATGCACAATAAGTCTGATAATTATGAGCATAACATAGAAATTGTTCAGTTTAGGACAAAATAGCTAAAATTTGCATTTTATCAACTTAAGGCTCATGTTCCATTACTAAGTTAAAGATAAAAAAGTTTTCTTGTTTTGAAGACAGGTGTACAGAACAAATCATCAGAAAATATTTTTGTTGAGAAATTTGAAAAAAGCAAAATTGAACATTGTCCTAAATTTTACCCTAGCTCTGTCCTTCTGGAACTTATTTACAATTAGTTATTAAACAAAGAATTCTGTCAAATTTGTGCCCTAACAAAAATGGACAAATTAATGACATGCCTTTTCGTTGAAAATTGAATTTTCAGCCAATTTCGAAAATATTTTTCTCTTTCAACTAGTTTCCTACTGTTTTTGAAGGAAGTTATGGAGAGGTGTCGTGATTCAGCTCACTAAAATTGGTACTGCACTGAATGGCTTACCAGGCTGTAAGTCGTATAGACGGATGCTGGCGTTCATTCCACACACCAACTGCGCTCTTCTAGGGTTGACAACCATACAGTACACTGGTGTGGCTAACTGGAATATTGATGAGGACCGAGTGTCAAAAAGCATAACTTAACAGAATATGGGTGTGGCTCACTGGAAGAGCGTAAAATGGGATAACAACCAAACGCAATGGCGATCCAAATCAGACGATTTGCAACTAATTGTTTTTTACAAAAGTCAGCAGTGTATTTTCATATTAAATTGAAAAATTTAATGAAAAATATATACTTTCTTACACCACAATAAAAACCATAAAAAACTCTATTTCAATCCTAAAACACAAAGTGGGCGTCATAGAATATGTAACTCACATTAATCTTGTCATGAACGCCCCCTCCTGACGACCAAGCGATGATGACACCATCATTGGCAGATGACAGCATACACTTGACATCTGGCCTATAATGATTAGAAATTATATATTTTGTATGAAGTAATAACATGAGTACACCGCAAAATGTCACCAATTTTGGAGAAAAATAATAGCTACCAAATGACAACATTTTGAATAATAGTGGGCATTCAAAATAATGTTCAAAGCATTTGAAAAACACAGAAGAACAACAAATCTTGCCATATTCTGACACCAAAGAACCATGAAGGCAAGTTTAATGTGGGTACTGCACAAAATATGCAATATTAAAATAATAAAAGCATGAAATTTTGAGACATTCAGTTGAGAAAACAGATCAAGTTTGAGTCTAATACTGGAATAAATCATGTGTTGTCCACGGTATTCAGTGTAAGAATCTCCAGTGCTCAGACAGTTACACAGGTGAAACGAAACCGTCCATAAAAATGAGTATGTCACAACATCATCGTCCTAGCTATGGGGACACTTATGATTCGGCTATTTTTAGCCAGCTGTGCACCACTAGACATGATTTCAATACTGATGATGTCACTATCCTAGACTGTGAGGATGACTGGTTCAGAAGGGGAGTAAAGGAAGCTCTCCATGAGCGCATTGAGAGTCCCTCTTTAAATAAAAGAGGCGGTTTAAGATTCGATTTATAACACGTATGGGATGACGTATGCCGCGCCGTCTGGTCAAAACGTCATCAATTGGCCAGAATAACGATAATATCACAAGCCAAGCTGAAGTCCGTGAGATGCGGAGGCAATGTCGCTAATTTTTTGTAAGTTTTTATTCCAGTATTAGACTCAAACTTGATCTATTAACATAACATAATGACAATAACATTAACAATATTAATAGAGATTTTTGCGATAACAGAAAACAAACAGAATTCCCATTTCTTTCACAGAATTTGAGATTTCAAACAGAATTTCCATATTTCCGTAGCAGATACCATAAGTTTTGGTTCTCAGTTGCCAAAAAACTAAGACAATAATCCATCATTAAATTTGACATATTCTGGCTACAAATCGATCAACGTTTGTTTTGCAACAGACCTGTTCAAGTAATAAGTAGTACATTCTTTCTGAAGGTGGCGTTGTTCTTTTTCTGGTTTTAAGAAACGACAAACATTGTGCAAAGCAAGTTATTGGTAAAACAGGGCTGTAGCATAATTCAGTGGAAAAAGCAAGGCAATTCCTAGATTATTGTTAACTTGGATACCTGCTTGAAAAAGTGAAATGGAATTTGATAATTTAGAAAATGAAAGAAATAAAATTTTATGTTTCCTAAAACGGATTGCTCTGTAATTGAAAATGGAAAACCCAGGTCCCAATGATAATAACGATAATACTAATCAAATAAAAATGATAATCATTATTATTATTATTGTAACACTAAAATCCAGTAGTCATAATAATAACATTTAACTGTGGAGCATTTGAAGGCGGTAAGAAAGACAGCTTTTCAGAAACTGAAAAAAAATCCATTCATCATTTCTTTGCACTTAGAGTCACCAGTGGCACTTTTCCCAAATTCTCTAACACTTCAACAGAAACTTTGGGAATACGAAGTTCTCACGAAAATTATTTTCTGATCTTTCTATCGCAGAGTATTTTTGCAGTAATAGTTTTGGGACGCCATATAACCGTCGGTGTCAACTATGCAACCTACCAGTACAAAAAATCTGTTACCCATCCCCGGTGTTCATGTGTTGTTAACAGTAACTTTCCTGTCTCGGCTTCCCATGACTTTATCACGCCATCTGAAAAGAATACATCAGAGGTCAGGTAGTCACATTATTCAGAAAATAATACCGTATTCGCCCTAATAAACGCCCAGGGCGCTTAGAAAGGGAAGGCGAATATTATAGTCCAAAAGTGGTTGAAACCCAGTCTCCGAAACAGGTGAAATCATAAGCTAGAATTCATCAAAGTTACGCTTTGTGACGCATCTGTAACCTATGACAGTTTCTACAAAATTGCAGTGCATAGCCATCAAACTTTGTTGTCAGAGTACAAGCATTTTTTCAAAAAAACCCAGTGCGAAAACTCGTCGACTGATGCGTCGTTGCCTCGCGATAGCCGATAGGTCAACTTGAATTCTTGAGTAAAAATATAGTTTAGACTCAACAAATTATCTGAAGACCTCCTCAAGTTTTAAGTAGCAATCCCTTTGACAAGTACGCTGTGTCTGTTCTGAAAGGCCAGACCATTATAGGACATGTCCCTCGCAAGATCAGCAAAACTTGCGTTCTTTTTGAAGCACGGCGGAAGTTTGAAGTGTATAGTCACAGCTAAATACTGACATAGCGGTGAGGCTTGTGGTGTACAAATTCCGTGCACAATGATTTTTTCAGGACTGTCGGATCTTATTGATTAATTGAACAGACATTGCTGTAGAATTTTAGAACTGCATGTATGTAAGGCATTTTTTGCATGTGCACGGCGTTCATGGACTGGGCGCTTATTTTAGCAAAGTCTGAAAATGCGTGGGGGGGCGCTTATAGGGGCATGGGCGCTTATTAGGGCGAATACGGTAAACCAACAAGGTTGCGACTGTATTTGAGAATGAACAGGGGCCTGTTTCATTAAAAATTCACAGCTTCACTACAATTTTCTTACGTCATAACATAGACATAATTGAATGCTTTACAAAAAATAATGTGATTTTTTTCTGAATTTAAAGTCTCTTTCAAGCCTGACTTAAATCTCAGACAGAAGAAACTATAACTTCACGCCACACCTAGCGGCAACACATCACGCAAATCAGTTCAGTGCCAACTCTCAGACTCAGTAGTTAGTTTAACGCTCTCAAGATGTTAACCAAAAGATCGTGGTTTCAGTGCCTGGCTATTGCAGGCATGTTGTTGTGCCCCAGGACCAAGCGTAGCGCCTTTCTAATCGCGTTCGTAAAATACATGAATAGATGGTTAATTACTTATGGCAAATATTCTTTTGTTATTTTCTTATTTAGTTTGTGTTAAACACACAGCTTTGTACTGATGTAGGTAAAAATGGACGGATAAAATCTGACACAAAAGTAATGCTATTAAAAAAACTAATCTCTTCCTTGAGTAAACTAAATTAGGTACTAGTGCCAAAAAATGTCATTCTATCATCATTTTGATCCTAAATTTTTAGAGTGAACTTAAGTGTCGACTTTCAGTGCCATAACTGTTACCTACTAGCTAATTTTTTACCGATTCTTTTTGCTCTTCTTCCACAAGGTTGTGTACATGTCATAACAAAATGACAGGAATTGATTTCACTTTGTTATAAATTTTTAGTATTTCAATATCAGCAACCTGAGCAAATTTGCTTCAGCGAAGTTGTCACCATCTTCTGAAAGATGTCGTGAAAATTAGCTGATGGCATATATCACAGCATACTGTTTTCAAGTTTATGACAGACTATATCTAAAAAATATCAAAAAAGTATTGAAAATTACAATGTTGTCAATTATATCACTTATTTTATTCAGCCCAAATTACACTTTTCTCTTATCAAATTTCTGATGTGACCAGCAGCCATAATAACAGAAACAAAGTTGAAGTTTTTTTTCTTCCAAATTATTGAGTCAAAGTAATTTTCAAATCTACAATTGTTGTCCACTGTTTTTAGTACTTTTTTGAATAAAAATTATAAGAAGCACCTTCTCATCTAACCAACTTGAAGAAAGACAGGTGTCAAATTTGTTGTTTTTATTTTAGCACACTCTTTTTTCCAGATCAAAACTATATATAAGCAAAATTAGGTCACATATGTTGGATGCTGGATCGCTGAGGAATGATAGGGTTTTTGGTTTTGACTAAAACGTGAGTGACAAAACTTCTGAAATGTCCGACAGTTCATGACTGTCTGGATAAGGGTGCTCTTTGTATGATCCAATGACATTGTGAGAAGCCTAATCCACTTATGTTATACGTTTTCCATAATGCTCAGAAGGCATAGTGACAAGACAACTAAATTTTAGAAAACGACTATGTTCTTACCTTCACATCCCATGAGAATTTCTCGTCTCAGCGGGTTGTACCCCAACGCCACAATAGCTCGAGTGTGCGTCTCCCGCAGGACAAAATGCTTTTCCATAGCCATGATGACTGATTCTAGGTGGCACTATTTCGTTTGCTATAAAAATATCAACTTGTTCAAATTAAATGTTTGTCGTATTGCATGATACTTCATCGTATCTCGCCAATTTCAAAATCCACGGACACCGCCATACTTGTTTTCAGAACCTTGACAACACTTCCGCAAAAATATGTACTTTCAATTACATTCTTTCGATTATATTAAAAAAGCAAAGCACCATAACCAATTTTAGGCCACTGATTTTTGTAAGGAATGGAACATAAACAGTCACTGAAAACGACATAAAAGATCTCTAGCTCGTTAATAAATAACTGTTTAGGTTTTACATTTTATTCCCACCAAAAGATGGCGCTAGACTAATCTGCACGACTAGCAGGATCCGTAATTAGCCCCACCCGATGACACGCTCATGGGTGTTGTTCAGAAAATTATGCCTAATAAATGCTCACGGCGTTTATTTGGTGTTATAAATTCTGGTGTCAAGTGTCCAGATAGTGTGGTGTTTATTCGGGAAGATGCCCACTTTGGCTTCAACTTATAATCACAAATTCAGTTTGCGGAGCATTTAACACTGATTTACACAAACGAAAAAAGTGTTGGCGAACCCAGAAAGGTTGTTTCACTTACAAAAGTGCATGTCGGGCTTCATGCTGACATTTGCGTAGCCAAAACTAGGAAATTCTGTTTACTCCCCCCCCCCTTCAAATTAACGCCCGGGCTTTTATTTGGTACCTGACGCCCGGTGTTTTCATTTTACAAATACACGTCCATGGGCCAATCCACGGAAAATTCCGGTTGGACTTTTTTAGGGGCCGGACGGAGACAGTCGAAAAAGCGCTTCTCTCCGCAGCTCAGTGTAAATCACTCTTGCCACGGGCGTGCACCTTTAGAGCACAACGCACAAACCCCACCACCCACAAAACATCTCATCACCGAACAAGAACTCCAATAACAATTGCAACTCACTTGTTACTCACTGACAATTCTAAGTGCAAGTCGATACTGCTGACTGCTGAACTTTCTGGGTCAACGCGCCCTCGACCGATAAAATTACGAAACATGGCAAATGAACTCCAGTTATCAGATGCAGAAATGGTCGCCTAGCATTGCTTTTGATGCCCAATATTATTGATGGCTTTGACCGCGAGTCAACGGACTCGCAAAAGATGTCAAGTTTTGATTGGGGTCATTCAAATTGTTTTTAATTTAACCAATCGTCTACGTCATTTGGTTTTATCAATGCGATCGCCAAGCTGCGTATCACGATGCGACAAAGTCTAGCACAAATGACAAATATAAAGACAATAAATAGCCTTTGGAACACGTTTTTAGTACAATAGCCATCTCTTAATGCGGGTTTTCATTGACTTGGTTTTTATGTTTTACCCTTATTTAGCCTAAAAACAAACGTGACTTCAGAATTGAAGCCGAATAGGCCAAAGTACTGTGTGACAAGCGACAGTAAACAAGAAACAACTAATGACGCAAACATAATTTATTGTGAGAACAAAAGATTCATAAACGTTTATAGCCTAATATTCATCGAGAAACAAACTACGGTTTGCCGAAGTTTATGATTTGCCAGAGACAACTCAGTTTTCTAAATCGGTGGTGCGCTGAGTGTCGACGTATGAATTTCCCAAAAACGCAAGATGACACAAAACTTCGTAACATATTTGCCATGAATTACAAGCAAAACACGCGATCACGCGAGCTTTTCTCTTGGTTACTTGACAGGGTATTAATTACATACGAACAGAATAATGTTGTAACTTTAACTTGCATTTCCTCTTTATTTAGCTGTCAGAAAACAAATTACACACGTTAGGCCACTTTAGCTCATAAAATTGGTCTCGCAATAATCCCTACCATGATCGCACTTGATTCTCCTTATCAACAAAACATCAAAACGATCAGCGATTAAAGAATTTAAAATGGGTGACCAACCCTAATTTATGAATTCGAGAAATTTTTGCTTGTCGACATCACTTCCGTATGCAGCAACTTACACTGGCTGACGCGGTTGAAGTAAGTTGACGTGTTTCCGTAAACAATGCGTGTCGAAAAGGGCAATTTTTTCGTACGAGTCCCTAAAGTAGTTCAGAACACTTGCTCAACACATCAATTTACATGCGGTTACACGTAACATGTCTACAACGTCACTTGTCGTATGCACATTTATAACAGTTGAACTTCTCACGCCTAAAATGAAAATCAGAGGTACTTAAAACGGCTTTAAGTCCGCATTCCACCCAAGAAATGAATTTTCGATTTATACCACTTACATGAGCCGCTATAATTTTTGTCTCAACTTGTGCCCAGGACTTGTTTTTAATTAAGAAGAGAAGTGATTTTTATTTTTGTAAAGAACTGACAGTTCATCATGATCGGTGAATAAGTGGACACCCCTTTAAAATCCAACTTGTAGAGGCTGGTGGTCTCAAACAACCACATGTCAATTCTTTCCAAGCCCGAAATTCCGAGTGCGAGGGGCGGGGGTCGAGTTCCATAAGTTCGACCNATTCATTGTGATCAACCCCAGCTAACTAACTTCAGCATTCAACGTAGGCCTACTTGCTAAGCACTAAACAGTTGGACTGCACTCCACCATGAGTCAAACGTAGGACATTATTCAATTTCTGGAAGATTGTGTACCACTCTAAAGAAAACTCAAAAATACTGTGTTATGTCGATAGACGAAGTAGTTTTGTAACAATTTTCACTTTTTGCTTCAGTGCACCTCCCTTGGGTGGAACAGGTTCACTAAATATCCAGGTGAGTATTCAACACGGATGCATTAATACGAGGGAAGTTAGAATCGGCAAAACACCTGAGTTATGAAACGCATCACAGTGTATCTTGTTCACTAATTGTTTACTTGCTTATTTAGCCGCATGGCGCCTAATGAAATATTTTGGTTTCCGCGAACAAATTAAACCCGGTGAACCAAGCGCACGTGTAAGACATTTCCAGAAATAAGTTCAAGGGCATTAGCTGAGCGGAAATTAATTAAAATCTTCAGATTCAGTTTTTCAGAACACGCTGGACTTCCGCGTGTTTCATTTGTTTGCTGGCTTCGAAATTGTGTTGC
This sequence comes from Phoronis australis, assembly GCA_002633005.1. Taxonomy (NCBI): domain Eukaryota; kingdom Metazoa; phylum Phoronida; family Phoronidae; genus Phoronis; species Phoronis australis. The sequence goes on along the minus strand of NMRA01000362.1, from coordinate 419,965 downwards.
CCTGCCCTAGTTGGTTTCATTTTCAGCTTGCTAGGAGCGGATGCGGCAGATAATTATTGAAGATGCTACATGTGACAAAAAGAAAATAGCACAGTTTAGTGGTGAAAAGGCAAAAGTGGCGGGTAATTACGGTATTTTAATCACACGTTCATGTAAAGTAGTCAGATACATCGTTCATACGAGTAGCTAACTGTATCCTGCAAATACCGTGATTTCCTATAATTTTGTCTGTTTACCTATTTATTACAGGATATTGTGAAAGTTTCCGTAATTACCCAATTTTCCTTCCATAACTTTGTAAGGTACGTTGTGGCAACCATCAACCGCTAGCAATAATTATTTTCCATGTAAAGGCCATAGACTCATGTTGTACATTTGGTCACCCCTCACTCACTGTAATCGTTTTCCATTTTTAATGTCAATACGCTTGAAATAAAAATTCCCAAGATTACAACGTCTCTCACTAAGAGCCTTTTCTGAAATTCCGTGTTGCAAATCCAGCATGTAATCTAGTGGCACAGATTTATTTCGTTACCATAACGCAGTGCCAATGTACTCATAAACCACGTCTATTACTGTTTTATCAACTAGAACACAAGATAGCCTTGGCCACATTTAATAAAAGAAGCGATAACAGTGACATATGTCCCAATTAAGGGATATTTGTTTCGATTAATTCACTCGAACCAATGGAAGAAAGATGACGGGAACGAATTTCCTGTCACGTCCATGGAGAGAAATAAACAACGACGGTTCCGAGGACATCCTAATAAATAACTCAAGCACTTAGTAGCATCCGTTCAATCACTTAAAAAGGGAAGAGGTCGGCGTGATATCGATATCGTAGCTTAATCGATACAATACAAGGCCAAGAGGTCTTTGAGACAATTTAACTTCCGCTGTTAAGTCCTTACGGTTCCACGAATAGTATTTAATCGTACGTTGTTAACTTGGACAACATGACTAGACTAGAAATGACTTTGTTAGAGCAGAGTAATCATAGAGTACACGTGTAGATAATCAAAGAAACATCCAAGAAGCTATCAATATTGTTGACGCAATGATCGACCGTGCTATTCGTCATCTTTTCTTACTAAAGGTCTAAAAGGCAAAGCAAAAGTACTTGATGTCTACAAACAACCAAGCGTGTTGAAAAAGTCATTCGCGTCATATCTTGGGTATTGCAATTGGAGCTGTATACAGGACGTGCGGCTCAGATGGGTGGCATTTTTTCCACCAGAATCAGATTAAGTCTCTTTAAGAAGAATTCACTTTTTGACCTTAAACTCTACAAAATAGACCGTTTGTGCACCAAAATTGCACGGAAGCGTTTCACGTTTTGTTGCGGTTTGTTGTGCTGAAAGGAATACTATTAGTTGCTTACAGGGATATCGGAACAGGTTCAATTCAACATTCATTTTTTAATTTTTATGTTTTGTATTTTCGTCTTTGCCTTCCATAAGTGCCAAAACAGAGGCACTTTTGGAAAAAATGTGATATTTACGTGAGGTTACTGAAAAGCCACTTCTAACTCAATTAATGAGTAAAATTCTTTTGAATACGAATTAATTTCCTTGCACTATATCAATTTTATGTTTTAACGGTTTTAATTTCATCGGGTTGTTGATTTTCTTACGTATGCGTAAGAAAACATTTTTTTCTGGACTTTGAGTACCTTCCTTTCTAGGGTTTTGGTTTTTTCCATATAAGATGTTACCCCTTTAAATGTTTTCTTCCATGATTTATGTTGCTACCCAACGTGTTTTCTGCAAACCAAGGGAAAGATTAGAGAATCGCACAGTTTGCCAAAAAAGCCATAAACCAGTCGTTGTTTTACCACATTGACTATTTCATAAAACATTTGAATATTGTTTTGATAAAAATTACAGAAGATTATTTAATTTGAAAAAATGCCGATAGCCGAGCTTCTGTTTTGTGTCGTTAAATAGCATGGCGCGACATTAGATTCCGCAATGAAGTCATACTAAACAGTTAGAAAAACGACATGTAGACCATGGAGTGTGAGTAATTCAAACAGCAAATTTGAATTTATCAAAAAAGAAACTTCTACTCTTGGATTGTTCATATCAACTAAATTTGTTTCATAATTCCATTAACATATATTAACATAATCACATAATCCGCATCTACTGAATTTCAGCGGGCCAACTGTGATCTTTAAATTGGGTCACTTTCGAAAAGGTCGAATTTCGCAATCGACATTGATGTTGTTCGTTATGAAATAGCTAAAAAACTAAGTCTGTGGCCCATACTTTTTTCTTGTTTGATTCCAAACGTGGTGGGAAACAAAATGATAATGAAGCAACGATTTGAGTAGGAGCCAAAACGTGCTAAAATTCGAAGTACTCAAAATCCAGAAAAAAAGTTTTCTTACGCCGACGTAAGAAAATCCGTAGACTTGTTAATATAATCTAAGATTTTAAAACATGAAATTGACATTATGCAACAAAAGTGATCAATTTTCAAAAGGGTTTCAATCATTGATTTAATTAGAAGTGGTTTTCAATAAGTTGATCACGAAAATTTCACATTTTTTCAAAGGCGCCTATGTTGAGGTATTTTGAAGGACGAGAAATCTGAAAAAGGTGTCATTTTCACAGAAATTCCTAACAAATGGGTTTCCTCGTAGTTTAAGGATTGTGAAATAAATGCACATGTTTTTTTGTATTACTCGAATGAGCTGCCCAATTTGGGGAAGTGGGCAAAAAGTCTGCCACCGAAAAAAGTAGAAAACGAGACTTATTAAGTTATACAGGACCCTAGAAAAATGTTCACTAAAAAGGCAGGAACTACCAAATTTCGGCGAGTGAATCTTAGTAAAAATTCTACATTCTCAAAAATTCGAGCCCCACATTTTTTAGGCTGGGTGCACGCATGTATACGATGTGTAGTAATGTACATGATAACGTCACACGAAAATAGACGCACTTCTTATCGAACGAGCGCGCCCACCGCGGACTACCCATAACGTTTCCAAAATATTGTCTGCCACATTGAAAATACGCTTGACGTTCACGTGCTATTCAAATGAGGATTATTTTAAGAATGACCACGAGACACACGAAATATTTGGTTTCAAGGCTTTTGAATACACAAGAGGCGGCGCATGCGCCTATGCGAAACATTTCAGGATTCCTTTTGGAAAGCACGTTATGTTGGATACAGGCGCATGAATCTAAGTACGTACATTTACGGGAATGAGAATGTATCTAATCAGATGATCTATTATGACACATTTATTGTAGTTCTTGTGGAATGAACGGAAAAGATGGGTTTTGGTCCTTATACTTGTTAGGTTATATAGAACCCTAGAAAATGTCCAAATCTGGCTATTTTCGGAAATCATATCTCAGTAATGGCTGATAGGCCACACATGGAACTTTGAGATACTATGTTTTACGCACTTTTCTCCAAAACGCTGTCGGTTATCGCTTTAAGAATGTTCCAGTTTTGCACGAGGGATATCAAAACTAGGATTTTGATGACATTCATGAGACAAAATCAGAAGTTGGACAAATGAAAACAAATTTTGAGTTTTCACCATGAACGTTTATGTCAAACGAAATTTTATCAATGTCATTGATACCGATTGATACCGTGGTTTTGTTATCAAAACACTTTTTATTGCAGATTGGCAAAAAGCCAAAAATCAAACTTTAAAAGCTGTCTACTTTCAGAAAATGTATACTTTTACTAAGTTCAAGTGTATAGTTTTGTAGATATTTGGCTAAGTACAGACTTGTCGACAAAATGCTACCAATTAGTTCTACACAAACTATATCGTTCAACCAAGTTCATTTTTTGAGTTTTTGTTCTCATACCAGCTAGGTTAACGAGACAGGTCATCCACTTTTTAATGTCAATAATGCAGCGTGCTGTCAAAGTTAAACGAATAAAAGAGAGGCGTAATAAAAACATTACTGTATTTTGTAAACGTTAACCCTATAAAGATAACAACAAATTATGACAATTTTATCTAACATTCAGAATACATGTATAGAGCAATAGTCTACAGTGTTGAAATACAATATACACAGGCCACATTTCAGAGATTGTCTGGCAGGGTACGGCACTAAATCGTTGTCTTCACCATGAAACTTGTCTCAAGCACAATGAGAAAACAGCTAAGCCATGTTGAAGGTAGTTCCAACAAAAATCTTTCAATTCTCTTTTTGAAAATTCTTGATTGTCTGTGATACACCGCGAACTCAGTCGCTTTACTTGCAATCAACAATGGTCTGATTAGCCTTGGGATACTGATTGTACAATATATCGCACGATTTCAGGACATTTACATAACAACAGAAACAATTAGTGACAAATTGCTCCTTAACAATATCACAGACTAAAATTAGATCACGAGATCTCGCATTTCAAAGAACATCAACCACATTTACACTTAATTTCTAAGGTATTATAAATTCAAGGTCTTCTTGAGCCACATACATGTAAAATAGCCATGCGATCGAATCCACGAAGCCTCTAACCAACAACTTTAATAGCAATTGTTCACAGGCAGTATTCTAACGTAACATTATAAACAGACCTTCAAATCAAAACAATCAAAATCAGGGACATGGGTCTTTTACGAATCTTCTTAAATGCGCAATGCGTATGGTCACACAAGACGCATTGTTCTTCATCCTGAGCACACGCAGGAGTCCGAAAAAGCTGTAAAATGACTAACAACATACGATACCTGAGGCATAACAACTGTTCACTCTCGATTGCGTAATACATCATTTACGTAATCACATATTGTTATCTTAAGGCTTTGTGCAGCGCAAAAACATTCCTTAGCAACCATGTAAGTCTCCAGACATAAAAATATATGCGTACATGCATACATACGTACATACATGTACATATATACATAAATACATACATGCATGCGTCGATACATGTATGCATACCCACATATGCACACACACATACTAAACACGTACACACATATACATACATACACACATACATACATACATGCACACACACATACATACAGACATACACACATACGTACATACATGCACACATAAATACGCACATAAACAAACACACACACATATGCACAGTGCTGTAGTGGGGCGTAGGCGCACGTAGGCGCAGCCAATCACCTTTTGGCATTCAAACGTAGCGCCTACGCACCGTAAGTTGCGTTATAATGCGAATACAGTAAACTTTTAAAAATTAGTGCTCAAATCAAGGTGATACCGTGGGCATTGAGCGCCTACCTACCTCTAAATTTACCATTACAGCACTGTATATGCATACAGGGTGTTCCACATGTTTACAAAAATACTCAAAAATATAAATACCAGGAATCATAATCAGTGGAAACTAACGTTTTTTCTCATTCCATGTATCCAAAGTTCTCTTCAAGCCATTACAGCTGGGGAAATACCACGCTACTTCAGCAAACAAAAACTATTGAAACTGTCATCGCTGGAAAGAAATAGACAAAGATGTCGGGTAGGTGAGATAAATTTCCTTTTAGTGCCAACGTTAGAATTTGCTAAGAGGAAGATTTGTTATCTCCACGAACACTGAAAGAATCCCGACTCAGTGAAGAGCATGGAATATCATTTCAAGCAACGTTACTAACGCATCACCATTTTATATCAGTTCAAGCGGAGCCACATTCATACCCATCAACAAGTTTACCCTTTAAGAAAAATAAAGTATTATTGCGCATGCGCATGCTTACTAACAATGTGCACTATACAAGTTCTAATACACTTACCAAGGTGTATCATTTAAATTGATTTTTTACACTGGTCGGGAATTAGTACAACAAGGAAACAATGAAAAATTACCGTACTGAGGTATCTTTAGTTGGCGAAAACATTTGACAACACGGTTGACATAGGGTCTATATTTGCCGTCATTTCCGCCCATAAAGAAATTCAGGGGTACAGTAAAATGTTAAGATTTATTCCCTTGACTACTTTCAGTGATGATGAGACGGAAATAATAATTTTGCTAAAGTTGAAGTCGAACAGATTAACTTTGAGGCAGTAAACCTAGCCACAGAAATAATGTTTTTTAGTCCATAACATGTAAAACAGAATCGCTGAATCACTGTGTTTTAAACCTGCAAAATAGTCTTATTACTACTTCAGAAGATGGCACTGATTGTCATTAAAGGCTGGGAATGTGAGACATTCAGTTGTTTGTTGGAGCCAAGGCTGAATTCTACCCCTTCCTTTATATTCCAATGCAGTAGAATTGGCCAGCAGTGGCGAATAATTTTGACCTTTTAATTGTGAGCGATGGTAACGAAAAGTGGGAAATTTTGTGCTTACTTGACTGATTAATGAAAAAAGGTCACTCTGTTTAACAGCCGAATAAAATGACAGGTCAGAGAAAGCTTTTAGTCGGTATGGGGGCCCTCGGTAGACCTAGCGTCCCGCGTGACTATCTGAATGCATGCATTTATACTGGGCTGCGATCCGTAGTCCCATAGTCCCAATGAATGAAATTGCAACGAGATGTCCTCGGTTATGGAACGGAAACAGTTCTACCCCATAAAATATAAATTCGATCGGAACCAAACATTCCAACCACATCGTCCAATCACTTCAGTCTCCGCCATTTTGTTAGGCTACACTGATAAGGTCTCGAGCATACTCGCGCAACACCTTTGGCTCGCGTGATTTTGATTGGTCCTGCGCGATCTCATCTTTCTAGCAAGAAACGTGATCTACAGAACGCTACCCATATTCAGGTAGGACGGTTGTTGCACTGACGCCACCATCTTAACTTAACGTCATCCGTCAATTTGAGTAATGGCTGCAGTTATTGTTCAAGTGATATTGAGAGCTCCACTGTTTTAATTTTACGACAGTCAAATGTTATAATAAAAAAATAATTGCAGGCGGTCTGGTACACGTTGTACCAGACGTGCGCAGGCCGCGCATGTGCGCCTATAGCACTGATCACTTAGCACTATTTTTGTGCTTTATTAATATGTAGTTAAAACCGAGCTGAGGGGCTTGAAACATCACTCAAGGGTCTAGCAGTGTGGCCCAGTGGGACTCGAACCCACGACCTCGAGAAAAAAGGCATGCACCGCCACACTAGGCCACATTGCCTCCTCAGTCACATGTTAACTCTTATTGCTTTTCTTGGGTTATGTGGTCGGAATGGAGCTCAAAGGGGACCTAATAACTGGTCCATTCCTATATAATATTTCATTGAAATTGGTCCTCTTGACCTGTTCTCAATATAACTTTTGACTGTAAGCATATAGCATTGAATTGTGTGCACCTTTTCAGTCTCTTTGTACCTTATGCAAAAGAGAGCTCGGGCAGAGTGGACTCTATACTGTAAAAAACCAGTAGCCAGTGCTGAATGTCTTCACGATGCTGGTTATTGCCAAGGATCGACGTTATGTTGGTATAGATGAGTTGTAATGCTATTCTAACGTCCTCACACTCAAAAAGTGTGTTGGAATGTTTGAACATGATTCCAATTGGTCACTGCCTAACGTCAGTGGTGCTCATGGAAAAGGTAGTGGTCTTTGACCGGATACTGTCCGTAGAGCCTGGGAAATGATCCTCACTTGTGGCGCGCGACGTATAAGTAAACGAAGAGTGGCAACACGAGTACTGCTGATTGAGCACCTCGCGAAACTTGTCGCCAGAAAGAAGATAAAGAAAGAAGTTGATTGAGAAATTAAGTTGGTAAAAAAAGAAACAAAATGTGCGAATACATTTCAAGAGAAACTTGACAGACATGTAGTGTACGTAGAGGCTTTTCTGGGGTTCTTCGAAGGAGGGATCTACACCGAGAGTTTTCCACGTGATCTCTGCAGACTGGAGGACACCTAGCGGAATGACAAGTATTAAGTATGCAGACGACACGACAAGAAGCATCGTGGTAAGTTTGCTCTCTTGATGTTTAGCTCTGTTTAGTTCGCACTTGTTTTGCTGTGACGCCATCTGTCGCCTTTCCTTGCCCGACTTCCGGACTCTGATGAGTATACACACATTTAGAATCATGATGGCCAGCGAGGGCAACCACGTGCTTAAAGCGACATAGAAGTAGATCAGTTCACCTGATTTCATCCGGTTTGTTTTACATGCCTTGTAACCAAATACACTGTCACCCTCGAAGCCCGACACGAGTAATTTGTGACAAGAAAATGCGAATATAAATAGGGTGACACCGACGATAGTGTTTCGTGCTCTTTTGTGCGAGCAAAATTGACTGACCTTCAGGGGATAATGGACACAGATGAACCTTTCGACGGTAAAACACACAATAATCCAAGGTCCTAACAGATTAAATAGTTCAACAAAAACTGAATGGATCATACACAAAGCTTCACTACCCTGGAAAACGGCGTTTATTGCGAGACTCTGCCCTCGCAAGACACCCACTAAGAAATTAAAAAGCAGGTTTCCGGTGTCAAATACGGCAAGTGCGCTCAAATACATGTGAGATGTAGTGAATCTCATTTTCGGGTTCAGTAGCGTCCGCAGCGCCATCATGTTACAGATTATGCCGGTCAACACCACGGCTACTGTACCATAAGACAACAAGACATTGTTAACCCGTTTAAAGAGTTCGAGCGACTTCCAGTACTCTCGCAGTTCGCACGGCCAAGACTTTCGTTCCTTTTCTGTGATGTTTTTCCCTTCTAAATCGCTTATTTGACTGTATGGCACAGAACAGTTATCGCCGCCATTTCTGGAAGTAGTTATAAATAGGATTTAATACATTGCAAAATGTTCGGAGTTCAAGGTCTTCTTCATATGGTATTGACTTAAAGAGCTTATTGGACGACATTTTGACAGTTGCACACTATTTAACGCTGTTTTTACCACATTTGCTGCATACAGTGAAATTGAAAAGGTTATACCATTTCAACCCGTGAAAATATTTCATGATGTCATGCATTTAATACATTGTTTTCAAGTGAAATCTTTGAAACGAAATTTTAACTTAAGATTAATACTTTGAAGTACACCTAGACGACGATATGCCAGCCCTCGCTGTTGAAAGGTTAAGACTTAGCTATAGGCCTACAGCTGGGGAAATCATAAATTCCTGCATGTCACAGTCCAAGCATCAGGCGCCAAATGAAATTTCAATGGTCATGCAACATTGAGGGTAAACTCAATACAACCAATTTCCCAGTCGAGAGAGCGAGGAAACAAAAAACAAAAGAAAGAAAACAAGAAGAGATATGAAGCTGTGTTCATGGTTACCAAAAAGTCCTAATTTGTAGGGAGCACAATCAGATGGGTTTCATTTAGAGCAGCTAAGAACCTGCATTTCTTTGAAGAAACTAACTTTTGTTTTTTTTACACAGCGTACAGCTATAAAGTTGGTCTCCTTCTTGAAAAAAACTGAAATTCGTCATTCTTCGAAATCATTTTCGGCGTATGAAATGACACGATGGGACGAGTGAGCTTGTAGAGCCTCGTTTCAAGCAATTACGAACTGTCCGTTCCTTCGAAGCACAGAAATGGAATCTTTTTTGAAAAGGAAACAATTTGAAAACAATACCATAGCGGAAAGTGGTGTGAATCAAAAGTTGTTTGTCTGTGACTGACGGTAGGACTATATCCGTTTCAATCGTCTCTCATTCCTTCAAGGGGTTACACAACGTAATCACTGTTGTAAAATCCATGCAATTTTACTAGAAGGGACCAAGTTAAAAGCGTGCAATGATTGATATATACCACGCACAAAAATTAATTTTCACATTAACTTATATGCATTTACGAACAAGCACACACACGTTGTTCTGCTTGGAGATCTGTGCTCAGTTGCATGAAAAAGTCCCAAACAGGGACTCAACTAAGTTACATAAATCTTTTGCATATTTTTTGTAGTTTACTCACAGACCTAATATTTTTCTATAATTTATCTTTATCATAAGCTACTCTTTGTCCAAAGACATTTCCAAATAATGTAACTAAAAACAGAGCCCTTAATTCAGTCAAAATAATTGGGGACTTAGTCCTTAAATTAGGACGTTGCATGAAAAGATCCCTACTTATGTTCAATAATGATAATAACAAGACAACGTAGAGTTATATCTCGATTTGTATCAAAGCCAAAAATAGACTACGTAAGGAGACTTAAAAAGCAAAAGAAAGGCCAGTCAATGTTGTCAAAAGCCCACAAGTACGCAGTAGATTTAGGGAACTTAGTTGAGTCCCTATTTGGGACTGTTTCATGCAACCGGGCACTGAACGCTTAAAAATTGCGTAAGCAAATATATGTCTCAGACAAAACGTACATTCCTTTCCAACCAGAAAGTGCCTTCTCATTGTAATCCGCTCTGTCCTGAGTGCTCGCGTTGTTGCTTGCTGTCGTGTTGATGTCGGGTGGTAGTGCTTCTGTCGTCTGAATCTCTTCAGATCTTACGATGTTTTCAGATGTTGCAGTAGATGTCGTTATAGGAAAAACGGTGGAGTTATCCTGCAAAATACAAAACGAAGCAAGGGATCATTCATAAAGCTGAAGGGCGTCAAATTTTGAACAAATAAAATAAAATAAATAAAATAAAATAAAGAATATCACTCTCAAAACTTCAAATACCGATCTTCTGAAAGAACTTGATGCAAAAAACAAGATTTTGGCATTTCCCTTCAAATATTTAACGTTCTCTTGCAAAAAGTTTGCGATTCTCCGCAAACGTTATTGCGTCCCCTTTCAAATGTGTTGCACATTGTGCTTGCGCAACCGGACGACGCTTCAGAAAACGTGCAAGGTGATAGTTAGAGACATGAATATGTTCGAGTTTACTTTGCGATGGGCTTGAAATACCAAGACTAGTGTTCAATTGAATTTGCTAGACAGAAAACATTCCCATTGCTGACTGGAAGAAAAATGCCATGTAAATGACTTAAACCTCACAAAAGTAAGGTGACTCACTATAGAGAGCTTGGCAAAGAAGAAAACGACTTCTTTGTCGGTCATAGGGCCTAGTTATATTTGACATGTGGGCAGGTGCGGCAAAATAAAACAAAATGGGTTTTGTATTAACAGGTGCGTAGTCGTTCATATAGATGTGTTCTCTAGACGTCTGTTGTTTCTCAATAGAAACATGACTGATAATGACCCACAAGTGATTGACTCGTATTTTGCGGAAACTGTGCCGGTACTGAGTGCAAATTCCTTGCGGGTCGTACGCGATAAAGTAGGGGGCGCCAAAGGCTTCTTAAACGAGTACCTTTCTGTGATTATTCAACGCGCATAATTATCACGTGCCCTTCGCGAGAAAGTGTCGTCCAGAAGTACACGCTCGTAATGACGATTGAGACTTCGCTCGTGTTTCACGATCTTAATCGTTATATCCAATGAGAAATTGGTTTGTGGGTCACGAGATCACTGAAGAAGTTGTACGCTCGTTATTTTACGCTCGTATTTTTCGTTCGCAAAGTAACATTTTTTTCACTATTTAGGCCAAGTTTCATTCTTTTACTCTTATTTGCGTGTGTAAAAGAACAGGTTCAAAACCGTTTTCGGGGTGGGGGGAGCATGCGCGCACCCAGCCTTAAATATGGGGGGCTCGAATTTCTGGCGATGTGGACCTTTTGCTGACAAAAAAGCGGGAGAATTAAAAAAAAAAACGGGTTACCACCTTCACTGTGCGTCTGTGCCTTTTCAGTGGATCTGTGCCTTTTCAGTGGACTTATGTCTCGTTTTCTCGGACTTTTTGTTTCTCTGGTGTTCAATTGAATTTGTTAGACAGAAAACATTCCCATTGCTCGTTTTGCCCACTTCGCCAAANGGGGGGGGGGCTCGTTGGAGCCCCCCGAGCCCCCCCTGGGTGCGCGCGTGGGGAGGTAATGTAGTAGTAATTCTAAATGTTGGTGGTAAACTACTCACTCTTTACTAATTTGAATAACAAACCATAAACACCACAAAACAATATCAATTGAGAGTTGAATGGCTAGTGGTCTCGTGGACTCAGATCTAACGGGTTTTTGCTAAAATTATTTGATATAACGATCGCGGTCGTAAAACACGAGCGAAATTTTCCCTCAACGAGCAGAATTAGCGATTTAGCGCACACAATTGGTCCCTAAGCGATTACCTTTCTGTGCATAATCAACTCACATAATTGGTTATTCAACTAGCAGAATTAGTTATTCAACGGTCATTCATCGAATAGACTAACGTTTACATTTCGAAGAATGTAGCTGCCGATAAAGCGAACATGTTAATAAAGGTGCTATTGATTTTGTGAGGAACAAGTAAGTAACTTTTAAATTAAAATATACATAAAATCAATTAATTTTGATTTTTGGTCAGAGGATGGCATTCATTCAACTTCGGAAACTACGCGGGCACTAACACAGTTAAGATCTGTTGGCATTTCTTGACAGCCCAAACAGTGATCTTTTATATTAACCCTAACCAACCCATTAGCAGATCGATTGGAACGACTGATTGTTACTCGGAATTTGGGAAGCCTTACTGAACCGCCTGTACTTTCTCGTTCAGTACGCGTACTGAAATAAGTACGCGTACTAATTGAGGGTGGGCGTTCAATAAGCAATTGTGCGCGGTGAATAATCAATGCGCGTTCATAAGACAGAAATGTGGTCTTTCGCTCCACACAACTATTCAACAAAAATAATTACATATCTCACATGAGCAAAGTGCAAAGTCTCTGAGAACATACACGCGAGCAAAAGTGCAACCTCTCTGAGAATATGCAAAAAACTACTAGTTATAATTTCTATAAAGTATTTCTATATTTGCCTAAACCTGTTTCCAGTAATTGGGCGTAAAATCAACTTTCTGTCTTTAGTCGCTTTCGCGAAACCTGAGTGATACATTTTCAGAATATTGAAAGCGATGGAGAATTTGACCAAGATTTGTAAACAGCTATCATCTGAAGTTTTGCTATGTGTTTCATGCGGGTGAACTTTTTGTTTTGTGTTGGACTTGTCCTTATTCGATTTTGCTGTCAAAAATAGCACTTCATTTACTTGGCAACTCCTGTGACGTAGCGAAGAAATCAGGATCTCGTTTTATCAAAGGAAACAGGCGCAATCGTACCTTAGAAAAGAATTGGGTAGCATACAGCCCGTGACAATATTCTGCACAGAGAACGCTGTTAACGAGAACGTTCCTGTGGTTCGTGAGGAAGGGAGACAGACTCACACGACTTTCTGAAGAAACACTGAATGCATATTTATTTCCAATCAATATAGTTTGGAACGTTTCACACTACCAATGTCCGTAACCTGAATACAATGTGCATGGATATCATAGCTTAAACACACCAGTGTTTAATATTTTCTATAGTTTATAAGCAAGACCAGCATTGACCAAACAAGAAATTTGACATACTCCGAATACCTCATACCGGAGAAATTGCACAAGGACACGTCACAAACAGGCGGAGCTAGAAGTCGTTCACAGTTCTCGGGATCGTATTTGTTCCCATTTGCACATTTTAGCCTAAGTCTTAATCAGTAACATTTTACGCATGCAAGGAGAAGTAGAGCATTTGCCAGGGAACGCAATCATTTTACCAGGGAGATAAAAAATGCGAGGCAACGAATAAAATTTGAAATTTGTTTTTACGTATCATGTCCCTTAATAAAGAGTTTAAAGGACTACTTTCATTAATTTACAGGGTTTATTCTCCATAGGCAAGTGAGTTAGTAACGGTTGAGATTTCGCAAACTTTGTGTGAAGTTTTCAAACCTGCTCCCAATTTTCGAAGGCTGACAAAACTCACGACTCATGAAGGTTAAAACCAGACTGATCCGGGTTTAGATGAGAAAATTTGATGAGCATTCGTCTAATAGGAACGACGATTGGACGGTCTGCTGCCTCCCCAGGTGGCGAGACCGGCTCGACCGCCAGTCGGCTCAACAAAAAATAACCGAAGATATTTTGTGAGTCCGCACAAAAAAAGAAGCTTGGCAAAATGTTTCAAGTCGAGAATAAAATTTTTTGGAACTTTAATTGAAGTGGATATGGCATTAACAGACGTGAAAATTTCACTAAGATGGATGCCACGAAGAACAAATTCACTACACGTACGTTTCGGAGTGAAACAAGAATGTGATTTTGTAAAACAATCGTCGCCAAAAAATATTTTAGCAAGTGAAGAAAAACTGCAATTGCACAACTTACGATTAAAAATGAACGTTCTTATTCAAATGAAATTTTCAATGGTGCACTATCTTTCATATTTTGAATATCGCTTTGCAATTGCTTTCTCTTACAGGTGATCTTTCCGCTTCATTTAGTAAAAGGGTCATCAAGCGGATTCTAACGCGTTACATAGGCGGATCCAGGCGGTCAAGGGGCCCTGGACCCCCTTTTTCCCTAAGCGATATCAAATCTAGATTTTTGGAAATGTTAAATTTTAAGAATCCTTGATCCGCCTGTGAGTTAATTTAGTCGAAACGTAAGCCCAAATAGTGTTCATTCAGCACAAATTCAAACATGTTCAAACTTAACTGAATTTACTATGATTTTTTAGTTTAATCTTTATTTTTGGTGGTGCTCCACCATAGTAGTGAGTGCTAGCTGACTCATGCATTATGTCTACTCACTCAACTGCCGCCATTTGTAATGAGGTTTCCGCGGAAACTCCGACTACTTTTTAAAAAAAAAACTTTAAAAATATTAGTGAAATTAGGCAAACACAAACAGGTCTGAAAGTTATGAAATGTTTACATTTTAGATATATCTTTCGACTGACAAAACTTGCCCTGTGTTCTGTTATTGAAAAGGAAAAGTGTCTTTAAAATCAGGATGCAGCAGACAAGTGACGACTCAACGCGACTATTGACTGGGAAACCCTAGCTTAGGCAAGACCTCGAAAATCTCGGTTATCTGAAAAATTTACGACTAAGAGAAGCAGCAGAAATGAAACCCAGTTATCGAAAACATAAACAGTCGCGTCGCATTGATTTCGATGACCGACATCACAAGATAAGGTCGTGCCTTTTCGTCTGCAAATACTCGCACGTGGTATCTATGTGGAGATGGCTTTGGCTAGAGATCATACACGCTAGTGTTGGCTTACGAAGTAAATTAGTAATTAGCGTAACATTTAAGAGCCATTATCGGCTTTATAGCCGAAGACGCCTTTGGGGGATCCTTGTTGGATTGGACAGACCACCTGAAGTTATTAGTTTTGACCAGAGAAAATTGAAATAATGACCAATGTTTCAGTGTTTCATTTCCAATCTGAATAACAACAATTCAGCCAATGATTCACGAGTGTCTAGATCCAGATACCGCTTGCCAAACAACCAATCAAAATGCGCCTAACAACTAGTATGTTGAACGCTTGGAGCTGCAACTAGCCAAGACAATGCGTGTTGGTCCGTCAGCACGAACAAATAGACGTTTGGTACGAGAATAAAGTCAACCAGCCACGGGCGCGAATGGCGTACAACCTTCAACCAGACGAATTATTCTTTAGAATTGCAGAGCTGTGATTGATTGTAAGGTTGCAACTAAAAGATTGAACCGTCAAAATTTCTTTTTTCAACTTTAGCCCAATGAAAATCGAGTTTTCAATATCGAGTCAACATTCCACGTTTCAAAATTCTCTAAACGAAAATTGAAAATAGAAACATGGACACGATCCATAGCATCATGTATCAATTTAAATTGAAATGGTCAACGAACTATTGACCGTCATCTGAAGTTCTTGGAACTGGTAACGTACATACCTCGTATTCTAATGACACTATCGCTTGGTTACAGAACTTTAACTGCATGATGAACTAATCCAGAGGTTGCATACTTCCATTTAACTAACTAGGAATATTCATTGTTGTCTAGCGCATTGGGACTGATCGAGTCGGAGCAGAACAAAGGAGACGATAAATCTAAGGGAATGTCTGCCCGGCAGATGTGTCTGTAACATCACTGTGTACATTTTCTTCCAGAGGCAGACCCAAGATTTTGAGTTGGGGTGGGGGGCCGGGGCAGGGCAGAGTATTGGCCAGGATTTTCCCGTCAGACATTCGCAGCCCCCGAAGTGCCAAATAGAATCTGGGAGAATTTTAGGTGGAGGCACGTTCCCCCCTAAACCCGCCACTCTTCTGCCATGTTGATATGTTGATAGGTCAGTAAAAAATAACTACAATATCACCTAATCTATTGTTACCATACGAAACCAAGGGAACAATGTAACTTATCAGGTCTGGTTACGTGGGTCAATAGGCAAACACGCATCCGTGTGCGAGAAAAATCGCTCCCTCTGGTGTGTTTCATGAAAGTAACTTTAGACAGAAATTTAGTCTGATATGTACTCCCACTTCTCTTTTGCTGCTGAAAAAGGTTTAGCCAAGTAATCATTAGTGTATCACAATCTAGACATAATTCATAGAATTTATCTCAATAACTAGCAGTTATGTGTATATTTTCAGAAACTTTGTAGAGACCGGGTGAGATTATAGTTGTGTAGGACCACACTTTTAAATTAAGTCTTAGATCACGTGGCATTGCAGACCCTGCACTTTAGCACGCTTTATTTGAATTTTCATATATATTTTTATATGAGTGAATAAGAAGTGTGAGCTGTAATCAAGGCAAGTCTCTTATGGTGAAACATAACCGGGAGCAATTCATCGCGGACACGGGCAGGAACGGATGAATGTACAATACTTCTATGGGTAGCAATGAAAAATAGAGATATCAGTTCATACAATAATGCACTTTAAAAATCCTCAAAGGTTGAAATCCACCTAAGTTGCAAAAAAACTTCAATAAACCATCCTAACCAAAAATGTTGACGGTTTTTAGAAAGTAATTCAGTTCAAATTTCCAGAAACGCTACAGCTTCTGTTAAGGTACATAATGGTCCGAACTAACTGGCGGCATCTCGATTATGAGAGGGTAGAAGTTTAATCATTAGTACCTAATGGTCGACTAACTGGCGGCATCTCGGTTGTGAGAGGGTAGAAGCTTAATCGTTATCGAAAGAATCTCATGACGGCCAGCACATGCAGTCAAAAATATGCTAAAGACGCGGTGCCTACAGGTTAGTCAATGAACAGCCACGCAGACATATTGAATTTAAATATTTTAGGCGTAGACCCAAAGGTGCAGTTTCTAACAAAATAATAATCCTACCCAAGCACAGTTACCAGCATTTATTTATACATTGATGACCTCCTATAATATTACTGTTATAGCTTTGCTGTCAACCTGGCATTGTGTTTCACAAGTGAGGTCGGTTGTTCTCGCCACTTACGCCTTCCACCGTTGTTCAGCCTCGTTCCCAAACCTCAAGATGGCGTTGATCGGTTTAGCCATTTGAGGCTTGGTGATATATTTTTACGGAAATCACGAGTAATATTAAGTTAAATCACCTCTGAAATTTGCTGTAGTGTGACGAGCGGTATTTATGCAGCAATTTAGGCTTAGATCATTGAAAATTTGATGTATTGAAATTCAAAAGCAGGATAATTTCTATGGTGCTTTCAACAAAACAGAATTGACGATATGTACACGAGCACTGTGACCTTTTAAACAACTTCTGCTTCCGAACCACGAATGATAGCAACAGCAACGCCTGTGAAAATAGTCAAAATCTGTGTTTGGACCTTGTTCAGTTTGTGAAAAAAATATTCAAGTTTATCGAAGATGTAAAAGGACAAGAATCTTCAAGAACTGGTATTTAAGTATTCAAATATTCAAGTGTTTGAAGTTTTTCTCGTGCGGCTCTTGTCAGCTATGAGCGTTTGTCTTCGACCAATCAACGCGCTGAAGGGATATCTCCTCACCAAGCCTCAAATGGCTCAGTCTCGTCCCCAAGCCTCAAGATGGCGCATACATTTGAGGCTTAAGCTGGTGAGGACATACCCTTTATGCTCCCTGATTGGTCGTAGACGACGTTCACCGCTGATCAGCGACACAATAAATCGTCAATACCAGTTCTTGAGGATTCTTATCCTTAAATTTGATTACGTTTTTCCGGAAACCAAACAAGATCTAAAAACAGATTTTAACTATTTTCACCAGTGTCGTTGTTGCTACCATTAGTTATTCGGAAGCAGAAGATACTTGGTAAAGTTCAGTAGCTGTCTCGCGACTAGAAAAATCTAGCCAAAACCACGTGTTCTCTTTAAAATACATGACAATATTTCACATAATCTCGCAAAGTCTTGCTTTTTAGTGAAGTCTTAATTTCAGTTGTGATGTAACTTATCACTCGTGATGTTCCGGTGATTTCCGTAAATGTGTCTGCATTCTGAAATTGAAGTAAATTTCTCCTCACCAGGCTTCAAATGGCTAATCGATCTTCGCGAGGGATGGGGACGAGGCTGCAACCAGCTAAACCGATCAACACCATTGGGAGGCTGACTGTTTTCGTGCTTGTAGTATCTCAGACTCACGCGCTCATTGCCTAATTTGGGCTCGCACGCAAACGGACAATGTGAAAGATTCCTAATAGCACTGTGTGCTACTTAGAAACAGCCATTCGCAGGGTTGGGCCAAATTTGGAAAAGGACCATGATAAAAATCCGGACCATTCACACGTACAGAAACTAATTTCTCTGGCGAGTGATTAGCCTAGTGGGTGAAAGCATTCATAGCGAGGGTCGACAACTTTAATAGTCTATAAAATGTGTCATTGGGTTATGGAAGTGGAAACAACATGCAGGCTAACAATATTGTTGAAGAGTTTTGAAATACTCTACTGCTGACGTATAAAGATTTACCGTGCCGTTGTTCCGAGACGCTATTCTATCGGTGACCGACATCACAGGTGTTCGAGTACCAGCTACCATCAAGACTGTCGTCAATTGGTACCATGACATCTGCAAAGAATGGAAATACGAGTGATAAAAAAGTCGACTGTTTCCAACAAAAACAACACATGCTATTCATATTGTCGAGCCGTGCCGGCTTCCATGTCGTTGACGGCACTGTTTGCGTTCTTCACCGGAGTCGTATTTGTAGCCTGCAACATTAAGGTTAGGTATGCCCCTAAGACGAGTTCTTGCTGAAGTATCCACGTAACTGGCGGTTTTCACCCCATAAAAGTATATATTGTCTGAAATAGGGGGTCGATGCAAAACACCGTAACATTCCCTTGGTCACATGACCATACGTTTTGGCAAAAGGTACGCTGACAGGGAAATTCCTTTCACCATCATTCGCTAAATTTTGATAAAAATGTTGAAAACCTTGTCTAGGATTTTCCATAACTAGCTTCCAAGATTTTTAATCTAAAAAATTCGTTCAATGTTTATAACGAACCTCCAATAAAAACATCGTGCTGGTAAAAAAATTAAACACAATAAAAATCGAGATTTTGTGTTCCCAAGTTTGGAGTGGTACTCAAACATCAATTGCTGAAAAACGTAACTTTGTGTCAACAATAGAACACTCTCCGTTTTGTTCACGATATATGTTCTGAACAACACTTTATGGTCGTCAAAAGAACGCAACATTGAACAAAGTGGAAAGAAGTAGGCCTCGTGTGCGCATTTTAACACTGAAACTTGAAACGCGTTGCTTAAAGTTGATCGTGTGAGGGTTTCAAATAACTTATTGTCTTTAGATGACACATTCCATTCTATTCCTGCAACATTTATGGCGTGGTCACTTTGCAGACCTCCATAACAGCAGGACCAGAACGCTTGAACCGACCCTCGCTACATTCAAGACGAGCTGCGTTCCGCAGTGCTAGATCACGCAAGGCATCGCGAGGTATATTGATGTTTAGTGATGACGTGTCATGGCAGTATATGACGCAATTTGGACCCGGAAATAAGAATAGACATGCCGTCACACTGGGTCCAAAACGTCATAATTACGTCAAAATGACGTTATCCTAAACATTCCTTGGCCATGCGTATTACGAAGGAAGGTCGTGGTCTCGCTATCTTCCTCTCGCGACATTCCGGCGCTACGGAAGGAGTTCACTGAACAGTATGTATGGTCTTTTCGTTGACGACAAAGCTCCTAGAGCTAGACGGAGACGATGTTGAAATCAATCACTTACTTGATGAAAAGTCGCGGACTTTATCATCTGGGCTATCTATGATTAAATCCCTTTAATCAGTCATTCAATGAAAGGAAATTTTAAATAACCAGCGGCATTTGGTGGAATTGAATTTACACGATCTGTTAGATCAGGTCCAGTCGTCTTATTCGACCGCTCAGAATCTAATGCCAATCAGATCTACTATTGACTAATAGATTGACGAGTACAGCTACGTGTACGACTGCAATGGATGTCATGAGTTTGAAGTCATAACTGGGAAGAGTTAAAGACAAACGGTCTCCTAAGGTGTCTCGTTATGCGCATGTGCGGTACTGTTAGCACCAGGACTTCGACGGTTTAATGAGTGTGATGCATAATTCGTCGAAAAGCTTCCGGCATATGGATTGCTTACGGGATGGCCACCGCCTCTAATGTGGCCAGTCGAGACCGTGGCAGTGTCCACAACAAATCAAAATCGGATGAGCGTGTCAATTATTTAAACCCAAAACTATTCGATTAAAAGGATACCAAACCTGATTTTGGCCTATTAAGAGATATTAAAACGACATTCCGATACAGTTCTCCCGGAACCCGTAACCCTCGACAACCCTAAAAATTTGGAGCAAAAGTTGAAAACTCCTAATAGCAAAAGCTGCTAACGAGACCTACGCTTTTGGCGAGCTACACGAACAACTGTGGGGAAAGACCAGCCACCAAGAGCCATGATATCTAATCTGTAACATAGAAAGCATGAGTTTTTGGTTTCTGTTCCAACAAAATTACATCCATGCAATTTGAATAACTCACACTGTAAAGAGCAAGCGACAATTGCTCTCTCCTTCCCGCAGAAGAAATCAAAACTACCCCTCCCGTGATTGACGAATTTGGACTCACGATTGCCTCTAGTAACAACTGACGTCTTAATGTAATTATTCTCTGGTAAAAAAAAAAAACAGAATCGCATATTTGTTGTCTAATAAAAACACGACAATATATAGTCGGCGTTATTGCAACCCACAGTGCTAGAGGCCACAATCAATCGCATGACAATCTCCTCTTCAAGAAATGCACCCTCATAAATGAGCCGTCACAAAATTGGATACTTCGGATGCTTGCTTCAATTTTGTGAGCACGACAGGCGGAAGTGAAAGTTACAGCCTTGTGATTTTAAATCAGTTTCGATTTCGACATAACAGTTTCGGTAAAAGCTTAAACCTCAGACCACAAGTGGTCTGAGCTCAAACGCAGCAGTTTCAACACATTTACCCAGTTATTTAAAAGCTTTTACCTTATGAAAGAAGGACATGAATTACACTGTCTCATGGGCGGCGCCCATCGCATGCGCGCACCCAGGAGGGGGGGGGAGGCTCGAACGAGCCCTCCCATTTGGCGAAGTGGACAAAAAGGTCCATCTCTGAGGAAAAAAAAGTCCGAGAAAATGAGACAAAACTCCCCTAAACGCGCAATTCAAAGTGGTGCCCCCGTTTTTTGTAGTCCGCCCGCCTTTTTGTTACCAAAAGGTCCACAACGGCAAGAATTCGAGCCCCCCCATATTGAAGGCTGGGTGCGCGCATGCATTGTCTATGGACGGTGCACCATAGGGAGATAACCTCCACTTTTTTTCCAGTGCTGCGCCGCCCATGTTTCCGTAGTTTACGCGAAATCGTGTAAGAGTGTGTTTCGTTGACCAGCAAGATGTCTCAAAACTACGCAAAATCACGCGAGAGAAAAATGGAGCTTACGAAGCTGTCATTGTACAGTTGGAGTATAGCTTCGGCCAATATTTGACCTGCATAGAGATTAGATAGTTTATGTAGGTGAGGCTAGGCGGCAGTTTTGAGGTAGACATTACTAATAGGTTCAATGAATCTGGTTTGTTTGTACTGGTGAACATGTTGGGAATGAGGAAAGCCCAATTGTGTGGCCACTTCTCTTCAAATGGCGGTCTCGTATGTAGTAGCATTGTTGCATTTCTACGTAGCACCCAAGAAATCTTATGCGATTTAAGGTAGCCCTCAAATAACCCATAATTGCAAAAAAAATCTGATTGCCAGAGAGCAGCACATTTGGACTACTTGTTGGAGTCAGTAGAAACAGTGTTTTCGAATTGTAGTGCTGGTATATATTTAGCATTGGCAGAGAAGTGGTCAGGGGTTTTGGGATGAAATTTATTCGGGGCCTCGGTTCTTTTTTCGGTGGAAGTGAAAGAGCTAAAATATGAGGCAGAATGATTTTACTGTGGTCATGTGCAGCCATTTTGATGTGAATTGATACACAACTTCTCATTTTGTTCATAGTTTTCGACAGAGTGGAAAAAAGGATCAGGGCCAATAATGTGTGAACTGCCAGGCAAAACCTACTGATAACTATTCAGCGCGGCCTCTTATAACCAATTCTAGCATCATGGCGGGCACCGAAGTAACTGTTCGATGAGGTTGAAAGGTGAGACTTAATTCACTGTTCCTGTTACATCAGCGAGGACTTCTCATCGCAAAAGCAGGCTGTCTTGAGGTCTACAGGACGTGGCTTATATGTGTCGGTTGAGTATCGTAAGTGTGCTAAGCACGCCGGCTTTTTAAACATCCTGCCACAATAGATTCTGTTTTGCGAACTACTGAATGGCATATGCAAGAGAAGTAAGCCTGCGTGTATACGACATTTTGCCAGTCGTAATACGGGTAATCCTGTCATTAGCAATATATCTATTTCTTGCACTGAACCTGCCGACTAAAATTTCCTCACCGGCTGTCTCTTCCGATTTCAGATAATGAGCCCAGTTCCAAGTATGACCGAACCCACAAATCTTATTTTGTTAAGGTATTCTGTGTTATGCCTCATGCACCCTTTTGAATTTCTTTGTTTCTAATTCGTGTACAGTGTCATGGTACTCTAAATTAGTTTAAAATATTGTATGTATGCGGCATTTTGTTTAGTATTAGTATTCTTAGGTTTTAGGCTTTATTTTTGTTGTAGACAGTTTCCATGTAGTTTTAGTACCACGTGTCCTACATGCGAGAAGCCTCGAGGGTCTCTTCTAGCCTTTACTATTGTTCTTCTACGTATATGTATTTACCGTAGGACTATCATGGCTAGAATAAACTATCTAACAATCTATGTATCTCCCTATCTCTCGATCGCCATCGACGTAAATATACAAGTCGTAGTGTCTTGGAAGTTGTTAATAATTGATCTCCGCTACCAATTCCAGTCACTGGTGGATTGTTTCAATTCACCCACTTTATTATCTCTCTATTCTACTCGTTAAGTCTAAGATTTTGGTTCAGCGACTGCATGTCCCTTGTGTATTAATGAAGCGTGTCGCTTTTTCTTAAGACATTGCTTCCGTAAACCGGCCAGAGTTGTATAACTGTGCGCCTGTGAGATTAAACACAACGGCACTACTGACCGATTAAGTGATTCGTGTTGCAGTTCGACCTCTAGGGACCAAGTGGTAGCTAAAGAACGCAACAGAACACTAGCGAAATCCTCTTGCTTGCAACTGATATTGTTCAATGATGTAACATGAAACCAGGAAGTAAAATGCGTTGTCTGCTCTAGTTTATTAGACATGAGTGTGAAAGAGTGCATTCTTGTGTAATAACTGTTCTTCAAGAAACTACGTTTTGAACGGATATGTGTACCAATTTTGTTAATGTTAATTTACCGACACAGTTGTTCAATTCCAAGCAAGAGGAAAGCGCCCCCGTACAATTAGAATGGTTTGTAGGGTTTCCCAAACTGAACAGTGTCAGGACTTTATGCTTATCAGTCAGACGCTTATTTATACTATGAGTGTTGATTTCACCAACAATATCATGCAGAAGACAGTTACTGTTAACAAAAAGGTGTTTTGTATTTCAGATATTTTCGACGACTGCTCTTTTTAAAAGTTAACAGAGAATAGATAACATAGGACGGATATTGATTCGGTCAGCAAAAAAGCACGAGTACATGAGAGAGTTAATTACAGCTCCTGTATTTCCGCAAGACTGATGGGGTTCGATAAACTTACTGTCACAATTATAAAAAAGAAGTTAGTTATTTTTAACTTGTAGTATAATAAGAAATTTAATTTTAATGTGTAAGGTGTTTAATTTTTACAAATAGGGAGGGCCGGGCAAAGCATGACGTAAGTAATGTTCGGCAATAATCGGATATAACTCGCCCACAGGGTGATGCTCGTTATTCAGTGAAGAAAACTGGTCTATGTTCTATCTGACTAAAATCCCGAGCTTACTATCTCCACAGTAGGAGTGTACGCTCTATCGCTGAACCAGATCCAGGGTATTTTAAGCGTGTTTAAGTAGCACTGACACACCAGCCTTGATTTCAGAGAATGTTTGACAGGCAACTGCGAGAATTGGCGATTTGCAATAAAATCACAAAAATAACGGTTTTCGTTGTTTTGTAGATATGGTCAAAACTAGGAATTTAAAGAAGTCTATCAAATCTAACAATGCTCCCCAAATTGCGTTTTTTGACCGTAAAGCGATAATGTCACTTCAAGATCGACAAAACTCCAACTGTTTTGTCAATTTTATTAGAAATTTTACTGACTTCATTGTTTATTCCATGTGAGTGAGTCATCTAGAAAAATGCCAAGGATTTTAAATGCTTTCATTTGTGAGGAAGTGCCATGATAAAAAAATTGTGTTGGAAGTGGAATAGAATGACTTCAATTTACTTATATTTGAAGATTTCATTTGCATAAAGCCAATTAGAGGCATTTTAGAGGTTGTTATTGATCAGTCAAATGAAAAAAGTAAAGAGACAAGTGTCATCAGCAAACAAAAAATTAGTGTTGCAAAAGGTGTGTACGTCAATTACATATATCAAAAACAACAGTGGTTTTGAAATAGAGTCTTAGGATACACCAGTTGTAATATCGAGGCATGACGAAATAACGATATCAAACTCTGTCTTCAAGGTAACTGCGAAACCAAAAAGATTCAATAATAGAGATACCATAATATGTTCGTTTTACTAAAGGAATCGAATGATCAATGATGTCAAATGCTTTTGATAGGTACATAAAAAGATCATTACAAGCTACAACCATGGTCAAGATGTTAAAATATCAAGTCTGTTAGCTCAGCAACTGAAAACACATTGGGAGCTGTAAAATAGATTGTTGTGATCGAAATAACTGCAGTCGATTCAAACCACTTTTCAAAAAATTTAGATATTACGGGTAGTATTGAAAGTAGTTTATGATTACTAACTGCGTTTTTATCGAGGATATTATGTACCTTTATAAACGGGAATAACTGCAAATTTTCATTTATGGAAAGATTCCATCCTGAATGAAGAAATTGGTTGGTCTTATCAACGATCGGTTTAGAAAGAAATTGTCAATGTTCTATTATAAATTACTAGAAAAGCGATCAAAACTGGGAGAGTTCTAACAATTGCGCTCTAAATTTGACTTCAGCTTCTGATGGCATTCCTAATTTAAACGTAGGACCGTTAATTTTATTATTCAGAAATATTCAAAAACACTCTGTAGTAGAAATTAAACAAGTTAATTTACCAAAGTTTGTAAAGTATTCAATAAAGTAGTCAGTTATTTCATTTTAATTTGTTACATGTAGAGAATCTCCCGTCTTGAAGAGTATTAGGCGAAGAGTTACTGATGGCATATTTCCGAAGTTTTACGGATGTCATTCGTATTCTGCTCGAGTGTAACTTCATAATACACGTATTTATCATTTTCAATGACCGACTAAAGAATTTTATTGTAGCACTTTAATGATTCAATTGAGTAAATTTTGTGAAAGATGGATGGTGCGAATGAGGCACTAGATTTCTTGAAGAGTTTCTCTCTCGTGTCAATGGAACTAAGTAATTGGAAATCCATTCATTGCGTTTGTGTTCATGTTACTTAAATGTAACATGGGGGTAGTGTTCATTTAGTAAGCCAATTTCAACTTGGATTCTGAGTGTTGTTCTTATTGCATACGCTATGGAAATTAATAGATTTCAATTTGTTTTAGGCTGCAAACTTAATGGGGTTTCGCAGTTTTAAATTTGGGCTGTATGCGTTTTGAAATTTTGTTAATTTAGACCACTCACATTTAAGAATTGATCCACCTGTTCCTTGCCCAGACGGAAGTTCAACAGAATATACGTCGATCAGAAGCAGAAATGACCTTTCAGTTCATCGCAAACCAAGAAATTGTTTCAAATCTTAGGCGTTAACACAATGAGACTTATTCTCAATGATAAGTTGCCTAAATCAAACGTTCCCTTTAAACTGTTGTGTTCCAACTGCGGGCATTTTGATGGCCTTTTGATTCTAGCTGGATCTACTTTACTATCTCCACGCTATAATTTTCTTACAGGTCTTTGCCCCATCGACCACAGTATAACAACACAGTCCGATTAGGTTTGCTACCAAGAATGCAGTTAATGGAAAACGGCATAAACGCGTAGCAATTACGTTGTAAAACGTGGTATTTTAACACAACCGCTTAACACTACAAAAACGACAAAAACGTTGCAATTACTGATGAAGTGGAGCGGTTGACAAGTTTAAGTATGGTTGATATGTTACTGTCGTACAGGATACATTAGAGAGGCTCATATTAGTAGGATTAAGTTCTGGTGTTCACCGACAGGATGTCACTAGACTGCCGTCTGAGATGGTCATCGTTAACATGGGGCCTTTGAGATTTTTACTCCACACCGTAGGCAGAAATTTTCTCTAATTATATTTAATGATTTTCCATTTTTTCCATTGATCGTAGCGGACTCTACAGGCATTTTATGCAGTGCCCTACCGTCTCATACTCAGTTGATCACGTACTTACATACAACTAATGACGAGATAGCTTAATTAAAGGAAAGATGTAATAGATAGTTTTACATTAAACAGATGGCCTTCTAATTCGTGTTTAGAAACACGTATTACTACCGCAGCCATTGACAGTGTAGGTCGCACATCGTTCAAGCCAACGTTTACTTTTTGTGAAATTTTACGCTTTTGTGAAATCCCCAGGGTCAAAAATTTATGGACCAAGATGTTCGAATTCGAGAATTTACGTAAAACCGACGGAATGAGTTGGCTTCCCGCCAAAGACTGCCTTATTAAAGACGCATTCGCTAAGAACTAATACAGTGGAAAATCCCTGGGTATTGAACTCCATGTCACAACAAGCGGCGTGAGATTAAAAAATTAGCAACTCGCCAAGCAGACGGAAAAACGTTACACCTCATTCTTGAATGACTCAGGCTTTCGGTTGCGCACTCATTTAACTAAAAATGTCAACTTCAACATAAGTTTGTGCGTCCATTTCTTGAGATATTCTAAAGCAGTATTTCAATTATTATTCTTTTTACGGAAAACGTCATTGGCCGAGAATATTAAAAGGATACCAAACCTTGTTTCGGCCTAGTAACACATATTAAAAACGCCTTATCTATCCAATTCTCTGAAACAGAATAATGCACTGTAACTTCTCGACAACCCTCAAAAGTTTGGAGGACATTTTGAAAACTCTTTTCAAAGACTCCTAAACGGGCAAGCGTGACCTACTTTTTTTAGCGAATTACACGGCAACTGTGGAGAAAGACCAACCACCAAGAACCACAATATCTAATCTCTGACACATGGAGTATGAGCTTTTAGCTGATTGCTGCTTTTATCGTCCGAGAATGATGCCAATGATACATTAGCAGGTGACAGAACGAGGAATGACTTAAATCATCAAAACAGGGTTTGTTATCCTTTTAACAATTTTAATAAATGTTAAACCCCCTTCCCATAGCCCACTTAGTCGCAAATTGTAATGGAGGTCTGTCATTGCATTTTCACATTCTTAACTTAAACACTACGGCGAAACGGGTCTCTCGAGAAGAAGTGTTGGCGACTAACCGAACCGGCTCTACGGTTGGTTTCAGGACAGCAAATATAGGGGGTTAGGGGGTTACTCGAGGTCACTGGGATGTGGGGCCTGAATAGTGGCCCTTTAAACGATACTTCCACCAGGATTTTTCACCGAATATATACTTCTACTACTAAGATCAAATAAATACAGCAACCAAAACTAGGGGTTAATGTCTAAAAGGGGACCCACACAGGGTAGGCAGTGATAGGAAATTCAGTGCAGGATAGATACGTGAGCTAGTATCTTGAGTTTGAGGCGCAGCAATGTAACTGCGGAAATAAAAAGCGAACATGCTAACGTCTGTACTGAACATAAAACAACAAGTTGTTAAATAAAAAGAACTCGATCGACATACGGGGTGACATTGAGTTATTGAAAGCTGTCCAAAACTTTTTCAGTATAACATTGATTAAAAAATCTTTCTTTAACCATCATAATTGAAATTCACGCCAATATGTAAGTAACATTTGCTCCTTTCAGAAATAATGTAACGGATGCATTTACTTATAAATTTTCAATATTATTTTACGTTTTTATTGAACATTTCAACAACAACGGGGTAAAGCATTTCCAAATTCAGCAAAATTCGTTTTAACCGTCAGTGCAGTCGTTGCTGAGTTAAAGAGCTAAGCGTACGGTTTTGTGCATTACTATAATTCAAACTAGACATTAAGTTTCACGTCTTAGTTGACACAAATTACTCGAAAAAATATGAAAAACACATTTTCTAAGAAATTTATCTCATGCGATGCTAGCATGTAAATGTAAAATTATAAAACGTCTATTAAAACGACCTAGATAAATTAATTAACAAGAAAGAAAAATTCTCTTACCTTGATCATCTTGAGCTAAGCCACTTGAAAAAATTTTCTGATTTCAGAGTTTCCGAGTCTACGTAATGTATTTATCGAAAAAGCCGACGTCACTCAACTGACTAGATAGTTCTAAAGCTGTTATTGAAGATCGAGTGATTTATAGATTTTCTCGACCGTTCACGAGAACGTGCGTACAATAGCTTTAATTACGCCGAGTCGGCAGTCAAGACAGTCGGGTATTGAATTCTGTCAAGCAACCGTCATTAATTGTAATTAAACTGCCAATTTAATAGTGCGTGTTAAACTTGCTTGTCAGAATTTTGAATTCGCCCCAAAACTGACTGATTGCGCGTTCGTGATACAGGAATTTCTCATTAGTTCAACAAAAATCACAAATTAGTCATACAAATAAGAAACGACCATCTTTGTGATAGACATGTGCTTATCAACACCTAATTATCATTCCATTCAGGAAATCATCGCGTGTTGTTCGAGGAACATTATTAATTTTCCATTGACCAAAACAACAACAACAAGAACAACAACAACAACGACAGCAACAACTGCTACAATAACCTTTTCTGAGGTGTTGATAATGATAACTGTTCTAACAATATTGTGTACATTGTTTCTTTTTTGACTTGAAGTTCGATCAGGTAGACGACTTTCTAAGGAGTTTTGCCAATCATACAAATCCTCGCTTGTATAATAGCGTACATTTGCAAAGTGTCGCGTGTGAAACTGAAAGAGCACAGGCAGAGACCACGAAAGGTTTAACTGTAACGGCGAACATTGTTAGAAAATACCTCTTAAAAAATCATTGTTTCGGTTGTATAGGCCAATAAAATACTTAAAAAGTAAGCGTACCTGCTGTTTTAGCTACAAATTTCAAGAACTTTTAACTAACAAATCCCATACTATATACATATATGAGCTCAATGGAAAATTCTTGATGATTTGGTGTACATCATGAAATTTTCTCTTGTAATGAAAGAGGACTGTTTCAAGAAAAAAACAGATTGCAAAAGCTACACGTGAAAGTGTAACAAAATATCTGACTTACTGTACGCACTGCAACATCACGGTTCCAGGCACATGGCTTACGTTTGAAACACTGGCGGATCCAGGATGTCATAAGCGGTCAAGACACAGTTTTCAAAGAAATTTGCTCCCGTTCGGCTATATGATCGTCATTCTGACGGCTTTTGGTAGTGTCCGTCGGGTAAACCGTTTAGGACCTCTCTCACTCAATCGTATTGGGGTAAAGTTTAGCATGAGCTTTAAATGTAAAGTTGATTTTTGATTCAGTGCGATCCACTAAAAATTGTCTCTGTCTTTCAGAGGAATTTCATTTTTACTCACTACCTAAACTACAAATATGAAATAGGTTACACAACGACACAAGATAATGCAGACCATTCCCCATCAGACAAAATATATCATTCAGTGCGTCTAAAAGTGAAAAAAAAAATGTCAAAAGCCATCGTGCACCCAATTAGTCGGTCAAAGACAAATTTCCGAAGTACAATTGTACATAAAACGGCCGTGATCTTTCCTACGTCCTTCATATTCCTTTTACGTTGTAGAATTACAAGTTTAGTGCGTGCAAGCATGTTTGCAAGTAACCAACCAGCTGGATTCCCAAACTGTTTGCTCTAGAAAGTGATGTTCGTTCAGTCCACTAAAATTGTCATTTGTAATCAACTCCACACGAAGCGTACACCACTTTAGAACGCCGGGTCCGAATGGTTTGGAAAGTAATCGAGAAACCCCTTGCCCCGCGTTATGGACGAAACATAGAGAGTTTCCACTTCACCTTAAACGCGAATGTGTGATGCACCTGAGGCCACATCTTCATGTTTTTGTGCGCGTTATGTTCCACCAGAGAGCTTCGGCTACACGTTAAAAGCGAACACAACTGGAGAAGGGTTACACGAAGTGACACTGTGATGACTAATTGGCAACAGCGGAAGAGTCACCGTACCGGTAACAAAAAGACGTCGGTAAAATTAGGCAACAGGTAGGATGACTCAGTAGCATAACAGTGATGTGATTGATTCTTCATTTCAGAACCAGTTACTTACATTGAATAACGCCCGTTATTTTAAAACCAATGACGCATAAAACTGACTGTTTGCTGCAACTGCCTGGTGATGACAGAAACCGTGGTGGCAGCGGGGGTGGAGGTAAAAGCTGCCGCCGTGGTGACATCCTCGTACAGTTGTACATGTATTCTGTCCAAGGTGAAAACAATCAAAACCCAAGTTATAAGAATTCTAAGCTGTCATTTTTTTCTTACACCTATAGGGATTTTGGGCAAAACAAAATGGCACTAAGATGAAAAGGTCTGTATTTAATTCACAGACTCTCAGTTATTACTGTTTGCTTTGAATATTTATAATCAAAGCATTGCCCTCTTTTACTTTCGTGAAATATTG
>NMRA01000362.1:371820-388633 GCA_002633005.1 Phoronis australis | reverse complement strand
CCGAAATTGGGATGTTTTGGCAGAAAATATGAGTATACTATTTCTGTCACATATTCAAGGTGATCATTCAAAAATGGAGCCCCGGTGTAAAACGGATATCCCTGAGTCGAAAGCAAGCTCCCGCACCTGCAAAACGGCTAACCAGCCCGAAAAACACGAACCCTGACATTTAAAACAGGAACCCTGGGGATCGGACAGGACATCCGGTGACTGAAACACCACTCCCGCATTTTTGTTTTGTCAAACATTGTTTATCTCAAGAAAATAGTGTGGATGCGTTGAGTTCAGCAATTCTGATTCCAAATTAATCCCGTGTTAATGAACGATCGGGAGTTGAAGTACACTTTTTAAGGTTAAGAACGGTGAAATTGGTGACGATGCATGTCTTTTGAGTGAATAGTTCTCGCGGTCCATTTCAAAATCCGGAGATTGATTGTGCCGGAGATAATTTACTCTCAAGTAAATCGACAAAATGCGGCCAATTGTAAAGAAAGGAATTAATCAACAATGGCACTCGGAAGTCGAATTTTTAAAATATTTTTGGAGAAACTATAGAATACTCTGAAATTAACTAAATATTCACCGAGATAACAACGTGTTGAGAGTATAAATTATGTTGAAATTCGCCCACAGACAAGTTGCACGAGTTTTACTGATAAAAGCCTAATAACAAATATCAGTTATGTTTTATTATTGACAATTTTTAAAAACCAAATCCAGAGTACTTGAAGATGCTTTAATTCAAAGTCTGAGACTACTAACATCGTCTCAGAAAATTTGAAAAATTGTCCGGGTTTCCTGTCCGATTCCCGGGGTTCTTGTCTTGAAGGTTGGGGTTCGTGCTTTCGAGCTGGTTAGCTCTTTTGAAGGTACGGGAGTCTGTTTTCGACTCTGAGATATCTGCTTTACACTGGCATTCCATTTGCCATGGAACATCTGGTGCAGGGCTTGCTGTTACCTCCCGAGTATTATGGCTTTTGTGTGAACAACCATGAGGGCTTCAGAACAAAGGTCACCTTTCAAACAATTAACCGAGTTAGCCACATGCACTAAGCTACACCATCCCTTGGATAGCTAAACTTTCTAAAACATTAGGATCTTTTACGATAAATCGGTTATTAAAACTCGTGTTTTGCACTTACGTGAGATCTGTGGTCTTAGCGTTGATTCCACCCGTGTGACAAGACCGTAAGTACGAAAATGTTGGTCAACATTGTGACGTAGAAATCAAACGATGACGACCTCACACGTTCACGTTTACGTTCATCGTATAGCCGAAACTGTCTATTGATGAAATAATTGTCATTTTCTTGCACCGCTCTCCAGCTTTCTCAACAAAGAAATCGGTCATCGACTTGAGGACGCAACGGTAGTGACAACTTTGCCGATATAAAATGAACAGACATTCAGTTCACTGGTTTCTGACGTTTACTTAAGAATTAAAAGAAGGTGAAATCATGCGTTGTCAGGGGCGGATTCAGGATTTTGAGTTTGGGCCGGCAAGGGCAGAGTGTTAACCAGGATTTTGCCCGTCAGACATTCGCATCCCCAAAGTGCCAAATGTAATATGGAAGAATTTTAAGGGGGTCATGGCCCCCTTGCCCCCCTTATGTCCGCCTCTGGTTGTGTACTAACATAACCTTGTGAAGGGGCGGGGCAGGGGTTCATTGAAGAATACGCCGGCGCAAATTGAAGCTATATATTCATACTATGGTTCTATAAACTCAATTGTAGAATGTCGGAATGTAAGCAGCATTGTTTCCACACCAGTTACGACATGTTATTGAGATACTCATTACTGGTTATATATTTGTTCAGTTGCTAATATCAATGCAAAGACTCATCTGCTGATCCCTGGAGGTAAGTTCTAGTTCTAAGCAACACGTCACGGCAACTAGTGATCTTAATCTCCTTGCACACTCGTCCATGTGCTGCAATAACTGGCTACAAGCGTACAGTGATCGTAGTCTTATCTTATTCGACACCGCAGATACATGAACTCACACAAACAAAATGTATGTGTATCAGGAAATAAAATAATAAAACTAGTGAAACTAAAACGACAAGCGTCGGTACTAAAATATATTAAAATATCCCCACGTATCGAGCGACGCGCTCTTTGTCAAGGGGGTGATACAGACTTTTATCCGTCGGTAAATGCACGGCATTCCAAAATCTATTTGATTTCATGTATGAATATAGATGATGATGAACAAAAAGAAAAACATTTTTGAAGTTGCTCAGTTTTTACATATAGTGTGCACAAGCAATTATAAACCTCCGTCATACACATGCATTTTCAGAAAGGCACTTCTTAAACAAGTCTTTCCACAATTTTGTTACTAATCTTGCCACCAAGGACGTTTTCAAACGCGTGCCAGTCGTTTTATGACAATGGACAAAATAAAAAGTGATCCTAATTAGAGCTATATTGAGCAAGGGAGTTGCTATACATAGTTTCACCTGTAGGGAATTACATGTTCCTATAACTAGTCTTGACGAAAACTTCGTGTGCTTTGCGATATGTATATTGTCAGTAGCGTACGTATTGTACAACGGGCAGTGGAGACTGAAAGTTAACTGAGCAGTTAACCAATACACTGTAGTTCACGTCGACGTGTAAAGAAAATGACAACGTTCGGAGAGTCCTCTCCTACATGCACTTCATCAAAGCTTTTAGCAGCCTGTTTTCATAGAAGTACATATTTTCAGAGCCCTAGTTGACAGAATGTCCAATCATGAACTAACTATTATTACTGTCTATTCGCAGAGAGTAGTCTCATTTTTTGAAAAATGGAACTACAAAGGTTGACATTTACCTTAAATCGGCACGCATTATGTCGTCTGTTGTTACGGACTACTTTCGTGTTAAATATACTGTTTTCTTTACATTCGTCAACAGGATGAGTTTCGTCAGTCGAAAGATATCATTAAAATATAAACATCTCGTAAATTTAAGCCCTTTTGTGTTTTCTTTGTTTTACTATACTTTTTATTTTTTGTTAAAAAGTGGCAAAAGTTTCTGCTGAAACCTCATTACACATTGCGACAAATGAGTAAGTATACACAAAGCATGAATCAGCTGTCACTCACAACGGCGGCCATTTTAGGAAGTGGTGCACCACCAAAATAAAAATAAAATGTAGAATTGGTTAAGTTTGAAAATATTTGAAGTTGTATTGAATTTGGGTTCGAGTTTTAACTGAACTAACTTGCATTAAATTCCGTTTTAAGAAGTTTTTAAATAAAATGACACTGGAAGAGTATCTCTAAATACAACTTGGGGATTATGCCTGTGAGCGGTGCACATAAAATACTTTCGCTGGAGATTATGACATGTTGTTGTCTTACCGTTGTCGTTTAAAATAATCGAAAAAAGAAAAAAATATGAAACTCAGTTTTAGCCAGCATTATATCACTTGAAGACACATTAATGCCGCGTTTTAGTGTAAAAAAAACAAAAAAACAATCAATTTCGACTTCGGCCACTTACTGGTCTAACATCGGCTTCATGTTTGTTCGTGCTCAGAATAGGAATGATATCTAAGCTCGAAAAGAATTGTCAATATATTCGTTTGCATGAGACTAGTGGCCTGTTCCAAGAAAACTGACTCAGCGAAGATAAATCTTAAATTTTTGTCAATTATAAAATAAAGCTTAAATTTACCTTAAGGCCGTTCCAATAAAATGATCTTAAGTTGGA
Source organism: Phoronis australis (assembly GCA_002633005.1). Taxonomy (NCBI): domain Eukaryota; kingdom Metazoa; phylum Phoronida; family Phoronidae; genus Phoronis; species Phoronis australis. The sequence continues at coordinate 384,930 of NMRA01000362.1, read as the reverse complement.
CTTGAGTTTTTTACTTTAATTTTGTCTTTAGTTTTGCTAACTAACCAGATTTGGAAGCTTTTGAGTTTGGAGGTCGAGACCAATCTTAGACTTAAGTGAAACATGAAATTAGTCATTTTCTTAGAACAGGCCCCAAGTTCAGTGAAATTCGCTGGTCAATGCGGGTTGGCTTCAGCCGACGAAGCAGTGTGTCTGTCTAAGGAATTCCAGGCATTTTTTCCGTCCAATTTCTATTCGATTACCCCTGTGTTATTTCAGACACCTTAATCTATGAAATAGTTCTTAAAAATTTGGTTCATGTTTAAAAGCTTTTTACAAAGTATTCCAAATTTGTAAACATTTCTCATTACTCGAGGCCACTTAATCGGCTGCCGTAAATAAAAAACTCAGAATATACCACAGAATCCCCTTTAAGACATGGAGAAAAGTTATATCCAGAGAGAATTATTAATTGCATAACAGCAGATTTCAGCATCAAGTTTGGGCGAAACCTCCACGGCATAGACTCCTTTTGATTGAAACGTTACTGAAACTATCACACGGACGCTCAGCAAATGTGTTGGACCCTATTACGCTAGGGTCGGAGGTTGTCGAAAGCGTGATCTTTAGCACGCGATTAAACACTCTGCTAATTCTAGTAAATTGCAATTTTCCGTTTTGAGGATGTTATGCTAAACAAAGTGACAAAAGACGTCAACTGAAGGGCAAACAACAATTTATTTGTTATTGCTTTCTGCACAATTTCGCGGTTTTTAGTTAGGGGAGTTGGTGCTGATAATTATACATGACAATATTAGCAACAATGTGGATTGCATCAGTTATGTATGCGACCAGATTCTCTGTCCCAAGCTTGTTTTATACCAAATTGAAGTTGACGACAATAGCTTGCAATGACTAGAGAGAAGCAGCCGATAAATTTTAAATAAGAAACATCTATACTAAGCCTCAAGTAGCATTATCTTTGAAAAACATTGCTTAGGTCCATGTTTTGAAGCGGAAACCTTTGTTTTCGTTCTTTAAAGTCGTTGAATTTTTAGTTTTACCGGTTTTGTTTGGTTCTGTATTGTTTGCAATAGAGATTAGACAAGATGTTAAGTTTTTGCATAGTACTGATTTTTTCATTTTCCGACCGAATTGACGTCGGCAGAGTAGGTGGTTTTTCAATCACGGCTAATAAATATTCTTTATCACTGAAGTGTCACGTGACCTATAATTGACCTATAACTAGGATTTTGATTGTCGGTCTAACTGACCAATCAGAACGCAACATTCTCGACACACCTTCGTCTGTGTTTCAAAGCCGCCATTTTACCCGACAAACAACACGTTGTCGGTGATTTTTTCGCAAGGGGCGGAGCTTGCTATTGGTCAATTCCCAGAACCCGACAAGCATTAACAAATGGAGCATGTCGAGTCAGCAACAGGTCGTGTACTAAGATCAATATCGCACTTTCTCAATGACTTGTAATTCTATACACTCAAAAAGCGACCATGCGGCTCCTCGGTCAAAGGTCATCCATGTGAAAGGAAAAGGTCAAAGGTCACGTGGGATAACTGCAATCGGAAGGGACACCATCCGCCTACCGGACGGATGTGTCAATGACGTCACACCTCATGACGTAATAGGTTTAATGAGTCCCGTTAGAGAGGCACCTCGATGCTCGTTTTTGCGGCTCCTCGCAACGGATCGACACCGAAACAAAAGAGGGATGACGCTGCTGAATAAGAACAAAAGGTGGATTACCTTATTTCGCTTGCGCCAATTAAGCGTCGTCGTTGTATATTGTTTGTTCTGTCTCATATATCAAAAACAAAGGCGTATACAAAAGGGGATAACCACCCAACTCAACAACAGATGTCGCGTAAAGTCTAACCCAGGCACCGACGGTACTAAGCGAATCATACTAATAATACTAATAATAAGAGGCGACCAGCTAACACAGAACATAAAACCGATAGCGTTTAAACGTGTATTAATGACAAACCTACACTACATAAAATCACCATTCGAATATAAAATCATCCAGACGTTCAGAAAAGTAGTCTATAGCAAATTTATCAAATGTCCGAATTATATGTTCAAAGGTCCAGTGGTGACAGCGTCGTTGAACACTCGTCTTTTGGGATAAAAGTAGGTGAACGCGCACTTCTCTTACAGGTAGGTATACATAGTGTTGGAAATAGTCTGACCAACTAAGAGAGAAAGAAATTTTTAGTGCTAACCGAGTATTACTAACGGCATACAATAATTGAATAAAGACGGATGAATGCGAAGAATGACGTGAAGTTTTGGTGCACAAATATAAACAAAGCAACGTCTGAGCTTTGAAAAATCTTACATAATCATCGTTTTCCCGTTGCTCCCAACTTGTTCGATTTCAGCCTAACAAGTTGGGAAGATCACCCCTATAGCCACAGAAGTTAAGACAATCCATTCTGCCAGGTTTCAGTAACCTTGTGAAGCCCTGGGAGATAATTGGCCTGCTTGTTATCATACGGGACAAAAGACTGAGCTGGGCAGTTAACAAAGGAGCCAGATGTTATCGCACGTTCAGAACCCCCCAGGTCTGGAAAAGTTGTTGAACGACAAAACTCTGTCATGTTTCTTCTTTACTAAATTTTACTAAAATGCTTGACCGCAATAATGGAGAAAAGTCAAACATCAAATTTTGCAGGTTTTCTAACTTCAGAAAATATATGAAAANGATAACCACCCAACTCAACAACAGATGTCGCGTAAAGTCTAACCCAGGAACCGACGGTACTAAGCGAATCATATTAACAATACTAATAATAAGAGGCGACCAGCTGACACAGAACATAAAACCGATAGCGTTTAATCGTGTATAATGACAAACCAACACTACAAAAATCATAATTCGAATACACTACAAAAATCATCCAGACGTTCAGAAAAGTAGTCTATAGCAAATTTATCAAATGTCCGAATTATATGTTCAAAGGTCCAGTGGTGACACCGTCGTCGAACACTCGTCTTTTGGGATAAAAGTAGGTGAACGCGCACCTCTTTTGCAGGTAGGTATATATAGTGTTGGAAATAGTCTGACCAAATAAGAGAGAAAAGAAACTTTTCGTGCTAACCGAGTATTACTAACGGCATACAATAATTGAATAAAGACGGATGAATGCGAAGAATGACGTGAAGTTTTCGTGCACAAATATAAACAAAGCAACGTCTGAGCAATGAGCTATACCAGGAGAGGAGTAGAAACGACCTGGTATAGCTCATTGGTCTGAGCTTTGAAAAATCTTACATAATCATCCTTTTTCCGTTGCTCCCAACTTGTTCGATTTCAGCCTAACAAGTTGGGAAGATCACCCCTATAGCCAATATCGTACACGACTGATTAACTCCAGTTTGGCATTCATAGTTGAAGGGTCGGCTCTCTTTTGTTCGACAATTGCTCTAATCTCTGATCAGATCGTATCTAGCCTGACTGGGCTGTGCTGCTAAAAATGAAAGTTAAGTTATAAGATATTTGAACATAAATCAATAACATTTCTGAACTCCTTGTCAAATGCTGATCATGTTTAGTTTTTGAATCACCAAAATCTCCCAACTACAACAGAAGTTAAGACAATCCATTCTGCCAGGTTTCAGTAACCCTGTGAAGTCCTGGGAGATAATTGGCCTGTTTGTTATCATACGGGACAAAAGACTGTGCTGGGCAGTTAACAAAGGAGCCAGATGTTATCGCACGTTCAGAACCCCCCAGGTCTAGAAAAGTTGTTGAACGACAGAACTCTGTCATGTTTCTTCTTTACTAAATTTTACTAAAATGCTTGACCGCAATAATGGAGAAAAGTCAAACATCAAATTTTGCAGGTTTTCTAACTTCAGAAAATATATGAAAATATATACTTTTACTGATTTAAAATCTATAGTCTTGTAGATACTTGCCATTCTAAGAGAATTCAAAACGTAACATGCATCTATTCGAATTACCATAATTTATTAACTAGCACTGGCCACCTGATCCTTATTATCTTATATTGTATGTTTGTGTCAGTAGTCTTAACAGCATTTACCAAATTTGTTATTCGTCCATTCTATATCTTTACCTACGTGATCCCCATATCTCACATGAGAATTGGTCATATTTTAGTGTCGAGCAACTTTAAGCGAAGAATAACTGGTTCCCATGTGTCTTTTAGCATGAATAATGCTTTGTAGGCTTTCGGCCACATTCTTCTGAGCAGTGGTCCAGATATATTTGAATATAACTTTTACACCTAAACAACTGTAGGTTGACGTTACCTATACTTGACATCGAAGAGAGGTTTCGCTGCCCTCCCCCCCTAAACCAGGGTCGAGTTCCGTAAACCCAGATGTGCTGCGCGTTTTGTTGATTTGCGCAATATGCGGATGATGTCATCAAAAGCGGGATAAATCCATGTACTGCGCAGGCCCGTTTGTGCTAGTGAGATCACGAACTTACTGTACCCTGTAGATACATGGCGGCATCTGGCAAAATCTAGCGTGGCCCTGCGTTTTCGTGAGCTTTTTGCGTCTACGAAACGCACATCTTATTTGTTCGAGTTTGCTACTTCTGCTTGACATAATTAGCCCCACTATGAAAATTGACAGTATTCGAAATACCGCCCACGGTTGCTCTTCCCAGGGGGTGGATGCCAGCGCAAATTTAGAAATTTCCGGTACTTCTGTGTACGAGACTACGACAGTAATCTTTTGACCTTTCGCCTCACAGCCCTTGATCTCCGTATCTACGACAAGGTGGCACTGGATTTAAGGTAACTTTGAAAACGAAAAGCTACATTATGTTTCCATCTTTAGGTTACAATTAGCTGACCAACAGATGTGAGTGGATGTAGGCTTAATCAATACAGGTCTAATCACGTTCATGACCGGTTCTCTTCGGTGATTTAAGCCAGGAATTAATATGAGCTCGGCAACTTCTATATGCATTGGCAATGTTTGAAAACATGACACTTCAGTTAAAACATATATCACTATGGTCAGTTACTGAGGCCGAACTGAATGAACAGAAGCATGATAGTTGTCCAGGAGTGAGGAATTTCAATAAACGATACATTTTGAAATTTGTGCAATGTTATTCTAGACAATGATTATTCGAAAGGTCCCCGCGGAGATTATGTTGCCCCTAATAAAAGGTGGATACAGTTGGCATGTCGAATCTATCTTAGGGTCTCTAAAGGTTGCTAGGCCCACCCCAGCACAACCTTTCTGTCATACCATTTAACTACCCCGAGGCGTAAATACTAGGACTAACCAGCTTTTGGGCGAGTCATAATAACTCAGGGTGCGCGGGGATTTGTAATCTGCCGCAGCAGTAGTCAGATCTCGGGACTGACTGGTGAAAAATTAAGTATTTTTTGTTTTACATCCGTGTATAAGAGTCTCCTGTAAGCAGCAAGTATCAAATAAATCCGAATTATGAGTCTGCACAGGCGCCTTGCAAGCCTTTTAGGACGCATGAAAATCTCTCCCTACTAGTTGATAGCACAAGATAAACAACCATAAATATCATAAAAATTACCTGTATAACTGGCCGCCGTTCTCCGCTCCGTCCTTCCTACGCCAAATGACGTTACCTTGGAAATGTGTGCTCAGTAGAGGAACCATTGAACAGTTGTCATTGGGTTTGCCAATACCACTCCATAGGTTTCACTTTTTTTACACTCGATGAGCAAAATGAAACGTTTTGAGACATTTCATCTCAAAAGCGCTAAATGTGAACACGGAAATTTCGTTCTGATTTACATTTCGTCACTTTTACTGCCGCTGAATAGGAAGCCAGGCTAAAAATGTGCCAAAATGCAAAACTGACACTTTTCAACCTCAAGCCACCACTTCCCCGCCAAGTCTCGACACGAGCTAACTCTAGATTCTGAATGCAAATTTGCTACAGATTCCACAAATGGGAAAAGACGTGCAACCAAAACATTTTTTTTTGCAATTCCGGGTTTTTGTGATGCATGAAAAATTTTTGAAAATGAAATTTACTGCAGAACTAGCGGCCTGTTCCCATTCACATCATGTTCACACACACAACCAAATCAAATTCATTCAATCTACTTGCAGTGCTTACCTCCAAATTGCCGTTAACCTAGCCTACCCAAATGTTTTTTTCTAGACAGTGCAAATTGTTCGCGACTACAGTACCTTTGAGATGGACACGCCGGGAATTCCCACCAAAATGAAGGCGTTGGTGAAACGCGAAGAGGTTGAATCATACGTGCTCGAAGACGTTGACGTTCCGACTCCAGCCGGTAAGTTCACGTGATCAACATGTTTCACTACATTGTGTGTTGCGTTAGACTCTGCTCACTGAATACTCGCTTTGGTAATGTTAAAGACATCACCCTGGAATCGCGAACTCAAACATTATCAATATTGTTTAGAAAGAGAAAAATAAATATTTTTTGAGGAATTAAATGTTTCATTCTTCGACTGCATTTAGGTAAACAGCCATGTTATTGTAATGCACACCCAATAAGGTAGCAAACATGCACAATAAACAATAGCCTTTTCCTTGTGTGTTTTTGCGTGCCCCACCGAAATCGCTCGAACCCTGCTTAATTTCCGCATTGGTCACATATTGCTCTATACCTAGCATGAACTGACGAATTTTTATGGGAATTAGTGAACCGGTTACTGAGTTTGAATCCAACACCCAGCCAACACTCGGTAATCATTCGAGCTGGCGTGACCGTCTCCTTCTGCATATTCATCGGATCGGCGTAGGAAGACTAATACAGGTAGATGTGACTGGCGAGGTTTTTTTTGCACAGCCCCAGAAAGCTCTTTCGCCTTATATCCAAGTTCTCATCCATGCGCGCACCCGTCGGGGGCTCTGAGGGCTTGAATGAGCCACCCATTTGGCGAAGTGGGTAAAAATGTTCGCCTCAGAGAAACAAAAAGTCCGAGAAAAGGGGACAGGAATTCGGCGCGAATGCACAATTCACAGCTCTGAACCTAATACTCCGTTTTTTTAGTCGTCGTTTTCATTTTTCGGTAAAAGATCCACATACCGAAAAATTCGAGCCCCCCTATATTTTAGGCTGTGCGCGCGCGCGTGCATTAACTCCCTTGCATACATTCACTAGTAAGATCGAGTTCAAAGGAGTAGGAGACACCTGTGTGCAATGCTCGATAGTCAGCCAATGGAGCCAGAATTAGAACCCAGGCCGCCCAAACAGGAGTCCAGAGCTAAACCTACTAAGCTTTACTGTCTGGCGAGATGTGGCATAATTTGAGAATCGTGACAACTTCGCTTGAAAAATCGAGGTATCAGTCAATTCTCCACACCGTAGTTTCCGGTCATGTTAAGTATCTCTAGAGCGCAGTTTGCTTAGGTGGCTATTCCCTAACTGTTGTGTTTGATGATCTTGTTTGTTTAAATTAGTTTTAACCAGTACGTCGTTTATGTAAGTTACATCAAATTTTCAAAAGGATTCTGTTGGTGAAATGTTTTATAGTTTTTGCCTCGCCAAAGCCAGGTGGGAGAAGCTCAAGTTTGGGAGATCCTTTTGTGTTTGAAAGGATTTTTCGAGATTTTAATTTTTCTGTCATTGGCCATTTAGGGTTCAGTGCGTCAGTTTTAGTTCATTTCAATCAATTTTGCTCATACCGTGACTAAACAATATCAAGAGGATTCCGTTGGTCAGATGTTTGGGAGCTCAACCCTGTGTGATTTCTGTCATATGCTATTTAGTGGTTTTTTAATAAGTAAGTATTTTATTTCTCAAAAGAAGGAAAGTAACAGCAAGTGCTAACTAATAACTATATAGTAATGGAAAATGTACAACATTCACATACCATTCACATACCATTCACATAACATTCACACACCATCCATACACCTACGCACCCTTAATGTACATGTTACTTTCGAAATTATACATGTGCAAGTAAATGTATGTCTAAGTATTTACGGAGGGCTTCCAAAAAGGTGAAATTCAGAGGTTTTTTCAAACTGGTGATCAGTTTTCGTCTAACTTTGATACAAGGAATATATAAATATTTTTCAAATGTAGGTTTGCTGTGGAACAAAGATGATTGAAATATAAAGTACTGGCATAAAGTTAGTAAAGTATCAATCTCTTCAAAATTAGATCCAAAATACGCGTTTAAAATGTTAGTCTTTACTAAATCTATGGTTTGTTTGATTATATTTCTTAACAAAGCTTGAACTTTGGACCACAGCGCCTCTACAAATGAACAATCACAAAGCAAATGATCAAAAGTTTCAACAGCATCAGTGGCGGACTTAGAGGGGGGGAGGCAAGGGGGACATGTCCCCCCTAAAATTTTCCCAGATTCCATTTGGCAGTTTGGGAGGTGCGAATGTCTGTCGGACAAAATCCTGGGTAATAGTAGTAGTAGTGATACACTTTATTCATATTAAGACAAAAAATACACTTGATACAGATTTACGCTCATGGAGACTCCGTGAAGGACCCGAAGGATCCGCTGACCACGAAGCCAACAGAGAATAAAAATTACAGTGTTACAGATAATCAGAATTACAACACTTAGGTGATAATGTAATTTAAAACTACTTGTGAAAAGACTAGGAGAGAAAAATACTCTGGCCTGGCTGACCAACTCAAAATCCGGGACCTGCCGCTGAGCGTTACAGGACAAACAACTATCATCTCTTATAATCTTCATCTTTTTCAAGAGATACTTTGTGTAAACTTTTCTATGCATATAACAATATTTGAAAGTTTTAATTTTGGCATGGAGTACAAGTATGAATGGCAACGCGTAAATCTTTCCAATTTGTTGGTCTGAATAAATTTCACTTAATCTGTGTTGTGAAATCTTTTCATGTAAAAAGTAATTTTTAGTTGATTGTCCATTAATCTGGCTGTACTGAAAGTCGTCCATTGAATTTGTCTTGGAAGTGTTCATTCTATTAGGTAATTGAAGTGCCTTCATCAAAACATAGTATTGTAACCAACTAGATAATTTGTATCTTTGTTTCATAACTTCCCCAGACAAAAAACGTGTTTTGAACATCAAATATACTTTTTACATAAACTATGCCAGCCTTGTAGAACCCACTGAAAAACACAGATTTGTCATCAACCAAAATATTTCTGTTGTTCCATATCACCTGACTAATAACATCAATTTCGCTGTGTAAGAAAACATTTTCCCATGCAATCAACAAGTCACAATAAAAGTTGGTGGTATCTTCCAAAGCCAACAACTTGGCAGAAAAAATAGATTCAAAAAGCAATACACACCCATACCTCCAGAAAAGCAAATTTGGAAAGGATTTCCAGCATTNGGTTTTCTCCTTCTACGTAACGCTGAACCCCCCGTTTTACTAACAATGAATTATAGGAATCGTTTATATCTGGTACTGCCAATCCACCATTTGCACGGGTATTTACTGACACAATTCTCTTTACACTAGGAGTCTTATTTTACTAAACAAAATTGGATATCAAAGAAATAATCTGTTCTCTACGAGCAGTATCAATACCCAAATTATTGATGACATAAATAATTTTAGACAAGGCGAAAGCTTTTACATCTATTCTGGTCAATAAACTAATATTGCAGCTTTTCCAAAAGCCCAAAGATTTTTTAAAACTTTGAAATCATAATTTAATTGATCATTTTCCTTTTTATTGTGACCAAAAAAAACCCCATAACACTTGGTTGGCCTGCCAGTACATTTAACTCCGTGCAATTGCTCGGAACAAACTTTATCGTCTAAAAATATTGTTATGTCATCCGCATACTGGACAAACTTTATTTCAGTATTATCAATTTTGATTCCTGAAATAACAGCACTTGATCTGATATAATTTCCCATAATCTCAACTGCTAAGCAAAACAAGTGACCAGAGAGGAAGTCACCCTGTCGCATTCCGCGTTGGAGTGAAAAATATCTGGTAGTAAAGCAGTTGTTGATTACGCAAGCAATCGAGCTGTTATAAATTATTTGGATCCATTTTCTGAAAACAGAGCCAAATTCAAAAGCGGTCTAAGTTTTTGAGAGAAAGTCCAATGAAAGCGCATAGAACGCTTTATAAAAATCTAAGAAAAAAATACTGCCTTGACAATTTTGACCATTGGTATACGAAATTATGTCTTGTATAATGCGGACGTTAAATCCAATATATCTACCCTTTACTCCTGTTTGATTTTCACCGACTAACTTATCAATAATACTATTTAATTGAAGTGTAAGGAGATTCGTAAATAATTTGTAGTCAACGTTTAATAAGGACAACAGTTCAGTCTCATCTTTGGATTTGGGGAGGAGGGTAATCAACCCTTGCCTTTGTGATGGTGATAGGTGGCCAACTTTAAAACTATACTCAAAAGCTTCCAGTAAAGGCCCTCTTACTTCCTGCCTGAAACACTTGTAGAAGACATAACTGAGCCCATCATTTCCTGGAGACTTATTATTATTAGAGTTATTTAATACTTCAACAAATTCTTCGTCATATAGTGGTTTGGCTAATAAATCTGCATCGCAAGGTTCCAATTTATTCGGAAGGTTGAAGAGATTTAGAGGAGTAATATCCTGTTCAACCACGTGACCAGCGTCGTAAAGAGTAGCGATAAAAACTACCAGGTCCGCTTCAATTTCTAAACTATTCTTGATGATTTCAACGCTTTTATTTTTAACAACACTAACACATTTATTTTTAAAATTTCTCATTTCTTGAGTGCCAAAAAATTTGAATTGCATTTCCCCTCCTCAGTTATTGAAACCTTGCTCCGTATTATCTGACCCCAATATTCTATGAGACTGCAGCAATTTCAGCTTTTACTTAACTATTTCTAAGTCCTGGACAATTTTTTATCTACCTTGCCTGTAGCTAATTCACCAATCAGGACATAGATTTGATTTATTAAGCTATTCGCAATAACATGTATTGATTCATATATAGATTTATTTTGTTGTACTTCAAACGTTTGAGTTAGCTCAATTTTTGGGGTCGTTTTTGCATCATGGGTCATTCCACCTTCACTATGGCAATTTAGTCGGTAGCTAATGTTTTCAACAGCATTCCGTGGGTGTGATTAATGTGGATTTCTGGAAGGCCCGACCCAGAGCGCAGTTTGTCTTTCACGTGCCATTACGTGATTAGCTGTGTGTATTAAATCACACGTGGAATTTATTGTTATGGTACCTCAAATGTTTGAGCTAGGTCACTTTTGGATGACCCTTTTTGGGTTTCCTGCGGGACCTTTTCAGAGTATATTCCGTCAGTCACTGGTCATTCAGTGGTCGGTTGGTTTTAAATCAGCTTTGGCCGGTACCTCGAATATCTAATCTAGCTCAATTTTGCCCCCCTCATAATGTCCCCGGGGGTCACACCAAGAGCGCAGACACTGGCAGAAATCCATTGCGTACTGGAATGCCTTCCAAGTGTTCTGTCGGCAGATGTTGGCACTTCTTTCAATTATGCAAAGCGCTCTGGGTTACCGGTCTATAAGTTTGTCCTGTTATTGCTAGTCTACAAAATATTTTGACAAAATCGAAAACACACCGGAGTCCAGTGTTTCACGTACGTTACTAGTGTATTCCTTGTATCGTTTGCCTGGAAGAATGTGAAAATCGGTCGATTTAGATAGGGAAATCCGAGGACAGTTTTTTCACTACACATCGCCATGTTGATGCACAAATTTGACCTACAGTAGGACTCCTCAATAGAATGTCTTGTTTCGAAGCCGGAACAGCCAATGAAATTCCAAGAACGCAGGAGGAAAAGCACGCCGCTGCAGACCCCGAACAATCTAAAGTGATGTCTTGCCACCCGTAGGTGCTTTCCAACAACCATTACAAATGTGACGTCACCTTCCACCCGCAAAATGTCAATATCGCGATAACGCTAACCAGCGTAAACGTTTATGTAACCGGGCTCTAAAATTTACATAATCTTCTGCCGCTAGCATTCTTCCAGTTTGCCGTCATTATTTTTTCCGCCTTCACCATGACGTAGCGTCGCCACCTTTTTTCTCGTACCAATGCTTATAATGTTTCCTTGCTGTAGAGCTCAACCGCATAAAAGCCATACGCCGAATAATGGATGAGTACCCTCGCCCACTCGGACCTCACGTTGCAACTACTGAACAGTGCTCATGAAATGAAGCTTACTTAATAGATAAAACTTAGAAATTTATATGTAATTCAATCTTGTTCTTCATGTAACTGCCTTTGTTTAATACGCATATAACAAAAGACTGAAAGGACTTCCCCGAGGACTCTAAAAATGAGACGAATGGTTTTTCAGACTCGTCATGGCAGCAAGACAGATTCGGATATCACACTCAAAAGTCACAGCAAACTACAATCACACGGAATTACATACACGTAAAAGCTGAGGTCATGCCATTTTTCTTGAAATTAATTCATATCAGACTGATGATAAATGGTCGCCAGACTGATGATAGTGATCATTATTGAAAGGATAATTCTTAGAAACCTCTGTTGATCATTTATCTTTGTAAACAAAGAAATCATCATAAATTAGTGCGATTGATGAAAAACCTCGTATGAAAAATCAGTCTAAATTCTTATCAACCGTTTTTACCGCATCATATCATACTGTTCATTTCAATTCAAAGATTTGCTTGCCATGAATTCATTCGAAACTGCCAAAATTGTAAATATGGACTTATTCACATAAAAGTGCCATCCACACACAGTCTTACCCTAGAACAAGTTACTCCTGGAACTAGTTGTCGCTAGGTTTGAGTGCTATCTGGACGTTATTTAAACTAGTACAACTTGCCCCATTTGTGACAACTTATTTCACCTTGTCGAGATGGGGTAACTTGTTCTAGGTAAAATTGCACCACTTCTAATAGCTGTTTGGCCGTAAACCTTGGGCAAGGCGGAAGTAATTATCAGTTGCAGTTACCAACTGACGGTTCTTTTTTTGGGATTTGGGTTCCGTATTCGTATCAACTGTTCATTGCTACAAACAGTGCGACAACTTCCGCCTTGTACTAGTTATCGGATATGTGCGTGTGTGTATGTCCGTGTGTGTGCGTGCGTGTGTGTGTGTGTGTGTGTGTGTGTGTGTGTGTGTGTGTGTGTGTGTGTGTGTGTGTGTGTGTGTGTGTGCGTT
>NMRA01000362.1:356654-371083 GCA_002633005.1 Phoronis australis | reverse complement strand
GTGTGTGTGTGTGTGTGTGTGTGTGTGTGTGTGTGTGTGTGCGGTCTACTTAAAGTGAGCCAAGTTGCCCCAGTGTCAGTTGTTGTAGGGCTAGTCTGTGTGTGGACCGGACAATAGAATAATTCAGTTTTCGTCTTCTCAAGTTTGTAAGCAACTTCCTCCTACTTCGTTTCCGGAGTTTTTGGTTTCAGGCATCCTAGTCTGTCAGTACGTTTTTGGATCAAAGAGGCGATATCTAGGTGGAAACAACAAAACATTCGGATAACAGATAACCACGATCGTTGTCCAAATTCTGGAGGTTTATTTCTACAAAAGAGGCATTTATCATGTGTCTACCACAAGACAGATAATTATGAAATTATTGTGAAAACCACAGAGTCATTTTGATGACTGCTTTTACTTGTCGCACAGATATTTTCACTATTACAAAATAAAACGGTAAAACATCAGCCTGGGTACAATTTTTTGGCAACACACACTGTGTGGGAAACAGCTTAAACTGCGTTAAGGCTTAAAGAGGTAAAAAATTGCCTATACTAAACCAGCGAGTTCTATGTACCTGTATTTCTGAAAGTCCCCCGCCAGGAGATGCTCCTTCCGCTTCATTTTACATGTAGCTGATAATTTCATAAAAAGGGATTTTAACCCATTTAGTCAAAGCTCATTCCCAAATTATGATCTTTTTACATGACGTTAGAACATTTCAAAATAGTGGAAAATATAATTTTTAAACTGGATTTATAAATGTCTATCGCACCAAACGTGATTCTTACTTCACTGTAGACACTTTTGACAAATACGCACAAACCGTATAGTTCAATGTATACCGAATGTGAGAATTTTTTGACAACAAAGCTTTTGGAACAAATCACAACTCTGTAACGCGTCATTCTACAATTTTGTTATCTCTGTTTTTATACTTGCTCACTTGGAAATTATTGACCTTGGTTTGCCCTTGGGCAATACATCTTAACCGTTGTGCAACTTGTTGTTTTTCAAGGTGACGAAGTCCTCATTCGCGTAGACCTGGTTTCCATATGCGGCTCAGACATTGCCCTATACAAGTGGAACAACGTAGCGAAAGTTATCGCTAGCATCCCATTTACGCCAGGCCACGAATGCTCTGGAGTCGTGGTACGCATGCGCCATGCGGAACGTATAGTCTTCAAATTCACGAAAGGAAGTGCGCGCTGAAAATAAATGGTGGTAACTAGCGTAGACTCAATAGGACGTTTTATTCCTACTAGAGGCCTAAATCTTAGAACACGAACTATTAAGTTATTGAATTCAAGTCTGCCTAAAAATCCCTTTACCACGATAGTACCGAGTCCAACTTCGGTAGGTTTTGCCAATCATGTTAAAATCCATCGTCTTTTAACATTTTGCTTGCCAATGCCTTGAATGATCTGTTGGGAGGCATGTAAATCATCATTTATCAACGTTTGGGAAGGAATAAGACTCACTTTGTAATTGAGTAACATAGTTTATATTTTTATTTGAAGTGGGAAAGTCCCTTTGAGTACATGGTGTCCCAAAATGTACCCACGCTTCAGTATTTCGCTGAGAGCTCATTAGAGTATAGTTAGCCAGGGTCTTCTGAGTGGTTACAAATCGTACTGTGCTAGTTGGCGTGTGAATCGTCACGTGCTCTGTATGCACTTGGCTGGCAAACGAAAGACGTGGAGAACGAAAATTTATCGCGCAATGCTTCTGGAAAGCAAAAATAAAACGTCAAGGAAGTGAACTGCACCATTAATATTCTTCTGAAGTTAATTAACAATGCATTTATTTTGGTTTAAAGACTTAATTCCTTTTTGATTATCTTTTTATAAACCAGTAATCAATAAATAACGCCGTTTAGCTGGGCNAATATCATTTCAAATTTGAGTACATTTTGTGACACCCAATATTAACAGTGATTGCGGTAGATTTTAAGGGCAGTGGGGTCTAGAGGTTGCAAGAGTTCAAATAGTAGTTAACTCACACGTTATAATTCGTCTTCTTTTCTTGAAATGTGTCCGATGTAGCGTACTTGAGTTTGCAAGAAATGGACTTAAACTGAATACAAGCGAAAGGTCTAGGATAAACTTGAGCACGTCTGGGGTCTGTTTCATTAAGTGCTTCGCGAATCTTTTTGGTCGCAAGTCTGGTTTACACCTTATACAACTACACTGTAAACAATAGCGGAATTTCTAAGATTGAAAACATGTTTAAGTGAAACTTTAAGTTCATGAAAAATCCTCAAACATTTATGTATAGTATGGCTCAAGTAAGATATTTTTGTTGTTGATTGTATGGTTTCTCACATCGCTTTTTACAGGTCAAAACAGGACCAGAGGCGACCGTGTCAGTTGGACAACGAATCGCAGTCGAGAATCACTTCTATTGCGGAAACTGTTATCAATGTAAGCACGACAGAGGTGACATCTGTCAGGTGAGTTATTTCCTAAAATCCTTTACGGGACGATATCGTTTGGTGCCGTTTGATACTCCAAGAGTACCAGAGTGTTATTACAATATATCGACGGAATTTCGCAAACAAAATGTATTAACTATGCACGTACGCGAACAGTCGTCGCTTATGGAACGGAAACAGTGCATTCTATTCCATAAACCACAATTCAGCTTTCCAACCTCACCGACCAATCATCTCAGTAGTCGCCATTTTGCCAGATTACGCTCGTGAGATCTAAGACCACGGTTCAGGCCTTCGTAGCTCCCAAAAATGAAAGCAGTGGGGCGGCTCAGGTTTGATGGCAATTCTGTTAAGTAAATGGAAAGGAATTGTAATGAATGGCACTCAGTAGTTCTTTGAAGTTGTTTTGAAAAGAAAGTCCACTCGGAGCACTTCCTTATCAAGCGCGAATTTTTGTTTCTGCAGATACAGGTACCTCTAAGAAGAATGGAAATATGTAATAAAAATCTGATTGATAATGGTAAATCTTAACCTATAGTTCTGGATTCTGCAAGGCACGAGAATTAGGAGCCTTGCCTCCGTTGTCGGACCGGGGCAGTATTTAATTAGTGATTTTGGCGAGAAAAATGCCAATATCGCAATTTGTTGTAATTCAACGGCACCCCAATTTTCCAGTAGACGTAGCAAGGTAAGAACATAGCTTTGTTGAAATCCTTTGTCCTTGAGAAAGCTCACCGAGTGTGCTTTCTATGTGTTATGGATTTTCCAGGTGTCTTGAGAGTAGAAGAAAAACAGTTGTTGTTGAACCAGATTAGCGATTAGGTTGAAATCAGCTTCTGGAGCATACTTGAGAAACAGGTGCAGTTCAATTGCGAGGTTTTGCGTTATATTTCGTGATCTCTCTTTTCTCGCTAGGAACTCGGTGTACGGAACGCACTCCGAATGGTCATAAAATAACCCAGCTCTTCGGTTGTAATGATTTTTATCTTCGAATTGTTTCACTAGGCTTGAATAAGACTTCGAAACTTTTTGATTGCGTCTTGTATCGCAACTACTAGTCCTTTCAATTTTCTTTCACGAAACACGTCTTGTTGTAATACAACGTCACTTTCATAAGTCAGTTAAAACTGGGTTGGTGGCTTTTTAAAATTCTCTATAAGCTATCCTGCAAATCAAAGTTGGCCATGGCTAGGTTATGCAAATCCAGACAGTGTAACAGACAATTATTATCCGAGTTCCTTCAACTCCATTTCCTGGTTCCGCAAGTAGAGTAACGCGAAAGGTGGTATTCACGAGTAAACGTGGGATCACGAGTCGTGTTTGTGATGGCCAGTGGTAATTGTTGATGACAGCGCTGTGCGAGAACTTGGAATCCTGCTTAATCTCAAGATCGCGTAAGCGTGAACTTTGAATTGAATATTGATTTGGGCAATCAGGTGACTTCTTTTGTTCATGTTTTTGTATTCCAAGTTCACGCATCTTGACATTAAGCAAGATTCCATGTTTACATGCAGTAACAATGCCACACAGATGCGGACAAGACTACCCAATAGGGCGGCCATGAGCTACACAGCGACACTTGAATCTCGCGGTATTTTCTCACAATGCTGCAACATCAGTGAAGCAGTTTTGTGTCCTCGCTTTCGCGCCATTCCGTTGGAGTTTCTCATGTCACTTACAGGTTCTTTGCTTTTTGCGTGTTATTTTTTTTCTCGACTTCATCAACTGTATTCGCTCTAACAGTGCGGGCAAAGTTTTAAAGCTGTGGTCAGGACTACAACTCCTCCGAAAGTTGGATAAACTTGAGAAGTGGGCCTACCCGTGAATGCAATATTCCAAGAATCAATCCGACATTTGTAAAACGAGCCCAATGTAACAACGCGTTTTCCTACCTCCAGGACAAAAGAGGTTTCTATTCAGGACCGTGCCATAAACAAAGGAGTGGCAATCCATGTATTGTGTTATTGGAACAGTTCTTTTGATTGACAATTTTACTTATAACTTAGTGAAAAGGATTTCTGAACCCGGGATCTAATCTTTGTACTCCGCAAAACCGAACTCGAAGTTATTTTTGACGTTTTCCCGTTCTACGCTTCTGTGCTCAAATGCATTATGGTTGGCCTAGATGTCTGCCTAATCATTGTTTGTACTCCATGTCCCAAGCATCAGATATATCAGTTCTAGTCTGAACTCCAAATCTCGAGTTTCTATCCGAAGTCCCGAGTTTTTCCGAGTTTACAGCTCGAGTCTAAAAGTCATCATGGGTGAACTTAGACTAAAAGCTCGCCTCTGTAACTGTTACGTACTCGATTGACACTTGTCTCGAGCACGCCATAAGGTAGAAGGGAAATCGTAAGAAAAAAATTCGATTTCGAGTAGAAAGATAAGATACTGGAACCTGTTTTGTGTGTACGCAGGACTTGGGTCAATATGGACACGGACGCAAAACGCCCCATGGCGGTTGCTCGGAGTACTCCATTGTTTCTTCAAAATACTGCTACTGTATCAACTCGGATATCAGTAAGTAAATTCTATTAACTACTGTATCAAGTCGCAAATCAGTAAGTCAAGCTGATAAGCAATTATTATTCGAAATGGGAAATCAGTAAGTCAAGTCTATAAACTACTGTATCTCCTAACATCAGTAAGTAAAGTCTATAAAGTTATTATATCGACTTACGTATCTGAAAGTTAAGCCTGTAAGCTCTCCATTGACTTGCATATCAGTAAGCAAAGCTGATAAATTATTGTATCAATCCTGATGTCAGAAAAAACGACTAAGCAACTATGCGAATTCGAACGTCGGGAAGTAAAGCTTATTGAAAACAACTGTATGAGCTCGGATATTAATAATTAAAACATATCATTACTCGGATGTCACTAAGTTAAGCTTATGAACTACATGTATATACAACGTAAAACTATTGATTGCAATAAAAAGTGAAAATGTAAACAATTCAAGACTGAGAACGTTTGATTATAACATATTGTATTTGCATTTACACAATGTGCAACGTTTCGATGGTAAATCAATCCAACATCATCAAGGGAATAGGAAATACACAAAAGGGCTACAACTAATAACTGGAGAACAGCTGATATCAGCCTGGCACTAGATGGCAGTGCAAGCTTCAAGAACGACGCCTGGCACATTTAGTTCTATCTTCGCGTATTCTGAGAAAACACTACAGTAACATCCCAATGATATTAACTGGCTTATTGGAATGTTTATGGTTTTTCAAAACGTGTTCATGCGTGCTGAGTTATGCAGAGGACATCCTTACAAGCTGTTCAATACGATATTGTTTTTGTTTGAAATTTATTCACGCAAAGAGCAGTTAAAAGTGAAAGGACTTCACGAGGGTCGACAATTACATTGATGGACTTGAAAAATTGATGATAAATTTCGGAAAAGTGAGACGTTAGAGAGATACGATTTTAAAGTTCTTCACATGGCTGAATATTCAAATATTGAGTTAATAAATAAATCATTTGGCGTCCTAAGAAACAAGTTTTCTTGGAAGCCTTGTTTCGAAATAAAACCAATAGTTTAAGGGCATTTCTGCTCTCTGAGGTCCTGTCCATACATCCCTATTAGTCGTATGTGATTGTCATGACTAATCGGGTTGTGTAGACAGGTGTACCGTCAGGAGTTGAGGAGCTAACAAATTTTGTACGAAATCGTACACAACAATCGTTTAGAGTAGATAGAGGTCGATGAACTTGTACATGGCCTTTTAATCTTTCAAGTTCTTGTTATGTCTCAAAGTGACATCAAATTACTCACCATGTAACTGCATGTTGGGTATTGACTGCACATATTGTGCGAGATCAGCTCTGTGATCAACAACATTGTGAAATACAAAATTTTCGCACTTATCAGCTGGCTTTCAGCAAGGTATACATGATTAGTCTTCGTTTAATGGGCACAATTGACGCAATTAGTCTAATCTTAGGTACTTCTTTAGAGATCGAAGAGAACATAATAACTTCTAACAATAATTTCTGTTACTATCGAAATTACATTCGTCGCTTGTTAGTTAGTTGTTGTTTTGAGTATAAGTTATATAAAAACAATTGAAGAGGGCCACCTTTTGGAAACAAAATGCCAACAACGACAACAACAAGAACAACAACAACATCTTGAACTACAATAACAATTAAACAACAACTACAACGACTTTAAATAAAAGCAAAATACGATTTTTGTATGACGCTATTATAATCACAAACACAATTTTAAACCAAAATACTCGATTTCTAACTTGGGTATTTTTATAATTTTTATTATTTTTGACATATTTGTGTTAAAGAATACTAGAACACATGAATACATTAAGCACAAAAGTACTGCGTCATGAATTTAATAATGATGATGATGATGATGATGATGATGATCACAGTAACGATAGTAGTAACGATAATGATAATAATAACACAAATTTTATCTCTTTCCATATTTTATTTCGAGTTGATGTGACAATTGATCTTTCCTTTGACTATATCACTAGTATGCAGTCGTTCTTACACACAGCGCCGTCCGAAGCAACTCTTATGGAGCCGGCAGGTGTCGCACATAACGCTATGGAACAGTTGGAAGTGGAAGCCGAAGACCTACTTATAATTGGTGCAGGGCCGGTCGGACTGATCGCCTGCAGCATGGCTAAAGCTATGGGGGCAAAGAGGTGTTTGCTTTCAGCGAATTTATTCATCCTGTTCGCATGTTGGTTTGCACATTTCGAAGTGCTTTTCTACATGTAATAACGTTTTCTTTCATCTGACGTTTGATGCTCATTCAGCCCGTTCAATGTATTTCAATGTTTACTGTTAAGACTATAACACGATTCTCAAGCTTTAAATAAAATGGTATAGACACCGGCCTTGATTTCAACAAAAGACGGTCTGGCAGACAACAGCGAGAGTTGCGATAGGTAATCACGAAAACACGCGAGATTTTGTTTCGTGGTAGCTCTAGTGAACGTTAATAACTTCACGAAGTCTAACCCATCCGGCAATAATCCAGAAAATGCGTTTTTCGGTCGTAAAACCGGTAATGTCCCTTTAAAGATTATCAATGACTTACATCTAACTATTTCCTATTTCGTTTTACTCGTCAAGGAGCGTAACATATGTTCAAAGATCATAACCCCCCAAATTCGGTTAGTGAATGGACCTATGAAAGGTAGGCTAACTGGTTGTTTTGTTTGCTTGTTTATAAAACACGAAGTCGCAAATACATGTACCTAGAGACCAGCCGCTGAAGGCCAGGCTGCGCATCACGGGATCTGGCATCACATGCGGGCTAGAATCAATGGACATGTTGTGTTTGTCAGAGCGAACAAAGCACATCTGAATTTCCCAAGCTATCCGCGGTAGCTTTCGTGACAGGTTTTGCTTATTTTTGTTTGAGAATCTTAAATATGACCGTCATTGGAAGTCTGCGAAGAAAACTGAGGAAAAGAAGTGGAATAGCTTTCCCCAAAAACATTTATGAAAGAAATTGTTAATTTGCAACTTCTTAGATAGCCACATAACACTCTTCAAAACAATGAGCTTGCAAACAATTTCATCAGGTGTAGACAATTTCACAAACGTTATTTTCCCAATTTCCAAAACCCGCTCGAAACCTTGTCCACAGTTAAGACGAGCAGACGCGTTGGATTTTAGAGGAATGTCACCTTTCCTGATTTTTTATCAATTTGGTGTGTACCGAATGCCTGGAAGCCAAGGTCGGAAATCGGCCATGTTAAATATTCAAAACGCAACGGATGTTGCTGTGTTACAGCTCTGGTCGTGATCAATAACCCCAAGACGCCGTTTTACCCAAAATAATCTCAAAAAGGTGCCGTTTGTCCCTTGAAGCGATTGTGATCCTTCAAAAATATCTTGCGTCATCTAAGAGTACTATTGCTGGTATATGTTTTGCGGAAAGTTTGCGTTCCTAAGTAAACATGTTAAAACCACTGATCCAATGGGGATCACTGATTAGTTCAACGGAGGAGATTCACTTCCGCTGTTTGGTTTGTTCGTGTTTAGCTTGCGTATCTGCCTTGATCGCTGCGTGGGTCTTCAATATCGTTTTGTAAAAATCTACTAAAAAGATTGATAATGCATTATTAAAATCCAAAAACGCATTAAAAGGTAGAATTCCCTTTTAAAGCCAAGTCAACAGGTTATCTTATGTTTGAATATAAGTGAAAACTTCGTCATAACAATTTCAACACCATTTTATTATTTCATTTGTACTTGTTCTCTCATTTGTACAACTAAATGGACAATTTTTGGGGATCAACTTCAACACCCCCAGAAGTTAAGCCCCTGAGTTCGTGTGCTAACAGAATACATATTTATGTCACGTATTGCCTCCAGGATTGTGGCAGCAGACATTGACAACAAAAAACTTGAACTGGCGAAGAAAATGGGAGCAGACGTAACCGTGAACACGTTAGAAAGAGATTTGGTGCAGGTATGCGGAGTTGTGTTTCGTAAAGTTGTGTCAATGTGAAAATGTATCGCTAGCAAAAAGGGCAAATGCTGAATTTTCAAAAACGGAAGTTCAAAAATATCTCCGACTTAGAATAAGTTTATTTGGCAATTTAAAACTAGAAAACTTTTGTTTACGACCGCGAACGTGAGCTCTGTCAAAACGTATCAAAGAGTACATTCCGGCGGATACCCGGGGCTGCGTTCCATATATACCAAGACATTCGTGAGAAAAGGTGGTGCTTTAGCTGTAATACATGGCGATATCGCGAAAATTTACGTGATCTCTCTTTACTCGCAGAAAACATACTAGTCTACGGAACTCAGCCCTGGTGGAATAGCTACAGGATAAAATCATATTTAGTCTATAATTCTGTTATCAAGCTACGTGGAAATGAAATTATTGCTGAGTAGTAACAATGGTTTTCAAATAATGTGGAATACGTTTTTTTATTCAGCGTGCACCTCTTTCATTACGCGTGAGAGTTCTGAGTAGACTTCTTATAGATACATGTATTAACAATCTTTAATTTGTTTCAGTAGCGTACGTTCTTACGTTTCTAATTTCAGAAGTTATTTTGCAAAATGGTCAGATAACCTCTCGTCCTTTTGTTTGTATAATCTCGTAAGATTAGGAACGCTATTTCGTATTAACAAAATCTAAAGTCTTTTCCATGCCAACAGAGGCTTTTAACGACATTGCAGTATGTGCTTTTAAGAAATTATCAATAGGCAACCTCTTTAAACCGCCAAAGTGCAAGCCACGTTGTTTTAGGCAAAAAGTGTGTTTTAGGTTACCATGGAGTTGACGAACAAAGACGGTTTTGGCCGAGTATGTGAGATGAGTGGTGCAAGTATCATGGTCAATTCAAGCTTTAAATATTTGAGAAAAGGGGGCTTCATAGTTATGGTTGGGCTTCCAAAGACTCCGCTGCACGTGGAGAATGTGCTGCAAGATATAGGTAAGGTAAATCTTTCTAAAGTTTCTTATTTAAACAGGTCGAAACAATCTATGTCAATGGTTTCTGTAACAAGTACATTCAGTTGGTAAATAATGACTCAACATCAAGTGACATCGGTTGGCAGTCTGGCAGGACAGTTGAGGTGCGTAGTACGTCACGTGATTTGATAGAATGTTTACTCTGAGTGTACGGTTTGATGATTTGATCAAGGTGCTTGGAAATTTTGTAAGATGGCGTGAGAACTTGTGAGAGTTGTCGGTCTTTTATGTCTCTCGGTGTTTTGCTACATAGCTGCTCCTCTGAAGAAAGGAGACTTTTTTCGACACTCCGAGAGAGTCTGTAGGCAAGCTGTCAAACAAAAAGTCCAGTCGTCTTTTCAACGAAGTTTGTGTTACGAAGGGTTGCTGCCGCACTATATTGATTTAAACAGTTGTTAAACTACAGCTTTCACACGGAAATTAGGTTAATTAGGCCTTGGTTTTTTGTGTACAACAGCGTGACACTACATGTATGCACAAACATATTTATAACTCGGCCATGTCACAAAATCTTTCTGGCACTGATAGTCGATACAATTCCATAGGAGACCATACTAGGTCCATAGAACGACCCCTCGTGGCAATCCTACTCGTTCAGCCTGATTTCAATCAAAAACGAATTATCGATTCTTTCCAAGTCTAAAAATAACCTCTAACTTAAGAAAAGAGCATGTTGATACCAACTTCATTCCTATAAACGATCTTAATCGAAAGTAAATTTTAAGAGTTTCCGTGTACTAAGTTTCATAGACTTGCATTATAAGTGATTATCTCTTTCAGTGTTCAAGTCGCTTACATTACGAACCATCCATGGAAGAAGGATATTTCACACGTGGGAACAAGTTGAGCGCCTTCTTGTGGAAAGAAAAGTAGACCTAAGTCCTATAGTTTCCCACAATTTCCCGATGTCTGAGTACGAAGAGGCTTACCGAGTGCTTTTTACGGGACAAGCTTGTAAAATCCTTTTAAATCCTCATAAATAATCACCTTTGAGCAACACGCTGTGACTCAGTGTATCTTTATGAATAGCTTCTGCAAACCCAACTTGCTCTCAAAAATTCCTTGCAGTTTACTAATTGTCCAATAACCAGTTAACCAATTAATCGGAAATCCTAGTTATAATAGTAATATTTCGAGCCCTGTATGCAACCAGTAAAAGAAATATTGATGCCGCTGAAATCCTTTATCGAAGCTGAATAAATAAACAAAATAACAACAACTGTACTTAATTCAATGCAATACAACACAGGTCTTAAAACATAGGGCAAGCTATGTACAGATTTTCCGCAATTTATTTAGTAAAATTGCATATTTCTCGGGCTGTTTATTATAGCTTAAATGCCATACAACATAACTGTTGTTTAGCCTGTTCCCTTTGAAAGGGAACAGCACGTCTTCATGAATCAAAAGAATCCAAAAAAATTCAATCAAATTTTGACTCTTTCAAAATATTATAAACAAAAGTTGTGAACTTTAGATCAGTCACGCGGCGTGTTCGAACCCGCAGTCTCTTAACTGTCATTCTATTGCTTAAACGTACATTATGGGCGAGGAAAGTTACCTCCTGAGATGAACCTGGCATGGATTCGAACCTATAACCCCACACCGCTGCAATCTAACTCTCTAATGTCGGAGCTCATTCACAGTCGATGATAGACAGTATTTAAAGGCACCGAGCTTGATTTCAACTACACTTTGGCAGACAACAGCGAAAATTGGTGAGTTGTAATCAATATCATGAAAACACGACGCTATTAACTTCAAAACGGCTATCATCCCATCCAGCAGGAATCCCAAGATGCGTTCTCCGGCAGTAAAGGCGATAATGTCCCTCTAAGCATTACAGCGTGTTTACATGCAACTGATCACTCTCGCAACATCGCGCAGGCTCTACATTACTCCAAAAGTTACAAATGAATAGGATACCTTTCTGAAACTTCCTCCACTTCCACCACGGGCCTGTCTCGATCGTGGCCTCTCTCTCTGCGAGACTGTTAATGCTAACGTGCTTCACTGCTACCACCAAATATGGCAAATTTTACTTTAAAAAACATTCAACCGAAAGAAAATGCGTTACGTCACAATGGTGCCCTCTAACAAGTCAACAGCTTCGGGACTTGAATCTGGCAGTGATCCACAGAAATGACGATCATTAACAAACTAACATTCGCTAATAACTACGAGGGCAGTTAGGGTCACCACATGCCCGATAGAAAGAAAAACATTAAAAGAGGCCAACGAATGTATTTAGTCTATGTCATCATATGTTAGATTTGACTTTCTGCACATAATCCTCTGTTGGCATGAAACGCCGACCACGAGGGGGCGCCAGAGAACGGCCTTTGTTGATCGGAAGTACCTTGCCCGAACTTCACGTTTTTCTGAAACAACAGATGAATTAACAAGTGGCATTCGTTTATTCGTTTTGACAACACATGCTTGTGATAACTTAGAGGGTGGAAACGTTTTGTTGACATATCTATTCTAACAGGGAAGTTGTTCCTTGCTAAATTTTATTGTTTTGCCGCAACCTCCCGCACACCTAGGCCTATGTGTGTGGAAGTGTGTTCATTTTTGGTGCAGTTGCACTAGTCAACATTTCTCGTCAAATGTGACTCTCCCATTTGACAAACTTCACGGACCACACTCCTGGATGACCTACAAACACCCTTACTCTCGTGAAATATTGACATGGGCAAATACTAAAAGAAGACAACATCCACACACTCAGTTTGTATCGTCCTGTGAAAACTTTGCATGGTTATGCACGTACATAAACGGCTAACGAATTAACAGAAATTCACCTTTTTATCTCAGAGAAAAGATAGAAGTGTAGTTAATTTCTCAACCAGGAGACAAAGAATGATTAAAGCGGCTTGTCAGTCCCCTTCAAGGCATGTTATTATCAGTGCCAGATGGCTTTCAGAAAGTTTTGTGCAAGAAAAAAAAACCCTTTATCCCTTACAGAGTTTTTCAAAATCCCCCTTCCTTGTTCTGCATCTGAACAGTCGCTGCATTCCTTCGTGACTTTTGACCTCAATTCTCCTTCAGCAGATTTTCTTTCCGTCTGGTACAGATCCGATGTAGATTTTCTACAACACTTGAATCAGAGACGCAAAATTACAATAATCTTCGCCACTACGGTTGCAAAGAACAGGCGCATCATAGTAAGCTTGATCATAGCCCTGGGCGTACTCCATTTTTAACCGAATAGTACAAATACATAATTAAAAAATCACACCCGTTTGTAAGTGATCACAAAAGAAGGAGCTTCCATAAAAGTCACCATTTCGTAACTTTGGTTTCACAAACATCAACATTTTGTTTCTATAACTCACAAACTTGTCTTTTTGGTACATGATTCAATCGGAAAAGGCACCCTTTCGTTGAAAATTTAATTGACAAAAATACCCGTTCGTAGCGAATCAGTCCGAGCTGCACATCCCGTATACACATTTTACAGGAGCTCTTCTCCCTTGTCACCAACACTCGGTTGAACGCCTCTCATTGAATCACAACATGCCGTTTTGTCATTGACCAAACAAGAGTTTCACTGAAAATTGTGACGTAGTTTTTAGAAAGCTTATTCTTGTGTTTCGTGGTCCATTTACAAGTCTATTTGCTGCCATATTCATTAAATTGAATCATATATCTCTTGTTACCCGGCCTTTCTAAGTTATTGCGCAAGTGTTCGACCGATTTTCCGGATCGCTACACAGCACGCAGATATTTTCTTACGCAGTGCTTACAGGCGTTGGGTCCCTGAACTTTTTATGCGGCTATTAAATCTCCCTCCATCCTAAAAACGTCAGCTTTTAGAACACATACATTTGTGAAATTGCACATAAACGTCATTCTCAATACGGCGCACGTGAAAACATTTCAAGTCTAGTCGCCATCTGTTGGCCACATCACGTGACCAAATGAATATAAGCCTGAAAAACTTTCTGCTCCCGACGGGGACTCCAACCTAGGACCTTCTGCTAACCGTGAAAACGCTGTAGCCACTGAAGCATGGAGACCACTGGGCAAACACTGAAATCCAATCAGACTACTGCATCTTACCCTTGATCTCCTCAGTGTATGTCAATCAACGTGGCCAACAGATGTCGTGCTGAGCAAGACTAAAAAATGTTTGCAACAGTTGTGAAATTGTTCTCGAATTACTCTTTAGTCAATTCAAAGGTGACCTGGCAATTCGCTGTTGGTTGAGATCTGGTTTTATAAGTTGGCTTGTCCCGGCAGGTCACTTTAAGCGCCCAACTTTGTCTGAAGCACCAACGAGTTGTCAGTTCTTTTCAACCTCAAACATTACAACTCATATGACTTAGGAACAAGTCGAATCAGAGTGCTAGAGTTATAACTACAAGTGTTGTGAATCAAAAGTTAGTTTCTCTGACCAAACGAGAGCGTTAAGAGTCACAAAAATGGTCTCAACTTCAATGCAAGAGGTTGCTGGTCACCTTATTACATAACATAATGTAAGGCGATGTAGCCACAGGCGAACGAGTGATATGTTCCTTCACATAC
>NMRA01000362.1:319356-356133 GCA_002633005.1 Phoronis australis | reverse complement strand
GCAGCTCTCACAGTCAGACTATATGAAAAGAAATTGGCGCGAAATGCTTGCCTCCTAAAACGTCACTTCTGCAGTAGCGGACGAGTAATTAATAAAATTACGAAAAGCTGTAATTAAGTGGAAAATATGTCTAGGATAACCAACCAACCTTATATTAGCTCAAAATGACATGGAAAAAGGTTGTCTTCGCCTCTAAGTTTAGTAGTGAAGTCGTGGTGGTGTAGTGGTAAAGCATGCGCGTCCTCTCAGCCAGGTCGTAAGTTCGAGCCTCTCAAACTCGCAATTTTTTCTGTGTGACACGTTCTCCGTGTTTTTTTTCCCTTTTTTCTTGGATAATACATCAGAAATCAAGGAAAATGCTTGATTTTTAGAAGAAAAACAGAAAAATTTCCTGGGCGGGAAGGGGGGCAAACCCCCCTCGCGACCTCCCCCCATTCGGTGCAATGCGCATCTACAATCGTGGTTTGCGCAAATGCTTACAGCCGGACAAAATGTTGGGTCCCCCTTGTGATATCCTAGATCCGCTACTGATTGAGACCAAAAAGTTGGCCTAAGGTACTACAAAATAAGCGCAAAAGAACGGTTGTGTATAGTGGTAAACGTTATTTGGACAGGCTGAGATGAATCAAGGCGTATTCTACAGACTATAGGTACGTTTTTGGAAGTGACTTGCATGTTCTTATTAGCGACTGAGCAGTGTCTTTCCTGCCTTCCACGATTTTCATATTTCTTCGGAGTAAGATCTGAAATTCATCTTAACCGAAGACCTACCCAACAGCGGCTTTCCGCACGCGGACAATACTTTGTTACAGACGTCTGCTCTAACCCATTATGTTGGTTTTTAACTCGTGGTATCCATTTTGAATCATTATGTACATTTTGGCTCAAGATGTCCACTTTGTCCTGATTACCGTTTTGAACACTTGCGCTGTAGTTCACAAAAAGTGTCAAGACGGATATATCGGTCAAATTGGACAAACTAGGTAATAATTTATTACTTTCCATTTTTGTATGACGGCTTCCAATATGGTGACAAAATGATCCACTTTGGACAAATTTCAACATTTTAGACTTCTAAAATAAGCTCCTAAATCCCCCTAAAGTATTGCGTAGAACCTTATCGACGGGTCTGTGCACTTAGCCAAATAACTACAGAACTGTAGGTCTAGAGTTTAACTTAATAAAAGCACATGTTTTATGCAAGAAGAGCAAAATTTGATTTTAGAATCTGCCATCTATTGAGTTACTAACCATGCATTTGTACTTGTAGTAAATAAAACAACAAGAATGGATCAACTGAAGTTATTACATCCGAAAATTTCAAATTTCAGTTGATCCATTCTTGTTGTTTTATTTACCGATTTATATTCTACATTTCATGAAACAATAGTATCCTTGGGAGGATCTGGATCGCCTTATTTAGTTTCAGATATATTTTCTACGTTACTTGTAGTAAAAATTATCAAAAACGGTACATTGTCAACACAACATCAGTAACAATAACATGGCCAAATTTCATTTTACATAAATATTCTAAATGCTGTTACACATGTCTAAACTGTCCTTTTGTTTTCGTCTCATGCAACTTTTGAATTTTTTCACTATTCACTGATAACCTTCCATGGAGCAATTATTAACAGCTATGGAGAAAACTGCATAAGGCCACTATGAGAAGGTTCCATGTGAACCCAATCACACATTTTTGAGATATGGCGTTCCAAAAGTGGCCAAATATGGACATTTTTCTTCATTCTACATAACCTTTAACGCTGTACAAATTCTCTTTACTTTATTTTTTATTTTTGGCTTTGAAAACTACTGATAAAAGAACCCGAGGGAAGGCTTTATCTTGACCGTTAGATTGAAAAAAAAACTAACCCCAAAAACCTTCATATTGAGAATGGGGGATTCACACTTTTTGAAATATAGATCGCTGTGGTATTTCGCTATACCTTGCAGTGTCGAGGGTTCCTAATCAGCCAAGCCAAAAGCAACGCCGCGAGAACACTGGCTACCAATAGCGCTATAGTCAAGCCTATTATAGCGCCATCTGAGAACTGGCGAACTGAAAGAAAACGCAATCGCAAGTTAGTTCGCATAACTATTATGAATTACCGCTGAAAGTGCGAGTACAAAACCACATATAAGCTCTTCATGGCATTGCAAGAACGAAAGTTGCCACGATGGAAATTTTTTTATGAAAACTTTGCGCTAACCAGAGGAAATCGAAATAGATGCTTTTAGAAAGTGCACGGGCAAATTGCAGAAAAGTTTCCCTTCACAATGCGAAATTCAACTGTCACAAGAAACGTTCTCACGGAATGTGCACGGAGAACAACAACCACTCAAACCAGTCAAAACTGACAACTTTAAACTTAAAGGAACCAAGTTTTCGACGACAAATCTAGTTGCACCAACTACTCCATTCAAACAACGTGGTAGTCGGCAAATTAAAGTAGGGATGGTCACTCGCCGTATATAAACAAAACCGAAGTTTCTAGAGATGGTATTGTTTGGTGTTTCAAAATGCGTGTATTGGCATGTTAATGACGAAACAACACAATACCTGGTACACTGGCTGTGCTCCGCCAGACCACCTGTCCATCACTATCTATGTAATACAAGTGGAACTCGTAAGGCTGCTCGTCCAAATTGCTTACTGTCGTAAGTCGATGCCACGTTTGCAAAGGAGTCGCCAGTTTGACATCCACGCAGGTTGACCAACATCTCTGGAGGCGATAACGGACGATGTCGAACTCTGGAGACAGGTCTTCCCAATGCAGAACGGCCGGGTTGAAAGGGTTCCCGGTGACGTAGAAACCAGGTGTTGGGGTTGGAACTGGATACGACATGGATAAGGTAATTGGAGACAAAATGTAGTGAATCATTTACATTAATGCACTCTTCTGTCCGTACCATCATCGCACTGTTTCGTCCGTTCATCCGTCCCTTCCCTTCTGCAGTCTGCAATCCAAGCACGTCAGTTCACGTGACTACGTTTCCTAAATTACCTCTTTCGCGGTGCAGCACTGAAAAAGTGGGGGTTATAGCACCCCAACCCCCTATGGTGCGTCGCCCAACCATCTTTGTGCTTTTTTCGTAATATACATATCACAATTTTTGCCTATGTACATGAAATTTCCATGCATCACCCGACTTATGGTCCCCTAGTAGGCCAAGTCTAATCATATTTAGGCTTACTGATGTCAAGGTGCTAATCTTCGATTTCACCGGGAATTTCTGATAGTAAACCCCCAAAGCGTACGTTCGGAAAATGGAACTTATTTTACCTTTCTGGTAGCGCAAAGAAATCCCAGGGTTACTTTCATAAACGGCGAGCATCATGAAATAGGTAGTTATGGGCATAGTTGCAAATATACTCCTAAACCACGTTATGATTAAACAAGCTCTGAGACACCTGACGTGAACTTGAATAAAACATTGACTGATTGACATTATCTGGCAATCCTCGTCAGACCTACATGCCTTTAGAAAACATGGTGCCAAAAGTAGGTCTTAGGCCAATATTCCGAAAAATGTCCGACTGCAGGTCCATGTTCGTACATTTTGTGTGGTGGGATCCTTTTACGGGAATTTCCGGCAGGAACCAAAGGTTTGCTGTGCTCTGCGCATGAATAGTTACAAAAACTGGTACGTGAATTGATTTCATCACCAGCTATGGTTTATCTGTTGTTCTGAAATTTCTCGAGATTTTGTGTGCCTGTTATTTAGTTGAATAGTTATCTGATGTCCGTTTTGTTGTGTGAACAAGTCGAATTTCCCCGAATCCCTGCCTGACCCTCTTTCTACGCACATACATCAACGAGCATAAACGTACTTGTAAGCGCGGAATGTCGCGCGCATTCTCAGAAACAGGCACACACGCAGGTTTTTCCTTCCACCTCTCTCTTCCCATCATCCCCCTTAACACGTCTCTGCCCAGCCAATGTCACTGTATCTCCCTCTTTGTCCCTATCTCCGGAATATCATTACCACGTACCCATTTAGGCGAGTGCGTCTATGTGCGAAACACTTTAATAAAATTTTGAACTAAGATGTGATTGAAATTTGACTCATCCGTTACAAAACAACTGACGTCGGCATGCCGTGTTCATTTTCACTTAAACTATTGCAATGAAAGGAACTAAAAGACAAAAGACACGCAACAATCAATTTAACACTTCGAATATTCGGCTGTATCTACAAGTAAAACTTCCAAACAGGTGCTTATAAACGAAATACTTTAACAACAGGTTTTCTTTTACCATATTACCGCGCCATTAGGCTCATGAGTGTCTGTGCAGAACTACGTTTATTTCCAAAGCTTAGGCTCGAGCGCTAATATGTCAGATAAAGGTAACAAATGCAGCGAAAAAAATAATTATTTCGGATATGGGCCCATCCGCCTAAAGGCGTGACAATGCCTTATCATGTTGTTGATAAGGGGCAAGTCTATTTCGTTAAAAGAAAATGGGAGCGCCTATTGGCCTATGCAGAAATTAGGGCGCATCCACCAACATGCGAACCATTTAGGCAAAAAGGCCCCGAAAAAGGCATTGTTTCGGATTGAGGCCCATAGGCCTGAAGGCGCGACAATACGGTAAACGAATAACTTCTGCTACAGGTGCATGGACATAAATTCGCCCACATACAACTGTTGCTGTAATCTCGTTGACACTGTGGTCTACATTAGTAAGATGGCAACAAAACAACTAAGCACACAAAACCTACCCAGTGTTCTAATCTTCACACTCGCATGCGATTCGTCGTAGTCATTTACAGCGGTAAACAACAGGGTGTATTCCGTATTGTTTTTCAACCCAGTAATGAAACAATCTCCCGGTCCATAGCATGACTGGTACGAGGTAGCCAGTTTTGAGACAAGTACTTTATAGAAATTCGTGTTGGAGTCGGGTGTAATGCGCACTTTCGCGAAATTAGTGGAGACTTTTTTCACTTGGACATTTGGAACGCGTGGGGAGACTGAAAATAAAACAAAAATGTCAAAAAGAGTTTACATTTCATGGTCGTTGCCAGCATTGTGCAATGTACCTTCCTAGTGGGGAGTCCTTCCCCAGCTCTCTGCCCTAATCCCAAACGACCTGGCTTTATTAATCGATCTTCGAAGTGACGTCCGCCATAGTTAACATTTAATTTGATGTAATTGGTTTCGCGTTTTCTTCCTTGTTATACAGTGACGTAATAGTCTTAAGGTAAAGTGTTCAATTAAACAGAGGAAGAATTATTATCCTCGGCTTTATCCGAACACGATTATCCACCGAATGATTAACCGCGTTGACAATCCACACGGCATATCGGCAGACGACTTATCATCAAACGTCATATTGGCATATCAGGGCCGTGAATCCTCCGTGTTTTTGAACGTAGCACATGCGATTAATTACATCGATTAATGAATGTGTTTATTTCATGGACGGACAGTTCAACGTTAATTTAGTCTTTACTAGAATAAACGGCATCGATAAAGGGTCTGAGCACATGAAGACTGCATACATGTACGCCTACCGCGTGCCGGCAAAGTATAATGTAAGATGCGACTCCAAACTGCACAGCATGAAGTTTTCTAACTGTCCCTAAGCTTCTCCACCAAGTCACCGCAACCCCTAGTCGACACAACTTTCGAGGGGTCCCTGTGGCTACGAGTTGCCGTGGCCCCTATTTTTTGAGGGACCTTAGCAGTAGCTAAACAAAATAGATAACCCGACATCGATTTCAAACCTTAGAGCTATGATGCAACGAGCCACTGAACTCTTGAAGGGTGCAAAAATACACGTGCACAATAAGAGTACATAATGCTTACCACCCACATTCAAGTCATAGAAATTCTCTGACCACGTAGTGGATTCCTGCGAAGCAGTGGTTCTCTGAAGAATGCACTTTAATTTTGAAGGCTTATCGGTCCACCCGCTCACGCCCATCTCAATTGTGCAATTTGACTCGAGACGAAGCACGTCCATTGCAGCATCAGAACCATAACAGTGCTTTTTGAGCTTGACAACTGTGAAGTGGGCGGGACATGTAGGGATTATTTGATGATTGATCGCCCACACAATTGTGGAATAACTCGAATGTTCACCTTGGGGGTACACCTCTACGAATT
Organism: Phoronis australis; assembly: GCA_002633005.1. Taxonomy (NCBI): domain Eukaryota; kingdom Metazoa; phylum Phoronida; family Phoronidae; genus Phoronis; species Phoronis australis. The sequence continues at coordinate 350,012 of NMRA01000362.1, read as the reverse complement.
CGACCTCGCAAGAATACTTGTACATCACGTGATGCAAAACCTTGTCTTTACTGTCTTGCTCAATTACTGGTTTTCCTGAAGTAAAAAAGAACAATACCATCGAGTACTCACAAAGGCGTCCATTCAGAAACCTTTCAAGTAATTACCTAACAGGCAAAATTCAAATATTCTAATCAAGCACGTGCGACCACTATAGAAAAGGACAAAAGCCTAAACAGAATATACGTCATTGAAATATATTTTTCTCACGGTAAGAACGAAGATCTGCCATCTGATTCGGAGGTGATCTGTAACAAGGTGGATGAATGTCAGCAATATTTCACTTTCTGTCTACTTTCCATCTTACCCTGCCATTTCCTAGGGACCCTCTACCCCTTCCAGTCTGCGTTTCCGGTGTCAGTTACTGTAGGCCTATGCAGAATGGTCGTAATGTACACGAACATCATGCGCTCGTCAATGGATACAGAGATATAAATTCTTCAGAATTTATGATACCTGAGCACATGAGCTAGGTGCAGAACTCGCCCCACTGCATTTCTTTGTTTATAATCGTTGTATTCTGGGTCAACTGGCACTCTTTATTATCAACATTTCTTATCCGTAGTGGTAAGACTACCTACTTCAGCCAGAGTTTATTTTGTTGATTAAAATTAGACGGGTGTATTGAAAACATAAACTTCATGAAAACTCGAGAACTCTCATCTAGTTTTCATTGCAAACAATTAAAAACAGGCAAAAATGGTAAAAAACAGATTTGACACCGATAGGGGGCGTTTCGACACACACACACACACGCAATTTCTCAGTGGCACGAGCAGCAAGCACTGTCAAGTGATGAGTAATGTGACTTCTCATTCATTGACAGGAAAAAGTAACCATTTGACCAACGCAAGCAGAGAAATGCATTCATGGGTTGTACATATGGCGGCTGCACTTATTGATTTGCCTGCCCTCTTGCGGAATGATCGACAGTCAACACCTGGGGTCTTCATTTTGGTTAGAAAACTGATGATGACGATGACGGTGGTGTTGATGATGACGACGTTGGTGGTGATGATGCTGACGACAATGATGGCGGTAAAAGATGACATATTCTAGAGATAAAGAGTTTCAAATCAGATCCTTCATTTTTGAAACACCTACTTAAGCAATGGATGCCTCAATATTCACTAGACCACATGCGGTGAAGAAAAACCGTGAAGAGGCGACTTTTCTCAGGCCCAGGTTTTGACTAAATGATATAAAATTGGCCTCATCTTGCTTCTTATTCAGATCAGGAATGATTCTGGGATCTCGAAAAATTGTCAGGTTTGAGAAGAACCGACAGATCCATCTTGATTCAGGACAGGTCCATTAAAAAAAAAACTGTTTGCCACGGCGTGTCAGTTTCAGTCGCCAAGGCAACATGGCCATTGGGGGTATTACTGACGACTTGTTGCAAGCTATTTTAGTTGATGCAAATGATAAGAACGAGACGACCTAGCTTTGAAAGAGCAACTACGTCTGTGATGAGAGTAGGTGTTGTTGACACAAGAACATGGTTTAAAACGGATTCAATAATATATGAATAAGAATTATAGACGGTGGTGTTGGCCAAGAGTGAAATATATCGAATACGCACAGAAAAATCAGGAACCCCAACTAAGAATCGAACCACGGGTATTTAGATTGCCGGTCTAGTGGCAAGAAGACTAGACCGGGAATCTAGAGACCTGTGGTTCAATTCCCAGTTGTGGTTTCCGATTTTTTCGTGTTTATTTAATAATCTGAATAGATTGAAAGCAGATAACAGTTTACAGCACGCATTTCTAGGGTTAGAAGTCCTGTTCCACTACCACAAACTGATGAAGTTCCCAATTCAATTGGTTACCCGTCACAGAGACAGCAAAGCCGGTTTTAGAAGAGCCGTCGGAACAGCTCAGGTATCCCGCGTTGTATATGTTACGAAATTCTTTGCCACTCCAAGGTGAGGATGCAGACTTGTTGCACTGGGTCGAGGCTCGAACTAAGCAATGTTCTGAGTGCGGAGGGCATTTAGTGTAATCGTTATCTCCAATGACCTTATAAAGCCTTTGCTCTGAAAACAAAAATGTTGGCGTGGTTACAAACTCTAATCAGACGAGAAAAGTCTCCAGGCTTTGGAAACAACTGTCAGTTAGTTATTCCTTGAGAACATATTTAGCGTATAAAATGACTCGCCATTACGAGCCAAAATGTAGACCTGGGGCCCGTTCCAACAAAACTGACTTAGCTAAGACAAATCTTAAATTTTAGCGACTTTTAAAATAAAAGTTAAATTTGTTTCAAAACCAATTCAAGAAAGAGATTTTAAGTTTCACTAATAAGTGTTTGACATAAGTTTTGTCTTAATTTTGAATAACTTACCAAATGTAGAAGTTTCAAAGTTTGAAAGTTAAGACAAATCTTAAACTTAAGTAAAAAATGAACTTAAGCAAGTTTCTTGGAACAGGCCCCAGATCTCAGGCAATAAAGAATTGCCAACTCTTTCTATGCTCTGAAATCACCTTCAATTCAACTAAAGAACACTTTGAGACCAATTTCAAAATGACACGTGGTCTCAACCAAAAGTTGTTTTTTGTAATGCAATTTTCATTACTCTTCAAGAAAAGGATTGACATTCATGCCTAATTTTGGTTGATTTTACGATTTGACCTAAGCATGGCACAACATTTTGCGAATTATCTTGAGCCGTCGCAAATCACCAAAAAAAATCTGCTCTGAAACCCGACGATCGAATTACAATAATTGCCAGGGTTTGCAAGAAATTATTACCAGAGTACTGTACTGTGAGACATCATGCCTATACAATTTCTGATGTTTACATGGTTCAACAGCGAAAATAAAAGCAAAATAATGAAGAAGCTCCTAAGAACTGGGTTAAATACGTGTAATTCTGATCAACTTTGCGCATTTTATTCATAGAGGGCGCCTTTAATGTCAAATATTAACACGATACACAAGTCCAAAAAGCATCTAGTAAGCGAAATAAATCTGTAAATCGGTCAAAATTTCCAGAGGCAAGACAAATTCTGTTGGTGACTGCGGAGGGTAATAATGGAAAGATATCCTGATAACCGTGAACCGTTTCTTGAAGAACTATGGGCAAGCCTGTTGCCGCCTATAGCACTATGTACGCTATTATTACTGACGACTCTTACCATTAGTACGCGCCCAACTTGAAGCCAGTCGTATAATGAAGAAGAGAACGAACAAAGAGGCAGACATTATCCCGCTCCAAGACGCTCTTGACAGGTAAAACACGTCAAGCAAAATGTACACACTCTCTGTAACGCAACTAGATTTCCATGGCCTGACTTCCTGAAAGGCCTCTTTCGGATACAAAATGTAAACTATTAACTATTTCATTATTTTGGGTAAAACTCCAGAGGAATCTCAATACAAACAAGTGATAAACAAGGATTTTAAATGTCGCTCACGCGTCATACATAGTCCTATGGTTTAATTGCTCGACAAAAATGATAACATCCACGAATATCAAAACAAAATGACATGACAGAAAGTTCAAACAGAAAAATACAAATGAAAAGTCACTAATTTGATTCATTTTCAAACAGTTATACTGCTATTTACAGAATGATAGTGAAAAAACATATTTCGTGATACCTTTGGTAATTTTTGCATTATTAGTAGCTAATCAATAATCAAGTTGGGTAAAAGTGCTGTGAACTCGACGTCTCCCTCATAATGACTCAGAAAAAATGCATGCTTTGCCCATGTTTGTCTATAAACAACCTAGATGCCTTCTAGTATAATAATCACATCATTCCCAAGATGGGTCTTTGGCTTGCAGCTGAAGGTTGGAATTAGGCCAGTGCTCATGGCTGCAACAGCATCTTCCAGCACCGCAGACGTCGCCTAGTACTATAGGGTAGGACATGCTCAGCCAATTATACTGAGGCCTCTATGAACGCTTCCTGTTCCTGATTTTTGCTAACACCGACGAAGTGCCAGTGTAGACAAGGAAAGAAGACGCCCACCATTCTAGTTACTTATGGGTAACTGCGCCTTCCTTAAACGTTTAAAACAGTTGTACTGCAACATACGAGCAATTGACATGTGTGTCTTGTATGCCCCAAATCTGAGTTAGAATTCTGTACCAGCCTAAGGGATAACTAGGGCAAGGAAACACATTTTACACGAATTAATCCAACCAGTGAAGATAATTCAAGATTGATGTAAATAACGTGAAGTGATCATCTCTACATTTGTGGATATTTTCAAATAAAAGCATCAAAACGTGCTGTTCAAGTGCAGACAATTGTGTTAAACCCTTCAAGCCTCGGGTCTATGTACACAGTCACGTAACTATGTGTTAGTCAAACAATTTGCTCAACAACGTTACGCTGATGAACGTGACAGCGGTCTAAGGCCACGGTTCGGGCCTCAGTAAATACCCCAGTCAGGGTTGACGGCAAGTAGATGGAAAGTGGTTAGCATTTTAACTTAAATTTTAATGTCCAGTTGCATGGAACAGTCCCAAGTAGGGACTCAACTGAGTTCCCTAAATCTACTGCGTATTTGTGTCTAACTTTACTCACAGATGTAATCTTTTCTATCATTTCATCTCTATTCTGAACTTCTCTTTAACTAATACTATATCTCAAAACTGAATCCCGAGTTCACTTATAATAAATACAGGCTTAGCCCTTAAAGCACGGGCGTTGTATGAAGAGATCGCTATTTATTTTCGATAATATTGAGAATTCAACACAGAGCTCACTTTGTTCAGTATCAAAACCAAAAGCTCATTTAGTAATGAAACTAAAACAGTATAAAAATGACAATCGCCGTTTTCCACAAATACGCAATCATAGATTGAGGCAACTTAGTAGAGTCCTTATTTGATATTGTTTCATCCATCCAGGAACTGGAATGTAAAGTGCAAGATCATTTGTATTCTTATGTACTATGTGGTAGAGAAAATTTTTCGTTAATTTTTGCCATCTCTATTTTTTCTGTGGGCGAGCCAAAGCAAAAAGAAACATGCCAAGAATCCCCATCGAGTATGCTTCCTGACCGTTATGTCTTTTTCGTGTGCCTTGAGAAGGTGTAAAACAACCGTCTTTTATTGACACAGGACAGTGATAACGTTGATATCAGCCACTCAAACTGTGCTCCTTGCCTAAGGTCACAGCTCGGCCCGTTGTAACTCACCTCAAAAATGAAGAACAAGGGGTGGGTCAAGCTGGGTAGAAATTTTGTAGAGTTCATGGGAAGCGATTGTTATCCAGTAGTTTCTTGAAGTGGAAATGAAGACGAGAAAACTGACCTCCGCTCCTATCAACCCGGATACGAAAGTCCCGCCATTTTCAGAGAACATCTTTGTACAGTGGAAATTTCTTAGAACTAACCCAAGTACCCTTCAAACAAATACACATTGACAGAAATCAGAATGGTATTGGTACAGCTTAATCTAGATTTATGGATTCTAGAATGCAAAAAGCATTTGAATTCTGATACTGTCTTTGATGCTCGGCCAGTCGTGACTATGATGTTATTGAGAAAAATAGCACAATTTTTGGTCATTTTAAACATCTTTTACAACAATCAAAATTATTGAAGTGGCCGTAGCAAAGCAAAAGGCTATTTCTTGTTTGAATTTCATCGTCGAGGAAAACCCGTTAGACTGTGATATCTCTAACTTATACCTTTTTCACGTGTCTTGAGACTGGGTGGTATTAAGGGCTTCTTTTGACCCAGACCAGTGATAACGTCGAGAACAGCCGAGTGACTTCGCTTATTTACTTTTGTTATCGTTTGCATATCAAATTTTGCTATCAAATTTAATCTTTTTACTCCCTCGAGTTGTGCAGTAAAGTATTCTAGGAATCACTTAGAAGATTTTCTTTGCAGACGTACACTTTTGATTCCAGTGAACAGTACAGATGACCGATCCCATTTCAGAAGAACGGGCACTTCCCGAAGTTGCCAACGTGATAACGAGAGAGTTGCTTGAAAAAGCGTTGAAGGAGACAAAGTGGTCTGAAAATGTCACTGTGAAGGATTTCTCTGTAAAGTGGGCGACTAAAGTAGGTAAGTTCATGAAGTCAACAGCGCTTATATTCAAATATTTTTTTAAAAAAAATATTACGACAGGTGCTATGTTGGTAAATATTTTCGGATACTTTTTGTACAATTTTCGCAGAGCAAGCCCTGCAGCAACAGATTGGATGGGGATACATATATAAAACAGCATTTGAAATCGGTAATCAAACACAAGTCGGGCAATAAATTTATTTTCATAAAGCGATGACACGGCTTACATAAACCAACGAACCAAAGTAACTGGATTTTTCCAACCGACTATCATCATTGAGATAGTGGTATCTCATCTCGAAGCAAAAGTGTGCCCACAATCACCATGTTTAAAATGTAAGTAATAAAGTTCGTTATTGGTGAGCTGGTCAAAACTTGAGAAGTCTTCTAAGTAAAGCTTTGACGCCAAAGTCATGTTATAAGTAAATCAGAGTCAGGCAGACAAATAAAGAAACGATGAACTTCATTTTACAATATAATAAAAGTATCTTGGAAAGATTTGTGTCAAAAACGGATCCAAGGATTCACGTGCTTCTATCAACAAGAAACACTGTGGATACTTCGTAACAATTTCCACTAGTCTTGCCTTGAATGCTTGTGATGAATATGCATATCCGCTGTTATGGCAACTCTTTTGATTTTGGATTTCTAAAATAATGATACAGGTATGTGTTTTTATAGGACACCTTTTCCGAAGCCAACTGAACGAACCTGTTTCATTTAATTGATTTTGTTGCTAGGGGGCTTTATACATCCTTTATGTTGCTGAAGCAGTTGACCAGTGCGTTTGCATTAGTTGCCTTGGCAAGGCAACTATTTTTGATTCTCAAAGTAAAGCTACCGGTTTCGTCATACCAGCCATAAGTCTTCGGTTCTAGTTCATGCGAATTTATTACATTAGCTCCCATGTTTTAGAAAGGTTATTTCCATGTTTGTGTACATGTGTTGGCAACCATTTTTAGATTCTAAACTTGTCCTACTGGTTATGGACCATCTTTGATAGAAGCAACGGTTTGCTTTAGATAGTTCAAATATTCCAAATTTCGACCACAGCGTGGAGTGTGTTGCAATTCCAAAATTCATGGTTACCATGGCAACGGTACGTATTCAAGTTTATCAAGTTTCTAGGGAGGGTCATTAAAACAATTTGTGCATGGCCTGTCTGTAATATAACTACCATGAAACCTAACATGGTTACTGGGAAAATATCTAGTTACCATCATAACGATAGTCAAGTCAGCTGAGCAACCCCTAGGTTTGCATGCATTGTGGGCAAGGTAGGTCGCTTCTTACACAAGTTTGCTCTGAAATCTGATTTTTTTATATTCCCTGGCATAGTACATGATTAACGATGCATATGTCAGCATGGCAACCTCCCCCAAGTTTCAAGGGAGCGTCGCTGAACATGATTTGAGCATGCTTGCCTGCTCCCAACTTAACTTTGCCGGCTGACTACATAAGATAATAGACATTTCCTATAAGTTGTCGGAAGTGTGTAAGGTCGCCAAGTGCAAGTGAGAGAATAGTAAATATCCTACATAAAACTCTTGAGGGTTGTGAAAGCACAGAATTACTTTCGCTTGGCACTATTTCTAATCCTGATATGCAAAACGTGCCAAGTTGACAGAAACGAAAAGCAATTTCATTTATTTAAGGACATTTTGACACATGCGTTAAACTTTTCGCTAGATGGGCGTGTCTGTAGAAACATAAAAACGATAACATTTTTAACGTCAGAATGCGATGAGGTAGAGACCTAATTTTCACAACATACACATATAAGTTTATTTCGTGTTAAAACTGAAAATAAATCGTAAGAATTTTGGCTAGTTTAGGTGAAATGTCATTAATGTGTCGAGGAGTGCAAATTCAAGGTCACAAATTGTAAACAATGTTTTGAGTTCCTTAGTAATAATCATATCTTCCATCAAGTTTGCAATTAATGTATTCTACGGCAAGTCAAGTTTGTCAGAGGTTTTGCGATGGCAATTATTTCTTTGAGTTCTTCTTGCACCATTTCACAGTCCCAAAGACATGGTTTATCGAATAATTTATTATTCACAGTCTCAAATCTATGGTTTATCGAAAAATGTATTGCTTCCATTATTATTGAAGTTTTTATGCATACTTTAACCAGAGTTCCTTTGTACAAAAACGGGGTTTAGGGTAAACTTCTATTTTAATCGAGGACTGGTGCATTTGAATTTATTAGATGTTTGCATTTTGGTAACTTATGAATATTTTGTGGAAAAATTTCTGTAAAGTTTCTTAAAAATTCAATTACCTTTTTCGAAATGATAAAACATGCAGGGCTTGTAGAACCCTGTTGCTACCGACCTCTTGCCCGCAAATGTTCAAGAGCTTTCTTCACGCAAATACCCATTTGTGTACTGATCGTTCATCTTGAAGTGCGAAGACCTCTTGGTTGGGCACTTTCTCTGACAATTGCACCACTAAGGCATTTCGATTACAACTGATGGTGATGGTGGTGGCTAGGTCGTCATGCAAGCTGGCATTAGACCGCACAGGTATGATCTCGTTCTACTGGAAAGAAACTTGCACCATCGAATTGTCCAAAAAAGTGCATACGCTGTGGAATGTGGAAATTAACCAAAAATACATTTATTTCAGGTGACAACATGACAACCTGTGTGCTACGGGTCAAGGTCACTGCTCTGCACGATGGCGTGAGAGAAGAACATAACCTCATTGTGAAGACGATTCCGCCGACTGAGCAAATGCGTTCTTTTCTGTTTGACGATCGCTTGTTCAACAAAGAGATCGGTGCATATACGAAGCTATTTCCAGCGTTACTTAAGATGCAAGAAGGGCTAGGGACCAAGCCCGTAATACCGTCCGTGCCAAAATTCTACTATGGCCATGAAGATGCCGACAACGTTGCCGGCATTGTAATAATTGAAGACCTAAGACCAAAGGGATTTCAAATGATCGAAAAACGTGACGGGGCTGATCTCCACCATTGTAGATTAGTTGTGAAAGAGCTAGCCACGTGGCACGCTTTGACGCTGGCGTTGAAAAATAGGGATGTGGAGAAGCTGCGACACCAATTCGAATTTGCATTTCACGAGGTGCAGTTTGGTACCTCGTCTGAAAATTGGATGAAAAAAATATTGAAAGACAGCGTGGAAAGCATGGTGTCGTTGATCGAAAAGTCTGCGTTGTCTTCTGCGGAAGTAAAAAAACGGTCGAGAAAATTATTGGACTTTAAAGAGCCATTCGAGGAGATAAGAAAAGCAATCCAACCTGAAGAACCATTTGCTCTTATTTGCCATGGCGACAGTTGGTGTAATAACATGATGTTCCGCTACGGGGATTGTGACGGAGTTCAGAAGCCTGTTGCAATAACTCTTCTTGATCACCAGGTTGTCCGATACGCACTGCCTACTACTGACTTATGTTACTTTTTATTTCTCAACACTTCAAGAAGCTTGCGCAAAGCCCATCTTCAAGATCTTCTCGAGCTCTACCATACAACCTTCGTTAATACACTCCGTTACGTCAAGTTTGAGTTCCCCGAATTCACGCTAGACGTCGTCAAAAGCCTGTTCAAGAAAACAGCCATGTTGGGTATATTGTTTGGGAGCATGGCAATTCCCTTCTTTCAAGCAAACAGAGAAGAGTTTGAAATATATGACAAATTAAAGAGCCAGGATGCTAACGAATGGCTGAAGAAGCACGAAGAGATGCTTAACGATGCGAAGAGGAAACAGGAAGAAGAAGGATTATCCGAATCCGACAAGAGGGTTATCGAGAACTTCATAGGTTTAGTTGAAGATGCAATGGAACTCGGGATTTTATAATTTAAACCCGAACGTCTTGAAACATCACAAGTCTTATGAAACTGTTCAGCCTTGTTTCACGTACATGTGAATGATACGACCAATAACAATACAGTGAAAGCGCATGAGCAGCGGCACTTGGCGAAATCGAATAAAAATATAAAGGTGATGTCGACGACGAAACAAAGAAAACCAACAACCCCGACGCCGACTCCTGTTATACCGACGTCCAATAAACGATAAACCATTAAAAGTACATTGAGGAATCAGTCCGTAAAAGACATCAAATCAGAAAACCTCAAATAGTTAAAAAATGTAAGATATAAAAACAAACCAATCCCAAATTAATACAAATAGCCTGAGACAAGGTTTATTTACATACCAAATTTAAAAAGGTTTGGACAAAGAGTGTAGGAAAAAAGTAATTAAAAATACGACCACCACTAGGCCATCTTGAGCCCGATCTGCCCCAAAATAAAGTATCACTAAAGAGCCTGTACATGCACTCTGGGTAAGGTGGTCAGCTTATGACACAAATTGCTCTCAAACCTGAAATTGCTGATTTTGCCGACTGGCGAAATATCTGGTTACCATGATAACGATGCATATTTCCAAACCCCCTACTTTTCAAAGGAGCGTCACTAAAAGGGATTTCAACATGATTGTCAGCTTCTAACGTAACGTAATATTTAAGAATTTCCTATAAGTTGTAGGGGCGGATCCAGGATTTTGAGTTATGGGGCCAGGGCATGGTATTGACCAGGATTTTTCCAGCCAGACATTCGTACCCTCGAACTGTCAAATGGAATCTGGAAGAATTTTAGGGGGGGTGGCATGGCCCCCCTCTAAATCCGCCACTGAATTGGGGGAAGTTTAGGCCGTCACCAAGTAGTTGTTGGCGATTTGGAAATATCGTATACTTTTAGGGTTGGGAGAGGACAGAATTACTTTCGCTTGATCTGGTATGCAAGACGGGCCGAGTTGCCAGTAACAAAACTCAGATTTTAAAATCAGCTCTAATATTTTGATAACATTTCAAAAATCACTTCTGGAGGTTTGGTTAATTGTAAATTCCACGTCTTCATTCGGGCAAAGCTTCTGATTGATTTTCCTGGGAGATGGAACCAAGAGCATACTGGCGGAAAACAACCGAGTTTACAGTGAATTTTTTAGTTCCCGCAATCTCAACCCAGTTTTTAAACCCCAAACTTCGTCTGCGAGATTCAAAACCATACTTGCATTCTTAGTTGATACTGATATCGTTCTTGCTGTTCTGTCAAAACGCCAAGAAGGCTTCGAAAGTTTGCAGAATATATTTGGATAGCTTCGAAAGCTGCAAAATTCAACAGACGACGAAATCACAGAAGGTTCAACAAATGTCGTCAAAACTGCACTCAAGTCTTGGAGGAACATTTCGTTGATGACAAAGTACAGTTTTGTGAACAGCTGTAAGCCTATTTAGGTAGTCATATTGGCAACCAAAACAACCAAGATCCAGTACAGAATGATGGAAATGTATCGCTTTATAACCGAAAACTGCCTGGAGCCCTGTTTCCTAAATGTTAAAATCGTCTTAAGGATCTACTTGCCTCTCATCGTTACTAATAGCTGTCAGTGGCGAACGATCACGTTCAAAACTTGGAGCAAAAACGAGCTTTAGACGCAACATGGGACAGACATGATTGAACAGCCTCGCAATGAAGAGTACTGAACATGATCTTTCACGGGAAATTGACGTTTCATTTATAACTGACGATTTCGCAAGTGCGAAGTGTAAAATTGCACATTGTAAGCCGAACGAATACACACAAAAGGACCACCGTAGACCATAAGCTGCGAGCTGAGCTGCCTGCCTCATGACAACGATAGCTGAGCTCACAGGTCATTTCAAGGCTTAAACGACTGCACGAATCAATTCATTCAATTGATTTCGTATTTGCACGTCTTGGCGCGACCTGTTCACTTGAAACAGCTCAGCCAAATCGCCTGCATCTAACGTTTGCGATGGCCCTAAGTGTGCTTTGAAACTTTGTGAAGTAGGCGTAGAATCCTTCGTAATTGCTTTTTATCAAAAAGTGACAATTACATCTGTTTTGCCTTTACTTTAAATTAACAGTTGCACGAGCAGTTGAGTAAGGGCCCCGTGCTTCGACTTATGCTAGAGGTCCTGTTATGTCTTAATCCGGCACTGGATGCGTGGGCTCACTGTAATGAGACTTTTGACCAGTCCGAGGTGTATCGTTATCTTTAACAGCGGATAAAATTTGAGCGACCCCACGTAGCATTTCATATTTACTTTTGCTATCAAATTTCGTCAACTTTGCTCCCTCTCATCGTGCAATAAATTCTTTAACTAACCCGTAATGCATTCATTCACTCTCATACCGTTTTGGTTCAACTGAGTAGAACAGATGGCCGATCCCATTTCAGAAGAGCGGGCACTTTCCGACGTGGCCGACGTGATAACGAAAGAGTTGCTTGAAAAAGCCTTAAAGAAGACAGAGGGGTCTGAAAATGTCACCGTGAAGGATTTCTCAGTAAAGTGGGCGTCTAAGTTAGGTAGGACATAAAGCCTACAAACATACATTTAATTAATCACGAGAGCAGCCATGTTGGTAAATTATTTCGAACATTGTTTTGTAGTGTTTGCTGAGTTTGCAGTGCAAGCATCAACATGCACATGTTTCAGTAAAGAGGCACATACATATATGATATGGCATTGAAACCGAATTAATTTCAAGCACAAGTGACGTCATTGTTTCATTTTCGCAAAGCAATGACCGGCTTACATCAACACACAAACCAACCCTTACCCAACAAAACTTGACTTTTAATTTAGACTGCTTACAGTTGTAAAACTGGCTCGACTTTTCATCTCGCTCAGACAAGAAAAGGTTGGAAATAACAGGCATTTTTTTAAGGATTGAGGCTATCCACAGTGCACAAAATGATCGGCCCCCTCTAGTCATCAAATTTAGCCTGCTGTCGAACATTACGGATAGACAGTTTTATTCAACCCCACTTGTATTCTGAGAAAGGACAAGGGGCTCGACTCAAAAACCAAAGGGATTTCATTCCGGTCTCCAATTCCCTTGTTTTTCTCAAACTCTGCGTACCTTCCACTATCATATGTGTTATTTTTAATTTGTCTTCAAAATAATTAAGTTGGATCATAAAAACGAGTCCTTTAGCGATTCTAGGTCACGTGTCTTTCAATAGATCTGGGCTATTATCAGTGAAATTGGGGTACCACTGCTCACGTAGAGCGGAAACCTATGGAGCACAAATGCGCGCCCAATCGCAGTTTTTAAAATGTAAATATCAGAGTTCGTTGTAAGATAACAGACATTTGCTATAATTTGGAGGAGATATGACGTCATCAAGAGATGTGTGTTAATTTGAGCACCAACGACACTAACGTCATTTAGTGACATGGCGCATTTCATTATCTCACAGACTGATGCGTGTGTAATATGGGTTTCATGGTGCATGGAATACCTTAGTAGAGTCCAACAACCGCTAAAATCTCGCTAGGAATGCAAGACTTCGCGGAATTACGCGAGATATTGTCTTGTACTTTAAATGGGAACACGTGATATTGGCTAGAGTTTTCTAGTCGCGTGACAGCTACTGAACTCTAGCCTCGTTTTGTACGTTCATTTATACTATCAACGGAAGTGTGGTTTGCCCACGAAACAGCTACATTTTGGAACGTACTTGCATGATAAGTAAAAAACTTACAATTTATTTTTGACATTCCTATGTCATCAAAGTAGCAACACAAACTTTGAAAGGTGAAACAATGCAATCTGTGTTATCTTCGTACACAGATTTTAATAGTGGTTTTTATTCCACGTGCACACATTTTATAACACTATGTAACATTAGTGAATCAAAGTAAACGACCCAAGAAAAGGCACGCATCTAGTTGCTGCATTCAGTTCCACTGAACAATCAAAATGCTCAACAGAAAACTGAACTAAAGCCGAGTCAAATCATAGTTTCTGAAAAACGGAGAAACATAATGTAGAGTTACCTTCGGTAACGCAAAACACTATACACTTTTTGCTGCGAACATCTTCGCAAACATCACGAAACTCCAAAATTCAACATTCTAGCCATAGAATGATCAACTGCCTCTAGCCAACTAATTGATCATGCTCTCGAACATTCGACGGATTGCCAGTTTTTCCTCTAACCCCACTTGTAATCTGAGCAACGGCAAGTGACCTCAATCAAAACCGAAGGGATATTTCTTCCCGTTCACAAACTTCCTCGTTTTTCTCAAACTCTGCGTACTTTCCATTAACAAATATGTTTTTTTCAGTTTAACTTCAGAACAATCAAGTTGGATTACAAAAACGAAATCTTTACAGTGGCGGATTTATAGGAGGGGTTGGCAAGGTGGGCAAGACCCCACTAAAATTCTTACAGATTCCATTTAGCAGTTCGGGAGCGCGGATGTATGACGCACAAAATCCTGGCTAATACTGAGCCCTGGCCTTTTGAACTCAAAATCCTGGATCTGACCCTGCTTTACAGATTCTAGGTCACGTGTCGTCCAATATTATCAGTGAGATAGTGATATCATAGTTGAAGCTTTCAGACCACAATGATTTCAAATGATCGAAAAACGCATCGGGGCTGATCTCGATCATTGCAGATTAATAATGAAAGTAAAGAGCTGGCCACGTGGCACGCTTTGGCGCTGACATTGAAAAACAGGGAGGTGGAGAAGCTGCGACACGACCGCACAGGCGTGATGTCGTTCTACTCGTGAGAAACGTGCTCTTCGGAACGCACCATCGAACTGACCAAAAAGTGCATTCGCCGTTTACGGTGGAAATTTACTTAAAATTACAATTTATTTCAGGTGACAACATGGCAACCTATGTGCTTCGGGTCAACGTCACGGCGCTGCACGATGACGTGGAAGAAGAGCATAACCTTATTGTGAAGACAACGCAACCGAAGGAGATCATGAGCTCCTACGTGTTGGAAGGTCGATTATTCAACAAAGAGATCAGTGCATATACGAAGCTATTTCCAGCATTACTTAAGATGCAAGAAGATCTAGGGATCAAGCCCGTAGTCCCGTCTGCGCCAAAATTCTACTATGGCCACGAAGATGCTGCCAACGTTGCCGGCATAGTCATAGTTGAAGACTTAAGACCAAAGGGATTTTTAATGATCGAAAAACGCGACGGGGCTGATCTTGACCATTGTAGATTAGTTATGAAAGAGCTAGCCACGTGGCACGCTTTGACGTTGGCATTGAAAAACAGGGACGTGGAGAAGCTGCGAAACGAATTCGAATTTGCATTTCACGAGGCGCAGTTTGGTACCTCTGCTGATATGTGGTTGAAAAAGTTGTTGAAAGATAGCGTGGAAGGCATGGTGTCGTTGATTGAAAAGTCACCGTTGTCTTCTACGGAAGTAAAAAAACGAGCCAAGAAATTGTTGGAGATCGAAGAGCCTTTGGAGGAAATAAGAAAAGCAATCCAACCTGAGGAACCATTTGCTCTTATTTGTCATGGCGACAGTTGGTGTAATAACATGATGTTTCGCTACGCGGATTGTGACGGAGTTCAGAAGCCTGTTGCAATAACTCTTCTTGATCACCAAGTTGTCCGATACGCACTGCCTACTACTGACTTGTGTTACTTTTTATTTCTCAACACTTCAAGAAGCTTGCGCAAAGCCCATCTTCAAGATCTTCTAGAGCTCTACCATACGACCTTCATTAATACACTCTGTTACGTCAAGTTTGAGTTCCCCGAATTCACGCTGGACGTCGTCAAAAGCCTGTTCAAGAAAACAGCCATGTTGGGTATATTGTTTGGGAGCATGGCAATTCCCTTCTTTCAAGCAAACAGAGAAGAGTTTGAAATATATGACAAATTAAAGAGCCAGGATTCTAACGAATGGCTGAAGAAGCACGAAGAGATGCTTAACGATGCGAAGAGGAAACAGGAAGAAGAGGGATTATCC
Source organism: Phoronis australis (assembly GCA_002633005.1). Lineage (NCBI taxonomy): Eukaryota > Metazoa > Phoronida > Phoronidae > Phoronis > Phoronis australis. The sequence continues at coordinate 334,143 of NMRA01000362.1, read as the reverse complement.
GAATCCGACAAGAGGGTTATCGAGAAGTTCATAGGTTTAGTTGAAGATGCAATGGAACTCGGGATTTTATAATTTAAACCCGGACGTCTTGAAACATCACAAGTCTGATGAAACTGTTCAGCCTTGTTTCACGTACATGTGAGTGATACGACCAATAACAATACAATGAAAGCGCTCTGAGTAGCGTCACTTGGCGAAATCGAATAAAAATCTAAAGGTGATGTCGACGACGAAACAAAGAAAATCAACAACCCCGACGCCGACTCCTGTTATGCCGACGTCCAATAAACGATAAACCATTAAAAGTACATTGAGGAATCAGTCCGTAAAAGACATCAAATCAGAAAACCTCAAATAGTTAAAAAATGTAAGATATAGAAACAAACCAATCCCAAATACAAATAGCCTGAGACAAGGTTTATTTACATACCAAATTTAAAAAGGTATGGCCAAAGAGTGTAGGAACAATGTAATTAAAAATACGACCATCACTAGGCCATCTTGAGCCCGATCTGCCCCAAAATAAAGTATCACTAAAGAGCCTGTACATGCACTCTGGGTAAGATGGTCAGCTTATAACACAAATTGCTCTCAAACCTGAAATTGCTGCCAAATATCTGGTTACCATGATAACGATGCACATTTCCAAACCCCCTACTTTTCGAAGGAGCGTCACTGATTGTCAGCTTCTAACATAACGTAATATATAAGAATTTCCTATAAGTTGTAGGGGCGGATCCAGGATTTTGAGTTAGGGGGCCAGGGCATGATATTAACCAGGATTTTTCCAGCCAGACATTCGCACCCCCGAACTGTCAAATGGAATCTGGGAGAATTTTAGGGGGGACATGGCCCCCTCTAAATCTGCCACTGAGTTGAGGGGAGTGTAGGCCGTCACTAAGTGGTTGTGGGCGATTTGGAAATACTGTATACTTTTAGGGTTGGGAGAGGACAGAATTACTTTCGCTTGATCTGGTATGCAAGACGGGCCGAGTTGCCAGTAACAAAACGCAATTTTAAAATCAGCTCTAATATTTTGATAAGTTGTCAAAAATCCTTTCTGGAGGTTTGGTTAATTGTAAATTCCACGTCTTCATTCGGGAAAAGCTTCTGATTGATTTTCCTGGGAGATGGAACCAAGAGCATACTGGCGGAAAACAACCGAGTTTACAGTGAATTTTTTGGTTCCCGCAACCTCAACCCACTTTTTAAACTCTAACCCCAAACTTCATCTGCGAGATTCAAAACCATTCTTGTATTCTTAGTTGATACTGATATCGTTCTTGCTGTTTTGTCAAAACGCCAAGAAGGCTACGAAAGTTTACAGAATATATTTGGATAGCTTCGAAAGCTGCAAAATTTAACAGACGACGAATTTACAAAAGGTTCAACTAATCTCGTCAAAACTGCAATCAAGTCTTGGAGGAACGTTTCGTTGATGACAAAGTACAGTTTTGTGAACAGTTGTAAGCCTATTTAGGTAGTTATATTGGCAACCAAAACAACCAAGATCCAGTACAGAATGATGGAAATGTATCGCTTTATAACCGAAAACTGCCTGGAGCCCTGTTTCCTAAATGTTGAAATCGTCTTAATGATCCACTTGTCTCTCATTGTTACTAATAACTGTCAGTGGCGAACGATCATGTTCAAAACTTGGAGCAAAAACGAGCTTTAAACGCAACATGGACAGACATGATTGAACAGCCTCGCAATGAAAAGTACTGAACATGACCTTTCACGGGAAATTGACGTTTCATTTATAACTGACAATTTCGCAAGTGCGAAGTGCAAAAATGCACATTGTAAGCCGAACGAATACGTACAAAAGGACCACCGTAGACCATAAGCTGCGAGCTGAGCTGCCTGCCTCAAGACAACGATAGCTGAGCTCACAGCTCATTTCAAGGCTTAATTCGACTGCACAAATCAATTCATTCAATTGATTTCTTATTTGCACGTCTTGGCGTGATCTGTTCACTTGAAACAGCTCAGCCAAATCTCCTGCATCTAACGTTTGCGATGGCCCTAAGTGTGCTTTGAAACTTTGTTAAGTAGGCGTAGAAGCCTTCGTAATCGCTTTTCTTCAAAAAGTGACAATTACATCTGTTTTGCCTTTACTTTGAATTAACATTTGCACGAGCATTTGAGTAAGAGCCCCGTGCTTCGACTCATGCTAGGGGTCCTATTATGTCTTAATCCGGCACTGGATGCATGGGCTCACTGTAATGAGACTTTTGACCAGTCCGAGGTGTATCGTTATCTTTAACAGCGGATAAAATTTGAGCGACCCCACTTAGCATTTCATATTTACTTTTGCTATCAAATTTCCTCAACTTTGCTCCCTCGCATCGAGCAATAAATTCTTTAACTAACCCGTAATGCATTCATTCACTCTCATACCGTTTTGGTTCAACTGAGTAGAACAGATGGCCGATCCCATTTCAGAAGAGCGGGCACTTTCCGATGTGGCCGACGTGATAACGAAAGAGTTGCTTGAAAAAGCCTTAAAGAAGACAGAGGGGTCTGAAAATGTTACCGTGAAGGATTTCTCAGTAAAGTGGGCGTCTAAGTTAGGTAGGACATAAAGCCTACAAGCATACATTTAATTAATCACGAGAGCAGCCGTGTTGGTAAATTATTTCGGCCATTGTTTTGTAGTGTTTGCTGTGTTTGCAGTGCAAGCATCAACATGCACATGTTTCAGTAAAGAGGCACATACATATATGATATGGCATTGAAATCGAATTCATTTCAAGCACAAGTGACGTCATTGTTTCACTTTCGCAAAGCAACGACCGGCTTACATCAACACACAAACCAACCTTTACCCAACAAAACTTGTCTTTTAATTTAGACTGCTTACAGTTGTAAAACTGGCTCGACCTTTCATCTCGCTCAGACAAGACAAGATTTGAAATAACAGGCATTTTGTTAAGGATTGAGGCTATCCACGGTGCACAGAATGATCGGGATCGACCCCCTCTAGCCATCAAATCTAGCCTGCTGTCGAAAATTACAGATTGACAGTTTTATTCAACCCCACTTGTATTCTAAGTAAGGAAAAGGGTATCGACTCAAAAACCAAAGAGATTTCATTCCGGTCACAAATTCCCTTGTTTTTCTCAAACTCTGCGTACCTTCCACTATCATATGTGTTATTTTAAATTTGTCTTCAAATAATCAGGTTGGATCATAAAAACGAGTCCTTTAGCGATTCTGGGTAACGTGTCTTCCAATAGAGTTGAGCTATTATCAGTGAAATTGGGGTAACACAGCTCACGTAGAGTGGAAACCTGTGGATCACAAATGCGCGCCCAATCGCAGTTTTTAAAATGTGAATATCAGAGTTCGTTGTAAGAAAACAGACATTTGCTATGATTTGGAGGAGATGTGACGTCATCAAGAGATGTGTGTTAATTTGAGCACATGATAGTTACACCAACGACACTAACGTCATTTAGCAACATGGTGCATTTCATTATCTCACAGACTGATACATGTACGTGTGTGATATGGGTTTCAAGGTGCATGGAATACCTTAGTAGAGTCCAACAACCGCTAAAACCTCGCTAGAAATGCAAGACTTCGCGATATTACGCGAGATATTGCCTTGTACTTTAAATGGGAAAACGTGATATTGGCTAGAGTTTTCTAGTCGCGTGACAGCTACTGAACTCTAGCCTCGTTTTGTACGTTCATTTATACTATCAACGGAAGTGTGGTTTGCCCACGAAAAACAGCTACATTTTGGAACGTACTTGCATGATAAGTAAAAAACTTACAATTTATTTTTGACATTCCTATGTCATCAAAGTAGCAACACAAACTTTGAAAGGTGAAACAATGCAATCTGTGTTATCTTCGTACACAGATTTTTATAGTGGTTTTTATTCCACGTGCACACATTTTATAACACTATGTAACATTAGTGAATCGAAGTAAATGACCCAAGAAAAGGCACGCACCTTGTTGCTGCATTCAGTTCCACTGAACAATCAAAATGCCCAACAGAAAATTGAGCTAAAGCCGAGTCAAATCATAGTTTCTGAAAAACGGAGAAACATAATGTAGAGATACCTTCGGTAACGCAAAACACTATACACTTTTTGCTGCGAACATCTTCGCGAACATCACGAAACTCCAAAATTCAACATTCTAGCCATAGAATGATCAACTGCCTCTCGCCAACTAATTGATCATGCTCTCGAACATTCGACAAATTGCCAGTTTTTCTCTAACCCCACTTTTAATCTGAGCAACGGCAAGTGACCTCAATCAAAACCGAAGGGATATTTCTTCTTTCTTTACAAATTTCCTCGTTTTTCTCAAACTCTGCTTACTTTACACTAACAAATATGTTTTTTTCAGTTTAACTTCCGAACAATCAAGCTGAATTACAAAAACGAGTTCTTTACAGTGGCGGATTTAGTGGAGGNGGCAAGACCCCACTAAAATTCTTACAGATTCCATTTGGCAGTTCGGGAGTGCGGATGTATGACGCGCAAAATCCTGGCTAATACTGAGCCCTGGCCTGTTGAACTCAAAATCCTGGATCTGCCCCTGCTTTACAGATTCTAGGTCACTTGTCTTCCAATATTATCATTGAGATAGTTGAAGCTGAAGTTCAAATGATCGAAAAACGCAGCGGGGCTGATCTCGATCATTTCAGATTAATAATGAAAGTAAAGAGCTGGCCACGTGGCACGCTTTGGCGCTGACATTGAAAAACAGGGGGGTGGAGAAGCTGCGACACGACCGCACAGGCGTGATGTCGTTCTACTCGGGAGAAACGTGCTCTTCGGAACGCACCATCGAACTGACCAAAAAGTGCGTTCGCCGTTTAAGGTGGAAATTTACTTAAAATTACAATTTATTTCAGGTGACAACATGGCAACCTATGTGCTTCGGGTCAAGGTCACGGCGCTGCACGATGACGTGGAAGAAGAACATAACCTTATTGTGAAGACAACGCAACCGAAAGAGATCATGAGCTCCTACGTGTTGGAAGGTCGATTATTCAACAAAGAGATCAGTGCATATTCGAAGCTATTTCCAGCGTTACTTAAGATGCAAGAAGATCTAGGGATCGAGCCCGTAGTCCCGTCTGCGCCAAAATTCTACTATGGCCACGAAGATGCCGCCAACGTTGCCGGCATAGTCATAGTTGAAGACTTAAGACCAAAGGGATTTTTAATGATCGAAAAACGCGACGGGGCTGATCTTGACCATTGTAGATTAGTTATGAAAGAGCTAGCCACGTGGCACGCTTTGACGTTGGCATTGAAGAACAGGGACGTGGAGAAGCTGCGAAACGAATTCGAATTTGCATTTCACGAGGCGCAGTTTGGTACCTCTGCTGACATGTGGTTGAAAAAGATGTTGAAAGATAGCGTGGAAGGCATGGTGTCGTTGATTGAAAAGTCACCGTTGTCTTCTACGGAAATAAAAAAACGAGCCAGGAAATTGTTGGAGATCGAAGAGCCTTTGGAGGAAATAAGAAAAGCAATCCAACCTGAGGAACCATTTGCTCTTATTTGTCATGGCGACAGTTGGTGTAATAACATGCTGTTTCGCTACGCGGATTGTGACGGAGTTCAGAAGCCTGTTGCAATAACTCTTCTTGATCACCAAATTGTCCGATACGCACTCCCTACTACTGACTTAGGTTACTTTTTATTTCTGAATACTTCAAGAAGCTTGCGCAAAGCCCATCTTCAAGATCTTCTAGAGCTCTACCATACGACCTTCGTTAATACACTCCGTTACGTCAAGTTTGAGTTCCCCGAGTTCACGCTAGATGTCGTCAAAAGTCTGTTCAAGAAGACAGCAATGTTGGGTATCATCTTTGCAAGCATGGTAATTCCCTTCTTCCAAGCGAAGACAGAAGATTATGAAATGTTTGACAAATTAAGGAGCGATATTACTACCGAAGAAGAAATGTTCAAGAAACACGAAGAGATGATAAACGAAGCGAAGAGGAAACAGGAGGAAGAGGGATTATCTGAATCCGAGATGAAGATAAGCGAGAACTTCATAGGTTTAGTTGAAGATGCAATGGAACTTGGGATTTTATAATGTAAACCATGACGTCGTGATGGTTGCCACGACTAAAAACAGATTAGTCACAAGTAGCTGATCAACCCTGCCTTAAGTACATGTAAAAATGTGAGTAATGGAAAATTTAATAAACCCACACATTCAAACTTTATTCTTTTTTCGGGTTACTTATCACATATGATTGTCCCAATTGTGTCCTTACGTAGACTATAAGCGATTTCAAAACATGAGCGGATGCGTCAGCTAGCTATTCCTTCACACAAGGCGTGCGTTCAGTAACGCTAGGACCTATCTAAAATCTAGCCAAAGTTACGTGATCTCATCTAAAATACACGGCAATATCTCACGTAATCTCACAAGTCTTACGTTTTAGCGAGGTCCTAGCGTTACTGAAGGGGAGGCAGACCTGTTTGAAATATTTGTTTAGAATTCTTTTCAGTTTGACTCATGAGTCTAGTCTAAATTACATGTACTTTCAATTGATGCTCTTTCAGCATGGAATCACATGCCCAATCTCCTTTTGATCGCATGCCTCCAAAATAATTAGACTTAAATTGGGAATTTGAAAGCAATTTTATAACTTATAGTGGCGCATATACACATTAGTTGTCATAGTTGAACGACTTTGACTTGGGCCAATTTTAGCTGTTGGAGCAGTATTGTTGCTCTGGAAATTTAAGACGCTGTACTGAAACCACTTTTAATTCAAGCATTCGCCAATGGAAACCTGGCATGTATGCCAGAAAAAATGTTTTTGATACAAGAACATGGCTTAAGAGCCATTCCACAAGAAAATCCAAACAAATAAAAAATCACTCTTAGGGTCATCTCCCAGATTCAGCTTAAACTTTGTGTATGTGATCATGGTGTGGCTCTGATACAAAAATCACCTATTTTGCACCTGTTGAACTCTTAGTTTTTTTACCTATAAGCCTAAAGGTTTAAGAAGAAAATGACACGTTTATGCATACCTAAAACAACAAAAGTCATATATTATGTTGAGCTGTAAAGTTAGGTTCTCTGTAGACAGAGACCTGAGGAAAGAAAAGTGTATTGTTCCGTGGCACCCAAAGTAGTCCATGTTCATAACGTCCTAACGACCGACTCGTTCACTATACTTGGTGAATTTTGCTCTCATAATAGCTGCCAGCCACAAGGGCTGACCTCGGAAATTATTCCTACTCATCTACATTTGGTGATAGCAGACGATAATTAGTATTTTGATTAGTTCTGGTTAGCGGCCTCTTTTATTGCTGAAAAGAATTAAAGCACCGACATTACAATGTACCGTGGTACACACGTTTCGTTTCAACTTAAAACACCACCTGAGGTGCATAGCAAACCAACAAGGCAATCAATGCCATCACGCTTGGCTATTATTTTCCTGTGACTATGATCTACCCGCTAGATAACAGTCAACAAACCGGTGCATTTTCAGTCAGTCACTAAGTGCTAACATACGAAATGAAATTTTTGATTAATCTTGATTTGGAAATAATTACGACAATCGCAATTGGCGAACAGCCACAAATTAACCAGACTCAAGTCGTCAAAACTAGATGCAAGTCACACGTGGAGCCATTTTGTGACTGACAACTGAACGCGCCGCGATGTCTGGGCTACTTGTAAAAGCAACAACAATTGTGCTTCTTTTCGGCGTGCTTGTCGGTAAATCAAACGGCGCTTGTTCGTTCGACAGCAACGGCTACGACTGGGGTAAGTTATATTCGATTTAAAAGACATCAAACGATTGATTCGAGAACCACTCGAGGACAAAATATAACACAAGAATTCGAGAAATAATGTAACGCATTACAAGCAAAGCACGTGATCACATCAGCTTTTCGCGAGTTTCTTGCGTCTGCAATATCAGCCCCGGTTTTCGGTGTTTTAATTTAAACTATTTCTGTCACTTAATGCTATTCAGAGGGATATCTCCGCCCTGGATTGAACTCTCCTCTATCGGGAGGTAACACCCATTGCATTACTAACCTAGTTTTCAAAATGTCAGGCAAAGGAAGAACATTACATTGCACATCCAGCACTGATATTTGCTTTTTAGCCAGTTTATTGGCGTCAGAATTGCAACTCAAAATAGTATAAGGCAAATATGCCTGTATGACGTAGATAAATGACTCAATAATTCCCGGCAGTACATTACGAGTTAGTGATTTGACCATGCAGTTGCAAGTAAAAAGCAGGGTAAGTGCTAATTGACACATTTTAGAATGAGGGTGGTGTTGCGCTATTTCAGGGCGGGCCTATTGGAACTTCCATGAGAGATAAAAGCTAAAACGCTTCATTGCGCCATCAGGTGAATCCTGTTGATCGAGGTAGCCCAAGCCCCTCCCCCAAAGAGTTGATTGACGAGTCCAAAGCGTTGGTCACACTTACCAATTTGGCAGATTTTGTGACGAGTTTTCAACTTAGAGTCACGTGATAGTACCAATATTCGATCATAGGCTCTACAGCGTTCAGTCATTTTACGTAGGAAAGCGTGGGGTAAAGCAGATATTTACCTATTGAATATCTAAATCTTGCGAGCACTGCCTAAGGAATAGGAAGCGAGAAGACAGGAAGTGCGTGCCTTCAATTAGAAAATTAAACATTTCAATTGCCTACCTTGTTTCAAAACTAAAATTTAACCAATTCTTTTGGAAGAAATGATCAAAACGGTTGAAATTTAACAGAGAGCATAGTGTGTGCCTTGGACGCTCATTATAGTAGTCCAGGTCATATTTGTGTCACCAAAGAAAGAGGGAGATGACAAAATCGGTGGCACTTGCGTCATGTAAACCACGTGATCTTTTCCAGGGCTGTCACAATAAATTTTCTAGAATCGTAGGAAGTGGGGGTTAGGTGGCAAAAGCCCCCTAAGTATAGATAAAGACCGTGAACAGTTACTTTGAGAGGGTTTGGGAGGCATAAAAATATCCGATTTGTTCTTTTTAGGGGTGCTTTGCATGGAAACACCGTTTATCTCTCATACTTGGCTATTCTAGACATTTCAAACCTTAACTGGCGCGCGTGTCTATTCCTGAAAATCTCATATTTTCGCGTAAGCTGCAGGTGAGAGAGGGAAGATTTCTGTAGATCCGGTAGACATCGACCCCAACCTACTTACAGGTGAAATGGACTTTACCGTTCTTGGTGGTTTATTATTTAATTGTTTTCGAACAACAGAGAACACAGTCTATTTATTACTATTATACCGTGGGATTTCTTCAATTTAACCAACGCACACAGTAGTAAAAAGCTATGGACAATTCAGGTGATCGCGTCTGAAACCATGTTGACGGCTACAAGTAACTCGAGTTGAACGAGTAAGATAGTGTGTTTAGGACACAAGAGAATATTCGCCTTATACATTGGGACGCAGCATCTGACAAGACATTCAGTAGCCTAATGTATCACGTTCACGTCCAATTAGAATTCAAGGGTGAATCTATGATTTTAGCGACGGGGGATTCACTGAACCAGTGACGTCACTTTTCTGTGCCAGCGGGTGGCATTTTATGCTTTCATGTTAGCCCTGTGTAGCACAGTCATTTGTCTCTGTATAAACAGACAAGATTCCTTTACTTCCGACATCCCGGCAAATCCAAACCAAAGAAAACAATTCCATGCGCGAATACAACTTTTAACATTTACACTCCACGATTTTAGTGTGTCCGTATTCATCCAACTAACACTTGATTATAAGCGGACTCCAATGGTGTCACCTACGAGTAAAACGTCCAACTGAATCGTCACAGAGCGACGAACGCGTTTAACGGAGTTGCTACGTCATGCTATTGGCATTCCATATAAAACACAAAGAGAAATCTAATACTAAACTTCTCATTATTGTCAAGCCATCAACCGTCTTGCCAGGTAACAACAACTCACAGTGTATAAGTTTGTACTGGGATTTCCTACTACTGTGCCCTCATATAAATTCACTAGAGGCGGTTTCGAAACTGTAAAGCGCTTGACATTGGAGACCGTTCTACCTCGTTTCGCTTAATCAGCTTCATCTAATGCAGACGTCGAAATTGCAACGACCCAAATGACAAAACACAGAGTGAAAAATGCCAGTTTTCGTGCGTTTACATTATTTTTTAAAGCGGCTAGCGGACATTGGTGGCCTATGTGTAGGTCTTTCTGCTGATCCTCTCCCGAGTTTTTATGACACCGGCCGGACTTAAATTTCATGAGTATATTTCTATGACGTAGGCATTTGTTTTTGGAGCTTCTGTCCTTCCCCCAAACCACGTGCATTGCTCTCCTCGGCAACCTGTAACTATAAGGAAGTTACAGGTGCTTTTGCAGAACATTAAAAATGTAACGACAGGTAATGTAAGAAAAAACCTCGAAATGAGTCTCTTGAGGCCATCCTCAGCCAAAAATTTTATTGGAAGTCCCCAACCTCCTCCCATACTTCCCCTTACGAAACAGACAACGGGGTGCTTTTCATGCGGCCCACTCTGTCCCCCAACGATCCCTACACCGGTCATGACTGCCCAGTGACTTCCATTGAACTATAAGGCTCGTCTCAAATTTATTAATAAATTTCAGCAAACACACAAACCACTGTTTGCATGACAACGATACGATTATCATAAGCAAGATATGGTATGTATTATAATTAAAAAAAATGAAGATATCAAAGAGTTTGTAACATATATCATGTAGTCGATCAGTATAGTTCAGTAGCAGCCCTTCGTTAACACAAACTTCGTTGAAAACAAGACTAAACTTTTTGTTTGAAAGCTCTATAGCTGCACACTTGAAGAAAGGAGATTGTTTCCGACACTACGAGCGACTCAGTATCAAGCTTTTGGAACAAAAAAGTGTAGTCGTGTTTTCAAGGAAGTTCAAATAGTCAATAAACAAATATTTCGAGAATGATCCTCGTGTCTCGTTCCATTCACGCTATTTATGAATCTGAGTATGGGAGTGGGGGCGCATACCGTACACACAAGACATTCGTGAGCAAATTAAGCTAACGTGATCAAGTGCTTCGCTTGAAATGCAAGGCGGTACCGGGAATTTCCGTAGATAAGCCCGTGGCGTGTGTTCGGAAAATGAAAATTTAAATTCAGGCGTTTTAGCAACACCAAATAAACGCCCGGGCGTTTATTCGGAAAATAGGGGGGACGTGTAAACGGAAAGCCATAATTTTTCTTGACTCGACACACTTTTACTTAAAACTACGTTTTAATTTTTATGTTGATAAATGCATAATTCGCCAACACCTTGTTCGTTTCTATAAATGATAAATGCCCAACGAAACTGAATTTGTCACAAAAATGACGCTGAGTGGGCTTTTAAGAAGACAATTTCCAAATAAACGCCCCACTGTCTGGACACTTGGCACCACAAGTTGTTAACACCAAATGAACGCCCATGGGCGTGTATGCGGCATAATTTTCAGAATAAACACCCATGAACTTTTCATCGGGTGGGCTTATCTACGGAAAATCCCGGTACGGATGTTTAGCGGTGACACGTCTGCCACTATTATAACGCCATTGGTGGCACAGAACAGTTAGGCTGCTGCCAAGGCCAGTTTGCCCTTCCAAAATATTAAAATTTAGGGGTACACCAAGGAATTCATCACACCGGAAGATCACATGTCTCTTGTACGCGAATGTTTTTTTTACACAACATCGGGTCAATGAGATAGGAATACAAACCATGTTCTCTCACCGCTGGTCATCAATTCCTAAGATACTTAATATTATCGAGTTGTTAGGAAATTCCTGCATTTTGTTCACTATCCAAGTTACTTGGAATTTAGGAGCCGAAAAACGGAAGGTATAGTTATTTTTCATGCGAAACAAGGAATTGTGAGCGAAGTGGTGGGGTGCATTAAGCTAAGCCAAAATGTCGTTTTTAACAAAATCCAGCCAACGGCCTTCGATTTCAGTTAATTCTATCGATTGTCGGAAGCTAAGCCAACCTCGAGAATCGGTGATTTCTAATAAAATGGCAAAATCACAACGGATTTTGCTGTCTCTTCTAAAGCTAATAACTTAAAAAAAATATCCTGTCCAACAATAATCCAAAATGCGCTTTTCTGTCCTAAAACCGATCATCAATTTTTATATTGACCACTGTTGGAGTACGATCAGATTTACAAACGAGAATAACATTTCTAATATTTCAGGGAAAGGAAAATGTTACTTCGACGGAAACGCCATAGAACCGGGTGAAGAACGCACAATAATCGGAAAACCAGACTGCGTTTCGTGTTCCTGTAACTTCGGAGGGCTGGAATGTTGCGGGTAAGGTTCGAGCAGTAATCAGTTGCTGTTAGAGTTAAGATTTGAGCACGTTCCGAAAGATCGATCTCCAGAAGACAAAGTTTGATGATGTAGACGATTTCAAAAGATTTTTAAAAGCCGTTTTGAATCACACATCACTTTCCTACACAGAGACATAATTTTCGCATCATTTGTTTGAAAAAAATTGGATACAGTAAATCATGGGGGAACTACCCCGGCGGCCATAATGCTTTTATCACTGTAACTTATGTAACCCGCTGGGACAAGCAAATTAATTAACCTGGTCAAATGCACTGGCGACCTTAAGCTTTAGAGTCCACTGTAACCGAGCACGGGACAACATGAGACTTGTAAAGGTAAGAGCCTAAATCGAACGTTGGTTTTTGACAGAGGACACGGATTCATGGTCCCTGTAACTCAAGTCATATAGATTCGTGAATAAAAAACATGTATTTAAGACATAGTGCTGCTGCATTCACACGTACCTGTAAGACCAAGAGCAAGGATGCTGCGTTGTCTATGGGAGCGATCCTTTGCAATATGAAGTTGAGACTTCACAAATGCCTTCAGACTTTGATAAAATGGTCCACAAGAGCGCGACAGACAGGACACACAAGGAGGGGTGATGGGGGTGGGGGGGTGGGGAGGGCTTACCGTGGACAAGAATATGCAGCATGTGATTTATCAAGCATATTCGTTGTTTATCAAGAACGGGCTGAAATAAAATGGCGACAATGGTGGATAAATTAGTTCTAAGCACCCTTAACATGAAACGCAGGGTGATAATTTTCTGTGGAATGTGGTAAGCCTACGTAATTTGTGCGAAATTAAACCTAAACCATTAACAGAAGTTGGATGCGCAGCGAGTTTTTTTACAGATAATATGACAGTTGGCAGACCATAGCAATATCACAGGGTATTGTCGATGACAACATAATCATTTTATAAAGATTCATGAAGTAATTGTCACGTCTGGCGAAAACGGCAGTTTTGGTATCTCCAGTAATGATCGCAAGTTGACGTAATTGTGATACATGTAAGACTAATTTTATAGACAATCCAGTCGTTTTTTGCAAGTTGCAAACCACTTCATTCGAACCCTGGTTCTTTCACGCAAGGCACACACGTACATAGTCACATCACCATACTGGCGTGAATCAAGCCTACACAGGCATCATGAAATTTGACTTTTGTTTTTCCATTCTCCCAAACACCGGCAGTCTGCAGCCGAGACCTTGGACGCGTTCAGTTAGGCTTGCGAGTTTAATGAGAGTACGGTGGTACAAGCAGATATTGCTAATGTTTCGCAACTATATCTGGGACCTCACCAAAGGATAGCCACTGAAAGATGTCGAACGACTGCGCCGGAATCTTAAATCATGGGACGGGACGTGAGAGCCTAGCTATTTTTGAGGTGGTAGGGGTTATTGGACGCACAGCTGTTCGACTGTTCGAGTCGAGGTCATATTAGACCTTCACTATACCGAACTCAATCCAAACACAGGGACCAATTCGATTAAATAACATATAAGTACTAGGTGAAGGGATTGGCTTTTCAAATTAAGGTGATGCTAAAAACTTGTAAGAGATGACGGTTAAAATTCCCACGGTCTTAGTTTCCACCAAACCAGGCAGTAAAGCAGACAGAAATTGACTTAGCCACACGAACAAAGCACTGAAAGTTGCTTTGTACTATTTTGGCCAAAAAATCGCTTCAACTTGATCTGTTCACTATTGTGTGCGGAATATACATGTTTGTGACCGTTTATCTAAAAGGGTAAAGATGTCCTCGCCTTAATTGATTTTCGACCCGGTAGGAAAAAGTGAGTCAGTACTTGACGCAACATCTACTGCCAATCCTCAGCACGTCAACTGTTTCCTTCTGAATTCGCCTATTTTTGATATGCATTCGATCCTTATAGCGCTGCAGTCTGTCACATGTTCAAACCCACATATCTTTTCCCTTTTCAGAATCGGCAAACACGCAGGCCCTATTGGTCGCATTATACCGGAAGCCAACAAACAGGCGGCTCGCGACTGTTTCGACTGAGGGGTCGTCAATCAGAAGACGAATTATGTTTGATGAGGTTATCGCACATTTTCTACACATATGCAAATTGCCTCGTTTACTTCTCACCTGACGTCTTCAAGTTTTCTTTCACTATACGCAAGACACCATGAAACGAGGATCGCTTAGATTTAATTCGATTTTGAGGAAAATTGCAAACATAAATTCCCGAGCAATCATGAAATTTCATTCGTTTACAAGCGAAGTACCGTAAGTGCATCAGATGTATACTTCAGCAGTGGTGCAAGGTAGTCAATACCCGGATGCTCCATTTAAGATATGTGCAGGCCGGACATCGTCACCGAGTCCCTTTAATACAACAAACTTGAGACACTGTTTACCGTACAATTTCTGGGAATTAATGAGCTTACGCTTTTCATCTCTTCAGTT
>NMRA01000362.1:303164-318504 GCA_002633005.1 Phoronis australis | reverse complement strand
GGCAAATAAGTTTAATTCAATCTCACTATATTACCAATGTTATTTACTTGATCTGACCTGAGGTCGTGGAGAACACTTAATTGTTAGATGTTACGGCCAAGATCGCAATACTCTTTGGCAATTAAGTGACCTAAAATTTCCATTTTCAGAACAAAAAATTGAAAGAGAGACAGTTGCAGTTTTGCAAAGTTTACTATCAACCAATCTACTAGTCACAGGTGTTTGTTTTCATTTACATAAAGTATATTTTGTTTTCTTGATCAAAAAGTAAATTGGGTTGAGCAGCGTACATTACAGTCTCATAGCAACATTCTCCCCTATATTTGACCGCACTGTTGATGTATTGCCAGCACTACATACCTGGATACTGGCCCTTTACTGTGACTCTATCTCCAATTTTTATTCTCCACTCCTGTTGCTCAGGCTTGAAAAGTGTGGATGTGTCTTGAGCACGCTGTATCACAGATCGCTGTAACAACTGCTCTCCCTTCTTGCCACCGTATGCCTTCCTCCAGAATGTTTTGCAGGGACCGCAAGTACACAGGTACGGGTCTATTTCAGTCTAAAATTGTTAGCATACAACACACGTTTACTTTAAAGAGAGGTGAAAATACAACACATGTGAATAATAATTGAGCTAATCACTGTGTTAACAGTGCGTACGTGTGCAACAATCGCATTTCACGGGACAGAATGGAACTGCATGGAGTCTAGTGACTGCCTGTGAATGAGGTATATTGCGTTAATTTCTAATGAGTAGTTTTGGACTCCGTTTTGGAGTTATAGAGGACCTACATAGGGCCTATCCGACTAACAATGCCCACAGGCAATAGTCAGTGCCATTGTATAGGTAAACAGTGTAAACACCCTGGTAAATTGGCCCTGTGATGCAAAATACTGAGTTAAATTTTGATACATGAACGTTTTAAACCAGTTTCACCACTACATTTTAGGTTTGGTGTTGACACGCGTGTACGCGGTGTTGACCGACTCTTGACTGACTTGTGTGAAGCCAGGATCATAAGCCAAAAAGTCATAGAAAAAATCAATAATGAAACGACATTTATTTACAAAAATTGTAGACCAGTGGAAAATTAATGTATTCGCAAACTTACATTTTCATAAGTGACGTTACTTTTCACCTTTTTGGCGCTCATCACCACAGATTCTGCGACGTCGCTTTGTACCATAGTTGTCGTCAGGCAGCCATGATTCCCAATGCTTTGACAACAACGGGACACTCGACAGGTAGCGCTCAAAAGCCGTTCCGGGAAGTTGTTGCACCGCAGAATCTAAATTTCCTTCCTCAATGACCTAGTTGAACGGATCTCGGCTTTAAGCCTGTTCTTGGGCCAAACAATATGGCATAGCCTCGATCGGTTCAGTGATGCCGTTTTTTGAGAATTAATGCGGCGATGAGGTATTTTTAGTTCTACATTTTTAAAAATATACTTGTAATGAGTTAGTGTATTGCTTCACAGGATTGAAGTTGCACTTCCTGCTAGTTGGCTCAAAAACGAAAATCAAATTTCTAGGTCTTTGACTGCCCAGCGGGCCACCCCGTCGGGCACCGACGTCAGAGTCCCCAGAGATCTTTTTACTAGAAATGGAACTCGAATAATTTTTGGCTTTTTCTATTTTTTATTTTTGTATTCAAGGTAAGTGCCAATTAGTCTGTACAAGAGTACAGTATGGTTTATGCTTATGAGCCTCGAAAATACCTTAAAACTATACTTATGTGATCTACTCGGACGACCATACAATTTCGTTCAGTTCTCTTCCAAAAATCCTTTAACTGTTTCTGGTTGCGTTTTCTGATTGCGGGAACTGCTTAGCCAGTCTGGACCCACTGTCCCCGGGACAACAGCTAGGCAACAGCTAGGCTTGGAGGGCCTCCAAGCCTAGCTGTTGGTTCCCCCATTGACTTGGAGTTGGCGTCACCATCAGTTTGCCTCTCCATCTATGACATCAACCTTTTCCCTCAGGAGAAAAATGTTCTGATCTTGTTCTACTCATTTTATCATTTGATCGACAGAGCCACCAGGAAAATATGTCTACACTGATTCCATCCTACGATCGACTGTGTGCTGTCCTGGTCACTGAAACCCACGTGATCACAGTTCCATGGAAGCACTTCAATAGTTTGTTAGACTCCCATCTCCACACAGTGGGGTGCCTTGGCTACTTTAAACCAGGCGTGAGTTCAATAACGCTAGGACCTATGCTAGGTCCTAACTAAAATCTTGTCAACATTACGTGCTCTCATTTTAAAATACACGGCAATGTCTCACGTAATCTAGCGAAGTCCTACCGTTACTGAACTGGAGGCTGGTTTCATTGAATCCGCTCCTAGCTGTAAACAAGAGCTACATGAAATGCAACCACACCTGCAATTCAATTCCAGTAGTTTTTAATGTCATAAAAATGGCCATTAAACGCCACAGAATACATTGAACCTAGCAAGGCGTCGTCTTCTCTCTAAAAAGAACATTGTCCGGTAAAATAAATGAAAATCCGCAAAGAATGAACTGTAAAGATAGAGACAGGCGTTAGTCACTTTTTTGAAAAAAAATGAAATTTCCAATCGAAGGCACAGCAGTGGTTCAATTCTTGTCGAGTTTAAAATAGGACTACACACGCCAAATATTGTGACCTTGCAAGGGGTTAAGTTGATATAAATTCAGATGTTGACAAGAGCAACGCGGAGTGTTGAAATGCGCCAACGATAGCACTACAAAAGGTGTGCTTTAATGAGTATGTTTACAATTGTAAGAGTATCCATTAGATATAGAGGCAAACGTAAAAAATAACATTAGGGGCCAATGTTATAGTCCGATTTGTGTGTAACTCGTAATCTCTTGTCATTGCCATCTCTGATGGGATGTATAATAATAAAACAGTTGGCTGCAAACAGTTACTGGGCAGATATGGGACCTCGGTGGCTCAAGTGGAACAGCACGAGATCAGTAATCTAGAGACCTGGACATTTTCTGGAGCAGCACAGAAATGAGTCCGACACAGACCGGGACCTCTTAAAGCGAAGAAGCTAACTTTAATAGTGCAGTTGGACCAATTCCCGCAGTAAAATTGTGTCACGACTTGTTCCTTATTTATTCACCCCAGAAGGGACTCTTGGTATTTCTAAGAATAATGAAAGTTCGTAATTGCTGGAGAGCATCACCACACCCTGACAGCAGCATGCAGATGGAGGGGGGGTGGGGGGGGGGGGGGGGGGTGGTGGCTTACAGGACAAGAATGTGCAGTATGTGATTTTTCAAGCATATTCGTTGTGAACGGCTAAAATAAAACGGCGACAATGGTAGATAAATTAGTTCTAGCACCCTTAACATGAAACGCAGGGTGTTAATTTTCTGTGGAATGTGGTAAGCCTACGTAATTTGTGCGAAATTAAACCTAAACCATTAGCAGAAGTTGGATGCGCGGCGAGTTTTTTACAGATAATATGACAGTTGGCAGACCACAGCACTATCACAGGGTATTGTCGTTGACAACATAATCATTTTATAAAGATTCATGAAGTAATTGTCACGTCTGGCGAAAAAGGCAGTTTTGGTATCTCCAGTAATGATCGCAAGTTGACGTAATTGTGATGCATGTAAGACTAATTTTATAGACAATCCAGTCGTTTTTTGCAAGTTGCAAACCACTTCATTCGAACCCTGGTTCTTTCACGCGAGGCGCACACGTACATAGTCACATCACCATACTGGCGTGAATCAAGCCTACACAGGCATCATGAAATTTGACTTTTGTTTTTCCATTCTCCCAAACACCGGCAGTCTGCAGCCCGAGACCTTGGACGCGTTCAGTTAGGCTTGCGAGTTTGATGAGAGCACGGTGGTACAAGCAGATATTGCTAATGTTTCGCAACTATATCTGGGACCTCACCAAAGGATAGCCACTGAACGATGTCGAACGACTGCGCCGGAATCTTAAATCATGGGACGGGACGTGAGAGCCAAACTATTTTTGAGGTGGTAGGGGTTATTGGACGCACAGCTGTTCGACTGTTCGAGTCGAGGTCATATTAGACCTTCACTATACCGAACTCAATCCAAACACAGGGACCAATTCGATTAAATAACATATAAGTACTAGGTGAAGGGATTGGCTTTTCAAACTAAGGTGATGCTAAAAACTTGTAAGAGATGACGGTTAAAATTCCCACGGTCTTAGTTTCCACCAAACCAGGCAGTAAAGCAGACAGAAATTGACTTAGCCACACGAACAAAGCACTCAAAGTTGCTTTGTACTATTTTGGCCAAAAAAATCGCTTCAACTTGATCTGTTCACTATTGTGTGCGGAATATACATGTTTGTGACCGTTTATCTAAAAGGGTAAAGATGTCCTCGCCTTAATTGATTTTCGACCCGGTAGGAAAAAGTGAGTCAGTACTTGACGCAACATCTACTGCCAATCCTCAGCACGTCAACTGTTTCCTTCTGAATTCGCCTATTTTTGATATGCATTCGATCCTTATAGCGCTGCAGTCTGTCACATGTTCAAACCCACATATCTTTTCCCTTTTCAGAATCGGCAAACACGCAGGCCCTATTGGTCGCATTATACCGGAAGCCAACAAACAGGCGGCTCGCGACTGTTTCGACTGAGGGGTCGTCAATCAGAAGACGAATTATGTTTGATGAGGTTATCGCACATTTTCTACACATATGCAAATTGCCTCGTTTACTTCTCACCTGACGTCTTCAAGTTTTCTTTCACTATACGCAAGACACCATGAAACGAGGATCGCTTAGATTTAATTCGATTTTGAGGAAAATTGCAAACATAAATTCCCGAGCAATCATGAAATTTCATTCGTTTACAAGCGAAGTACCGTAAGTGCATCAGATGTATACTTCAGCAGTGGTGCAAGGTAGTCAATACCCGGATGCTCCATTTAAGATATGTGCAGGCCGGACATCGTCACCGAGTCCCTTTAATACAACAAACTTGAGACACTGTTTACCGTACAATTTCTGGGAATTAATGAGCTTACGCTTTTCATCTCTTCAGTTCGCGATAGCCTCTTTAAACTGACCTGCGGCATTGTTGGAAAATGAGGCTGACGAGATGGGTGACTAGAAAATGCATAAAAAAATCACGCGCTTTATTAATTACTTTAGTACTGCACTCCACTGCTTTCAGGTTTTCAGGTATAGTTCGTCGTCGAATAAAGTGAAACTTACAAAAAAGTTGTGGAAATCAAATTCCGTCTAACAACAAAACATCTGAATAAGACGCCTCCAACTTACCGGTAAACATTGGGACATATGAGTAGCACAGTACTGACCGACCATGGCACACGGTAAACTTACAATGGGGGTTCATTTTTCAAATATTTCCACGTTCGGTGAATCCATCCTCACTACATGTGCACACCCGGGGAGGAGGGGGGGGGGGGTGCTCGAATGAGCCCCCCCATATGGCGAAGAGGGTAAAAAGTTCCGCCTCAGAGAAACAAAAACTCCGAAAAAGTAAAAAACGAGACGAAAGTCAACAAAAAGAGCAGTAACCACTGAACTTCGGCGAATGCACAATTCATAGCTCTAAACGTACCCCGTCCATGAATGATGAATCTTAGTAAGTAAAAGGTCCACATTCTGAAAAAAATTCGAGCCCCCCATTTTTAAGGCTGGGTGCGCGCATGCATTACGATCTCGATCGTGGGGCAGAAATCATGAGAATCAATAGAAATATTACAGTTAGCCACTATAGGGGTGCCAGATGCGTCAGTCTAAACATCAACACCAGCCGAGCTTTCCTCGAAGAACCTCCAATACCTGACGGTTTCGAAATAGCCACGCCATTCGCCAGATGGCGACCTGGTGGACAGACGCTCAGCGCCACCTACAGATCCCATGTAGGCTCAATGCGGACGGGAGGTTTCAACCTACTGGTATAAACAGCGCAACACCTTTCCTACCTTTATATCAGTAAATTTTTACTGCTGTGTGGTGGGATGTACTAATACCTTACGAAGAAAGCAAACCCTTTGTCAAAGATCAATGGATGAACAAGGACACCATGTTTCATGTAACATTTTCCATGACTACGAAGAATCGGGTGCGATGGCAGACGGTGACTGATTAATTTCGATCCCAGCCGGTGACACAACTTATTCATACAATGGGAGGGATTGACTGTGGGATTGGTTTCTCTCTATTTAAATTAATAAACCACTATTTAGTAAAAAAAATCTGTCCAACAAAATCTGAGTCGGGAGCAAATGGAAGTAGTAATATACCGGAAGTCACTATCGTGCTCTCATTACTCTAGAGAGCGTAGACATGAAGAGGCCCCATTTGACAGAACATGGCAGGCTTTGAGACAGACCCATATTGCCGCAAGGAAGTAACACAGCAGCCAGACCCGTCTAAAATCAAAAGCAAGCATACTATCTCTCTGCATTAAAATGAAAAGCTATCAAGGACATCAGTAGGCATCACTGAGCGGGCAAGAAAACTGCCCGCACCATGTGCGCAGGCCGCTAAGGTGGGCCCATTACACTAATTGTCTGGAACCATTTTTTAGATATATTCATACATAGTTAAAACCGAGCTGAAGAGCTGAGACCTGACTCTAGGGTCTAACAGTGTGCCCCAGTAGGACTCGAGGGCGCAGGATAGGTTGCATCCATCTAAAACGGACAAGTTTCATTGTCTCCTTCATGGGAAGTTATCCGCTTAACTCCAAGAAGATCCATCAAGGAACTTCGTAGATATTGAGGTAATCGCAAAGAAAACCTAAACAGCCACTAGAGGACACCACAATAGTCGGACTCTTCCCAAAGCAGGCACCAGTCATGCTCTCCTCCATAGGCACGTAAAACCAAATTTCGTAATAATAAGGAACTTGGTAGATATTGATGAAGAGACAAACTCGCCATTTGGGGGCGCTACAGTTTTCCGCAAAATGTCAGCCGTTTCCCAACTCAATACAATAGTGCATCTGCCAAGTTAATGATCCATTAATGAAAGCAGTTAGGCCACAATATAGGCGGCTAGACGCACACCAAAGCATCTCGGAAGTAATAACAAGAGCAACACGGAGCGTTGAAATGCGTCCACGAATGCATCGCTAACGGTGTGCTTTAGGGTTGTTTATTTGTGTCATAAAAATGGCCACTAAATGGCGCAAAAACGTAAAATCCATCTGAATTTGGGACCATGTCATAGCTTCTTTAATAGAAAGCTATTAACCAAACTTCACATAAATCCGTCACGGAACTTCAGAGAAACAAAGGAAAACAGAATAAAATGAAATGGATACTACGGGGGCACACTGTTCATTAGATCCGCCTGAAAGTCGTTATTGTCTGTTGTTAGCTTCATATAAATACACTTACTAAATTTAATAAAGATCCTGCAGTGGGTTTAGGAGACACAGCTGTGGGTGCAAAACAAAACAAAACTACCATTGGAAACGCCACAGTAGCCAAAGTCGTCATCGTCAACCATCCTCTTCATACAGAGAACATAAACACCAATTTTCAAAACCATCTATAGAATGATTTGGTTGATAGAGGGTGGACGCCAAAAACAAACTCGAAAACAGCAAAAAATGGCCATGATGTGGCGCAAAATACCTCGATTCTATCCAAAAATGAGAGGATAGCGTCATTTCACCAATAGATGCCTGAATTCAAAGTTTGATGAAAATCCATTGAGGACCCTTGAAGATGCAGAGGTAAACGGTAAAATCTAAAATTGCCACCAGGGCACACACAGATAGTCAGATCCGTCCGAAAGTCGTTGTTCTTTGTCAACATCATATAAATACACTTGTTAAATTTAGTAAAGACCCTACAAACGGTTTAAGAGATACAGCCATGGGCACAAAAAAACGAAACTGCCACTAGGAGGCGCCACAGTAGCTGAAGTCATCGGAAAATCGTCGTCAGCCGTCCACTTCATAGTAAAAACATACATGGCAATTTTCACAATTATCCTGAAAGCGATTTGGTTGATAGGGGGGATGGACGCCAAAAAAACAGACTCGAAAGCGGTAAAAATGGCCACTAGGTGGCGCAAACTAAGTCGAATCCATCTCAAAACGGAAAGATAGCGTCACCACACTAACAGAAGCCTGTACGCCAAATTTTTTGAAAATACGTAGAGGACATTTGAAGATACAGATGTTAACGTAATGAAAATAAAATTACCACCAAGGGGCACACCAGTAGTCAAATCCGTCCGAAAGTCGTCATCGTCCTTCCTCAACATCATATAAATGCACTTACTACATTTAGTAAAGATCCTGCAGACAGTTTAGGAGATACAGCCATAGGCGCAAAAAAACGAAACTACCAATAGGAGGCGCCACAGTCGTCGGAAAACCATCGTCAGCCATCCACTTTATAGTACGAACATACATGCCAATTTTCACAATCATCCTTAGAGCGGTTTGGTTGGTAGAGGGATGGACGCCTAAAATTAACAGACTCAAAAACAGTAAAAATGGCCACTAGGTGGCGCAAATTACGTCGAATCTATCCGAAAACTGGAGCATAGCATCATCGCACTAAAAGATGCCTGCATGCCAAATATTATGAAAATACGCTGAAGACATTTGAAGATATAGAGGTAAGCGTAAAGAACTAAAATTTCCACTCGGGGGCACACTGGTAGTCGGATCCGCCCGAAAGTTCGGTCATGCCGTAGCATCCATGAAAAGAACACGTGCAAAATTTCATGAACATAGGTCAAACGGTCTTGAAGTTAGAGCAGCGGATGCCCGACGGACGGATTGAGATGACGGTATAATGCATCCACATATAAATATGTGGGCGCATAAAAACAGTAACACAACGGGGCGCACACCATGTCACACCCGTTAAAAAATGGAAGATGTCGTTATCTCTATAGAAACATATTCACCGAATTTCGCAAATATCTGTCCCGTAACTGGGCAAATCCAAACACAGGTCCGAAAATCATTGTCATCTGTGGCCACGTTCAAGTTGTAGGAAGGAACATAAAACTGCCAAATTTCATGACGACCCAGCACCTGGTTGATGAGATATAGCAGCGGACGTCCGAAAAGGGATGCACCGGCACATACAAAAAGCACTTTCTGTACATATTTAATGAATAACGTAAAAGGACACAAAGCCGCATTTCTACGATTTTACCCAAAAGTGCCTCCGTTGTTACTTACGTATGATTAGTACTTCCTTGGGAAGATTAAAGCGCTGCTCTGCTAAAACATGAAGTCAAACAATAATTTGGTGGTTCCTAGCACCTTTAAAAACGAAATATCCTCAAAATGGAATACTTTTATTGTATTTTAGTCCTGATGTACAACACAAACCTACTCAGTAACGTCAAGTTTGTGAACAACACACCAGAAAGAAGCCGTAACAAAACATTATATCCTATTTATAGGCATAGTAAGACGCACACTTTTTAGTTTTTACCATTTTTCTATTTTTTTTTCTAACTTTTCAATTTTATATCTTAAACCTAAGGCAAGTGAAAAAGACACAGACTCATTGCAAGAACAACAAAATTTACAATACAGGACTAGATTCCGTTGTTATCGTGAATAAAGCAAAAAATATTGTCAATATATACCGGTACTGTCGAACCGCACTAACAAGAACCACGTTTATTGCGTCTGCTCGCTCATTACCTTTCATTCCACAAGTGCCCACTAACTTTACTTCAAATAAGTTGCCGTGGTTACAAGGGACTGCGGTTAAAGCTAAAAAAATGTTCACAGCAATGCGGTTCGACTGTGTTCATTAGTTTTCCCATTACAGGTAGCAATATGGGCAGTTGTTACTTGACAGAGAGAAAAAGATCTTTGCCTGGGTTAGTTCAAGCTGTTTTAAAATGTACGAAATATCAGAGATGCTGACAATGCTTTCGCTAAGTCACAGGCTATCCAAATGGTCCAAGCAACTACTTCCCCAATGTAACAGGTTACCCGATTGGTGCAAACCATGTCTTCCAAATGTAACAGTCAATCTGACTGGATGAAATAGTGAACTCTGGCCTCACATCTACAATCTACAATAACATGTACACATGTGCTTTGGCTACAGATGACAACTTGCTACGATTATGGTGCGCTGTGTCAACAGATGTGCATAAAGTAACGTACAGAGATACCTAAGAGACTCCGTTACAAACTCACTGACGAGGTATTTTTGGACCAACTGTTGATAAAAGAGATACAACTACGGAAATGCCGACATGCTCGACTGCGACACACTTTACGAGCATTCTTATCCACCCCCAGCCTGAAACCAACAGGACAAACAAAACAGGAAATAGTTTATAACGCATGTGGAAAGGAGCATCAAGAATGTGAAACAGAGCATTGAAATCTTGCCACCGTCATGCCTAAAACAACCTAAAGCTAATCGCAATTTTGTGAATTGAAGCTAATCCAGTTCCGTAGTCTTTGACCGAATCATCACCGCATGCTGAAAATTGCCTTCGCTCGCTCCCCCCAACATGAAACCGAGTCCAACGCCGGCACGATGAGAGTAATAAATAAGTCTGCGTGCGCAAGCTGCGAGTTAAAAAGCCCTCTTTAATCGTCTGATGAGCACTGGATTTAAACAGAGGATTCTATTTCAGGGCATGCATTACTCTAGTCTAAAAAGAATAGACAACAAAGAGGGTTTTTAACATCAGCGTGCGCCCACAATACCATGCCAAGCGTGGTATTGTGTTCACAGTCTCCAATAAACACCACTGTCCATGTATTCCAGTTCTTTATCCCTTATGTAGACACTGGCTGACTGTTGTTGCCGAAGCCATTGTTCCGGTTGCCGTAGTTGCCACGGTTACCACCCCGCCCACCTCTGGGAGCACCACCTCGTGGGCCTGAAAAGGAACGCAAATGTAAATAGCACGTCAAAATTCATTCATGTAACTCATCGCTGTATACAGTGAATACAAATCACTGAATTGTGGACAGCTTACACATATACTAAAACTTTCACAAGGTAGGGAGTATATTCAGACACTTCTATTTAGTATAAAAATGGGCTTAACTAAGTTGCTTATAAATCAGACAACTCCACAGCACAGACTTGCACAGGTCAGTTGATAACATAAAGGGGTTAGGGACATTGTCACTTTTACAGTAGAAAATTGTTTGGGTGAGACAAACTTCTTAAAGGCTTTGATCAGAGCTATGAAACAACAAAATATGCCGTTTTGGGGATTTTTTTAATTACAAATCGCTAATTCTTGCAATTGTCTAACAAACATTTGCTGAAATCCAGACGAGTGTCTTAAAACGCACTTAAAAATACCCCGCTATTTAATGCGAAGGATTTGGCTCTGCGGCAGAGCATTCAGCTGTTATTGTGGAGCTTGCCAATTTCCATAAAAATCCTTTTCTAATGTAACGGCGCCAAAATTATCCAGAAAGTCAAACCACTTGAGAGAAAACACAAGAACGAAGATTTTTCTATCATAGTGACTGTGAAGAATGGTGAAGTAAATATAACGCAACCGTCACGTTTTGGGAATGCTCAAATATCACCCTTTTGATTTTTCCTAAACATGGTATTCACTTAATACCTAATAGGACACTTACTCTCTAGCCTCTTTTAGTAATTTTAAGGTCCAAAAATTATAGAATTTATCTTCTTGACCTTAAGACAAATACGAATGCAAATGCAATTTTGCATACTATAATAAAATATCTCAATCTGACCGGATCCAATCAATGAGTTTTGCTGTAAATCTAGTGACAATGCAATGCAGTACAACAAAATGTAACATATTACAATGCTAATTCCTCGACTAAAACCTATAACCATAGAACAGCGACAAACAAACGACCTCACCTTGCCCTCTGTTTGGTCCAGCATCACGCGCACCACCGCCCCTCTTAAAGCCACCCCCAGCACCGCCGCGGTAGTCCCTACTGTTGTATCCTTGATAGCCACCATCTGGCTGGTAGTTATTCCTGGCTGGGAAGCCCTGGTAGTTGCCTGCAATAGAATGTAGACAGGATAACGTGCAAATGTCTTTCACTAGACTCCTGCAGTCAGTACCTCGTTGGGCTAAGCCAAACTGACAATGAGCTGAAGAAACTGCACACTAATTTGCGATTTTTTCTCATTTCACACTAGAATAATCTTACGCAAACTTCAGAAGTCAACTTCATAGGTTGCCAATCTCGCACTAAGTTGGCTCTGATATATCTCCCTGTCCAACTTACAGAAAGGCTCGGAACAGGTTTGTAACACTTGCAAAGACTCGGTGATTATTTATGACGGAGAATGTTTTGAGCGCGTGCAAAAAGTTCGTTACCTGTAGCTACACGTGTGCACGGCTTTGCGACAAACACGAGGAAATCGAAAAGTAAACGAAATTGTGTCAAACATTTTGGAGACCCCACCAACACACTCACTGCCAGTTTGCCATCAATAGACGCAGGAAAGTAAAAAACAATCAATCAATGAACTCCTCAACAATGCAAGTTGCAGGGGTAAATTATCCAATGTAGAGCCTGCCGAGAGAAAAATGCGGCCCTTAAACCAATTCTACCAAAAAGGGGGGGACTTCCACCAACCACTGTAGCTACCTGAACCTCTGTAGTTGCCGCGATTGTTTCCCCGGAAGTTTCCACCACCGTTGTTCATGCCTCGTGACCCTCGACCTCCGCGCTGACCTCCGCCCCGACGGTAGCCTTGACCTTGATACCCATCAGAGCCTGTCAACGGGAAAGTAATATGCCAGTCATTGAGTAAATGAAGTATCGCAACTCCAAAAGTCTAAATACGGAATGAGACAAAATTAATCAGACAACATGCTGTTTCACAATCAAGACAGTCAATTCTGTTAACAACAAAATGACTATCCAGGCTGCAAAATTACATTTGACTCAATCTCCTTACTAACTTTCCCCGTTAATTCTATTCCAAGATACAACAAAATGTAGAGTAGTACATACAGGTACAGTCCAAAAGTATTCAAACAAAATGACCCGGAATTCTCTATCACAGCAGTTGGGCAGAAGTTGAATTCGTCGTCAGAGTAGTACCCCCTGATGACCGAGACTGAAGGGGAATTAACAGGAGCCTTAGTAAGGTATTTAAGCGCCCATTTAGTAGTTGTAATTTTGCCACCCTGAAAGGTATTACCAGTCATTTTTGCAGTAAACAGAATTAGCCGTCATAATGGTTATTTTGCCTGATTGCTTTTGTCTTGAACTGTATGTTCAGAGCAACGAGCAAGGGAAAGGTTTGCCAATAAATATTACACATACATTCCATCACAAGGATTGAAAGATCATTAAGGTACATTTAAAATGCTCAACTTTTCACGAGGAACGATAAGAGCAATGCAGAGCATTTAAATGCGCCCACGAAAGCACCGCAAACGGCGTGCTTCAAACGATTTTTATTTCTATCATAAAAATAGCCACTAAACGGCACAAAATACGTCTGAAAACAGGAACATGCCATTGTTTCTCTAGTATAAAACTTTAAACCAAATTTCATAAAAATCCGTCAAAGAACTTATGTCAGAGAAACAAAGGAAAACAAAAAAAAGAAGGGGACACACCATTCATCGGATCCACCTGAATCACTACGTAACTGAATTGGAAAAGGCTCATAGCTAACAGTGAAACCTAGTGGCGAGGCAAAAGAGATACGCACCTTGAAGGTCATTTTGTTGGTCACTGTACTGTGCGTCTTCCGACTTCTCACCGGACTTGGAGTCATGTGGCGATGTCTGATCCGAGTAAAAACTGGGGGCATTTGGGTTCAACTGCTGGAATGGCTTTTCCTGTTGATGAGGAGGACACAAACATTTAGTAGTGACAGCAGGTCACCAGTTGTCAATCAACTAACTTTTTTATACATCTGTATGTCACATTTTAATAGGCCAGGAACAAATTAAAGTAAAGCTGAAAACGCGAAGTCATGGTGCTAATCTGCTACTGTACAGTGGAGAAACCACTCAGAAAATGCTTTGACATAGCACTTTGTCCATCCTTTCATCTTAAGACACAAAAACGTAAATATTTCACTCACCATGTCCCCTCTGTTCTGCTCCACTGGTGCCATCTGTCCTTCGACGGCTGAGACATACGACTGACTGGTGTGGTGCGTTTCACCAGGGTACGGTATTGGAGGCGGCACGTCGGCACTCGCCGGCGCTGCGTGCACCACGTAGGGCTGTGTGGTAAACCCTTGGACTGGGTAGGAGTCACCCATGGCCTGCGGCACAAGAGGTTGCTGGACTTGAGCATCATACGATGATGTTGGCTGCTGGACTGGTTGTGACTGGTCCGGAGTCAGGCCTGCATTGGTGAACTGGAGATCTGTGCAGAGAGAAACATGGGTATGAATAGGCATTTAGCCAGATGATAAAAATGTCACCAATTTTTTGCATAAATAATTGTCATAATTAACGTTTGTCGTTTTTCAATGACCTTTAACAGTTGCGAATGGTCATGAATGAGGGAGCTTGGAAAGTGATGGCCAAGCTTGAGTAACTTAAAAAACATTGGTCAAGCTTGAATAGCATTGACCAAGCTTAAATAACACTGGCCAAGCTTGAATAACACTGGCCAAGCTTAAATAACATTGGCCAAGCTTGAATAACACTGGCCAAGCTTGAATAAGGTAATGCGCTTTTGAGCTTAATTAACCTTGCCAGTAGGATAAGTCAAGGTGTTTGAATTCAGCATTTTCAGTAGTTCTTTAAAATACTAACCTGTGTGTGCGACCATAACTGGGGCCATGGGATGAGCGGCGACCACGGCGGGGTCCACGTGAGGGGCTACAAAAGAGAGACAACACACCATGCTAAGAAAGCAAACCATCAGTATACCCACATAATTCATAAAAAGGCATCAACAGCAAGCACTACACATGTCGTCTAAGCTCACAGCTGCAATAAGGTCACCTCCCAAAAAGTTAATTTTTGTTTCGGACAGCTTACCGTTATAAAAATGGCCCCAATTTGCCTCTTACATTGGGCTGTCCTTAAAAGTCTACAGGCCTGGACGCAAATCCACTGGTCCTGGGCCACAGTGTATTTTGAATACTGCTGACACCTCCGTGTAGATTAGTTAGAAAATCATTGCCTCTACTGTTCATTGTTGAAGCACACTCATTTCTACTCGCAAAAACTCCGACTTCACTTTACACTAAAAAAAAATCTTATGGCAGATCGCATGATATTATTTTGAGTCGTTAAACTCTAACCCATGCATAAATGATTTCTGGGGTTAAGAAGAACTGTCAATTATAGCTTGAGACCACGCTACAAAGTTGGCTTGAAACGGCCCGTCATTTCATGCAGGTTATGTCAGTTCCTTCAATGTCTACAAATC